>ML802883.1:119652-144442 GCA_009831015.1 Picea engelmannii | reverse complement strand
TGCGTACTATCTTCAAAAGTGTGATTTTGAGAAGCTGATAAGTGTAACTTACTCCATGAAAATGATCTTAAAGAAGAGTTAGATCTTCCATCATCATGTCATTATCATGTCATCATCTCGATAACCAAAAATGTGGATAACAGCATGGACCAACAAACTCATAATTCACCAATAATAGTGTAACATCTCGCTCTTGCGTGCACTGAGCGAACTTATTCTTTGAGGACACTTGCTTGCAAGTGATCCGGATTATTATACTATTGGTCGTTGATTATGATTACGAGACATTATGGATGTGATTATATGTTATTTTGTTGTATTGACTTAGACATGTGCTATTGACTTGGCTCTTCCGAGTGTGAAGGATTTGGACCTCGATGATGCTGAGGCATCGACTAAACCCTTGGACTCTGGATCGAGTTAGGGAGTGGACTATTGGGGTTTGATTGTTGTATATATGACATATGTGCATATGAATAGATGTTGTTGAAACAAAGTTTATTTTTCTTATTTTAACCTTAAAATCAATTCTTCTTTGGTTATGGAGCCGCCCTTAGTTCTAAAAAGGAGTCAATAAAAACAAATAAGTCTTTCAAAGAGTTTCGGGTTTCGGGGTTCGGCTATTCACGAAGTATGATTTCTAAATAACAACTCCAAAGTCCGGATACCGAAGTCTCGAAAAGTGATTGTTTAAAAGAAATTAAACCGAATTAAAAGCAATAATTAAAAATGTTTAACGACTTTCTAAGTCTTTTGTATTTTCTTTTTTGGGAATCTCAACTCAAACAACAGTTCAAAGTCCTGATGTGCTTTTTACGAAATCCCTTTTTAATCGTGATTAATTAAATTTTAAGCATACATAACAAATCGTTAATCCGTCCCATTTCGGGAAATCAAAGAGTTATCATTCTTTCACACTAAAAAAAACTTGAAGCCCGAAATCCCGAGAATATTAAGCACTTAAGCGTAATTAACTTAACATTAAAACAAGGTTAATGATATTAAATGGATTTTCGCGTTTCGCTATTCGGGAGTTTTCGAGGACATTCCTTTCGAAATCCCAGTTTTGAATCACCGATATGTGGCAGTATTTATAACGGATAAATGGAGATATTTTTAGCGAAAAGTACGTATCTCTAGGTGTACCATCCCCATTAAAGCATTTAATTTTTTCGGCCTATATTGGTACGCTCAATTTAAGGCAAGTTAAGGGTTAATAAAGGTTTATCATTTCGAATTTAATTCTTACTTTTAGTCAAGAAGCGAGTTACATTCAAAATATCTTACACATTTCTTCTCTTTAACAGGCTTTCAATTTTAGCTCAAACATCATGACACCTAGAAAAACGTAGAAAAAGAATGATGACGCCGGTGAAAGCTCAAATTCGGATGGAGACGTTATATCCGATACTATGCCACATGTCGTGGATTCAATCAAATCCTGGATGCAGATGTTTGAAATTTTGGAGTATGAGGTTAGGAATTGCCCTGACGATTTCAGAAACGAAAAGACTGAAAATAAAATCAGAGATATAGCAGAGTCTGAGCTCCATAAGATAGCCACATGACCGAGACTCATGTCATACAATGACATGATAAGTTGAGCTTTAGAAAAAACTAATATTTAGACTAGGATCATTCTAAATCACCAAAAGGTTATCGTCGAAACTTTCAGGCCAAAGAAAATCCAAGTAATGTATAAACTATCCCTTGTTTCAAAATACATCTATAATGTTGATTTCATAGAATAATTTCAAAGAAAGGAGTGTACAGAATTTGATCAAACATATCCAAATATAATCAAAGATTGGTGGGGAATTCTAGCGAAATTTAGAGCTAACACCCATGGAATTTATGCCACAGCATCATTAAATGAATACATGGTTTATATAGCAATGATGTTGTGTAGACTGTTTGGGAGAAAAATCCCTACCCATTTCCTAGCGGAATGGGTGCCAATTATGCACGAGGTAGCAAAGGGTTTCACCTTCAACTAGGCCAAAATCCTGTTAGATAACCTAGCTAAAGAGATTAAGGATTACCAGATGGAAAAATTGAAAGTTCGACCTGTATATTTTTACATGTCTACATATATTATGGATGCTATCTGTTACATGACTCCATTCCCCTTGATGAATTGGAGCTAGAACCCATCCTGTGCTGAACCCATTCATTTTTATCACTCTAAACTATGGGAGGAGAATGTTAAATATTTATTTTACGAAATATGTCACTACGTAGTGATACCTATGCACCAAATTTTGTATGGTTATGCGCCCCCTTGGATTTTCGAGCAAATTGTGGGAAACCTCAAGACAGTTGCAGATTGGTTTATCGAAGAGAATTTCTCTTATGTCAGAGTCTTCAGATGTTCAATACACCCTCATTCTCTCCCTAAATTTCTCAATGATAGACTGGTGTGTAGAGAAGTGGCATACCATATAATAACAGGAGGCATTGGTACATAGTTAAAAGTAGCCCAGAAAAAATTTTGGCCAATTTTTCCCTTACAGGTTGGCAAGTTTTCGCTGCTAAACTTTGGCCATTCCAAAGTAGAAGCTGCGACATTGGACAAATTTAAACTGGTGGATTTCGAGCTCAGAAAGCATGAACCATATCAAACTATGGGAAATCATCTAGCTCATTGCAACATGAAAACATATGAGCATGAAGACTCCCCCTATGATTACATATTCAAAGGAGACAGAACATATGAGGAGATATTGGAAAGAGTCCAGGCATTACCCACTAACCAGCAGATCAAATTTCTTGCTTTTCAGAAGCATAAACAGAGTGGGTTGCCAAAAATACTACAGGGGGAATCAATAACCCCTCCTTCAAAACAAGAAACAATACCTCCAGGTTTCGAATCGAAATCTCAAGATAAAGGGACTATAGAGGAGCACCCAAATAATCCTGAAAAGTCTCCACAAAGATCAGAAACTTTACAGATAGAGCATCCATCATCTGAAACAGATTCCAAATCTGAGATGCCTCTAAAACCAAATCAAACGATTCCTCCTTCATCGTCAACTATTCCTGTCGATATTCCCAAAATAGCAGGAGAAACCCAATCTACAGAGTTAGGCAGCCCTATTGCATCATTGACTCCTCTACAGTCAAATTTTGGGACTCCCCATCTGGAAGTAATATCTGTAAGTGACCTTACTCCAATTTCTAGAGAAGAGATACCTTCCTCTGACTACATTTTTAGTAGGAAGAAGAAATATGTAGTGAAACAGGAAATGCATTTGAGAGAAGGTGCAATGGTAAAGAAACACAGAGTGCTCGTAGATGGACAAAACCTAGAAGAGGAAGATTTCACCACTGAGTTAGCAGGTTCTATGGGATATTTGGAAATGACTAACTTATTTTCAGTTGACAATCTGAAAACAAGATTGAAACATAATAATCAAATGATAGCCTAGCTGCAAGGCCAAATAAAGAACTTAGAGAGTAGTATTAGAGAGGAGATAAATAAAGGGTTGGAAAAATCTAGAGTTGTTGATAATCCAGAGATTCAACTACTCAAGTCCAGTTTAGATGAGATGTATAATAAGATGCAAGCCAGTCAAGGGCAGGTAATCCAACAGGAACAATTTGTGAGGCAATTGCAAGATAAGTTGAATTCTATTCAAAATCATGTGATAGATTTAAAATTTTTTCAAGCACAAGCACTGGAGGTGCATATGAAGACATAAGCAGAGCAACAAAGATTGATTTCTAAAGTAGAGGTTATTCAGAACTATTTCCAAGAAGTAAGTCAATCTTTCGATAACATTGTTTTCAAAGAAAAAGAGGCTAAAGCAGCTCGGGATACTCTTCAAAAGGAAGTTGTACTTTTGGAAAAATAAGAGGTATAAGAAAATCCAAGGCTACTTGTCATAGAGTAGATCAGAGGTGATATCATGCTTAGAGTATGGGAGGCCAACATAGCTGAAAGAAAGAAAATGGCTGAGAAAATCAAGGATGATTGTGAAGAGACCTTCAATTTTCTAGATAAAGGATCATTAGGCATCTAAAAATACAATTGTCATGGACTACTAGGATAGATCAATATTGTAAGACATCAACTGGACCTCAAAGAGAACTTGAATGAAATTCAGATTGAAATTTCTCAATTAAAAGAGATTGATGTTATCCAAATAGACAGGTGGCTGATGAAGCCAAATTTAAAATTGCAATCGGTTAGGTTTGCTAACAAAGATATTGAAGACTTATTGCTGAAAATTCAGATGAAGTTTTATCTGTTCAAGGGAAAGGATATACCAGAGCCTCATAGACTTTTAGTGCATTTTCTAGAAAAATGTATTGAATGTCTCGGACTCAAAGAAGGAGATACTTCAAAGAAGCAATGAAGTATTATATTGTAGGCTCATATTATCAAGATGATAGAGAAATAAAATATAGCCATGCAAACGATTCAATTTTTCATTTTTGTAACCGTTAGCCCCTAGGAGTTAGGAAATCACCAACCGTCAAGAATTGGTGACTTTGTATAAATATAATTTCATAAGACTGAGAAAGGTATTTTTTGCGGCCAATTGTACTGAGAGAAGTTTTTAAAATGATTAATGAGAATACAAAACAAACATTCCAGATTCTGTCAACCCTGAGTTATGTGTTCCTATTTACCTTCATTTTCAACATCTTTCCCTTACATATCTTTGATGAATGTTTAACTACAATTTAGTACAACATCCATTGTGGTTTAGAGTTATTCGGTTATCTAATTGTTAATAGTTTTTCCTTTTTGCTTGCTATTATCAGGCCCAAGACCTGTAGATTATTCATATTACTATATTTTTATGCTTCATTAGAGATCTCTTGTATTTATTTTTCTCCTATTGCAAAGTGATATTCCTCCAAGATTGATGCCTCACATTGTTTAAACTACTTTATGTTTTTCTCCCATCACTTTCATGATTTTCGAATTTGACTCAGAAATGGGAAACAACCTCTGAAACTATTATATTATTAATTTAAGTTTGGGAACTTTTCTCTTATAATCTGAAACATAAATAACAAACCTTGAAAATAAAGTAATAGATTTTTTAACCTTTATCCCTCATGACTGTACCTGTTGCACAACAACCCAATATAGCACCCGACCTTTCAGATCAGACTAACATCGCTTTAAAATTATTTAACACTATCTTACAGACATCAAACACCCAAGTTGAATTAGAACGTTCATGGGAAGCAATTAAACGGGATATAAGCATCCAGGAACATTGGGAAGCTAGATAGAGACAATTAAGAAACCAACCATAACTTTTCCCTTTAGTAACTGATACATTTTATACCTTAACTCTCTCTACCTTTTTCGGATGCCTAGACTTTGTACTTTAAATCCTTAAGTATAAACTCCGAAACAACATCTTTTTGGCACCGTTGCTGGGGAATGAAGTAACAAAATTATCTTTCCCTGAGAAGAATGACATCGAATTTTCTTTCTTTGATAGTGAAACAAATATCAAATACTTTATAAGGATATTTTCAAACTTTCACTTGGAAACTCCATGATTAATAAATTGGATTTTAACCGAAAGAATACCCAAAAAAACCCAGAATACAAACAGACTTCGCCTGTATCCAACCCTGAAAAAATCTTGAAATCAAGAAAACACCTTAAACAAACTGTCTCATCGACAAGTAAAATTTATCAACCTAAAATTACATAGTTGAATACTAAAAATCCACTTGAAAATTCAAATACCCCACTCCTTTGCGAGGACTACACTATGTACCTTGACTCGTCTCTAGCATATACACCTTATGGATCTGAGGAAACTAGCCCTCATTTTCCAAGTACACCTTTTTCAATTTTCCTATCCTTCAATGATCAATTTCTTGAAATCATCTCATCCTATCCGGATACAACCGAAGGGTTACCTCACCACTTTAAAATACCTCCTTATAATCTCCAACTTCCATCCCCTAACTTTTCAATGGCCATGACCGGAGTAGGTGGTGTCGGAGGTGCAGGAGGAGGAGGAGCCGATCAAGGGCCACCTCCACCTCCCAAAATATTTTCTAAGGTGGCTGCAAGATATGCCCCTTTAGTTCTCTCAGTCCCCCTTCATGACCTGCCGGAGAATTACATGAAAAATCTTCCGAAATTCATGGGAGAAGGAGACCTGACCACTGTCGAACACATCAATTTCTTTGACCAATTTGTTGATATCCTCGGTCTTGAACATGAAGAGGTTTATTCGAGATTCCTCGTTCAAACCTTTGAAAGACAAGTGAGAACCTGGTTCCGAGGTCTAGCAACAGGATCAATAGGATCATATGATGAGTTGGAAAACACTTTTATCAGAAAACGAAGAGAAAGGAAAGACCATCTCTATTATCTAACCGAATTTGGGGCTCTGAGAAAAAAGAATTCATAATCAGTTCTCGAGTTTACCCAAAGGTTTAATAAATTGTATAATAAAATTCTAGCTGAGGTCAAACCTTCCCAACCCACAACGAAAGTAACCTTTATTGGGGATTTCGACCCAGATTTCACTCTTCTTTTGAGAGAAAGGAGATCTATAGACCTCACTAAAATGCAAGATGATGATCTAGAAATAGAGTCAAATATGATGGCTTTAGGAAAAAAAATCGAAACGGGAAACAAAGAAACCAGACAGTACAGAGAACAAGCAGGACCCTGTGGCTCTGGGAGATCTTTAGAAGACAAAATGAATGACATGGAAAGAATAATTAAAGAATTGTCGAGTAAGATTTCAAGAATGAAATTAGAGCAATCAAAGAACAAACATTTCCCTAGAAAGGATTTCAAAAGGAATCCTAACCCTCAAACTCAACAAAGACAAATTAAGAATGAGGATAAAAAATCAAAGCCCTCTTTAAAACTGAAAAATTTATAGGAGGAGAAGACACAAAAGATTTTGAGGAATTAGAAGAAGACATAAGTAATCTCGGCGATGATTTTCAACAACCTTATCTGACGAGGTGAGATTATGAAAAATCCTTAAATACATAATACAAATCTAAAAATAACAAAAACAACATTATTACAAAAGATTCAGCTTATCAAGGAATCATTGATGACATAATGGCTGAACTCCACCAGAAGTATAATCTGAGGTCTAGAAACAAGAATATCACCACCACCCAGGTCAAGAAAATCTTACCAAGAGGGGAAACGGACGAGGCAGTTTCAAAAGTTGTCGAAAAACATATTGTTAAAACCAAGACTATTGACACACAACCTACCAAGACAAAGTCAGCAGAAACACCCCCTGTCAACACACAAAAAGCAGAGGTTCTTGTAGCTGAAACAAAAACCTCACAACAAAAGAAAGTTGAAAAGAAGGGGATAGAAGCCCAAACCACAAAGATTGACAAAAAAACAGGAAACTTTAATCTGGAAAATGAAATTAACAAAATCAAAATCCATATACCTTTTGTCGAACTGGCGAAAAACCCAATATACAGAAAGAAAATTGCTAAAATAATTAATTTTTCAGACACCGAAAGTCAGGCTGATATTATAAATCTAGAAGATGACAATCCTAATATAATTTCCGGCCCACATTTCGAAGGCGAAAGATATATTGTTGCCCCTTTCTATATCACGCTATCTATTCATGATCACTTACTTCACAATTGCATGCTAGATTCCGAAGCTTCACATAATGTCATGCCCAAAGCTATCATGGATAGACTTGGCCTAGAAATCACTCGACCATATGTAGATATGTATTCTTTTGATTCAAGAAAGGTGTAATGTATCAGTATGATAAAGGGTTTAGTTGTTAATCTTTCACAAATTCCTGTTATGAGTGTTTTAATGGAGGTTGTTGTCGCTGATATACCCCCGAAGTATGGTTTGTTGTTATCCAAGTCTTGGGGTGCCAAACTTGGAGGATCCCTCCAGCTTGATATGACATACGCCACAATCCTGATTTTTGGAGGACGCTTCACAGACTTATATAGAGAAATGAGGCTAGCATTTACAGTAAGTGATTCGCTAAACCCAAATAACTACCCTATTTATATTGTTAATCAAGATTTAGGGAATTGTATTATGTCTATTGATGATCATATCAATGTATGTATAGAAGAAAGTTGTATAGTAAAAGAAAAATAAAAAGAATATAAAATAAATGAAAATGTATATAATTCCGAAGTTTGGAAAATGTTTTTTGACGGTGCTTCATCTTGTGAAGGAGAAGGGGCTAGAGTACTATTTGTGGCACCCGATAACGAATTCATCATACCTTTTTCTTATAGATTACAATGGGATATTGATTATACTAACAATGTATGTGAATGTGAGGCATTAGTCCTAGGATTAGAAGCTGCTAGAAAATTAAAGATTAAGAACTTAGAGGTCTACGGTGATGCTGAACTGATCATAAAAAAAATTAACCACCAATACTAGGCTAAGCATCCAAGGCTAAGATATTATAAGAACTGTGCTTGGGATCTGATTGAGAACTTTTTCTCATCAGTTAATGTTCATTAGATCCCTAGGAATGAAAATCAACAAGAAGATTCACTATCTAAGGCAACCTCGACATTCAAACCTCCAACGGTTTTTAAACTTAAATACCATATTGAGATGAGACATAGACCTTCCATACCAAACAACATACAACATTGGCATGTTTTCGAGGATGATGAAAAGGTCGGGAAATTTTTGGAAATGGTAGATGATTTTTCCGAAACTCATGTTGATCAAGAAAACCATAATGATCATGCTTAGATCATGCAGGAAGGGAAAGATCCCCAAGAGTTTCAAAATAAAATTGTAACTCATCCCATGCTTGTATTAAAAAATAATTAGATTCCCAAAGGCTTGATCCCTTTAGAGAGGTTATTTAATCATGATGACATCCCTTTGAAGTCCACTCTATAGCCTAAACCAGAGGAAGTTGAATATTGCGACATAGGTACCAAAGAAAATCTGAGGTTGGTAAAGTTATCCAAATACCTTCCCCCCGAGATAAAAAGAAAGTATGTTGAGTTGCTCAGACAATATAAAGATGTTTTCGCTTCGTCCTATGATGAATTAAGGACTTATGATACTTTCATTATGGAACATAAAGCCCCTCTGAAACAAGGTGTCAAACCTTTTAGGCAGAAGCTCTGGCAGATAAACCCAATATTATTGCCAGTAATAGAGAAAGAAGTGAAGAAACTCTTGGACGCTAAGATCATTGTCCCACTGAGATACTCTGAGTGGGTAGAAAATTTAGTCTCAGTAAGAACGAAAAAAGGTGAAATCATACTGTGTGTTGACTTTAGGAATTTAAACCGATCATCACTTAAGAACAATTATCCATTACCCAAGAGGGAACATGTTTTAGAGAAAGTAGTTGGAGCTAACAGACTGTCTATGATTGATGGTTTTTTAGGCTATAATCAAATTTCAGTACATCAAGATGATAAAGAAAAGACTGCATTCACCATCCCTTGGGGTACTTTTATGCATGAAAAAATGTTGTTCGGTTTAATGAATGTAGGGGCAACTTTCCAATGAGCTATGGACATCACTTTCATGGGCGAAAGAGATAAGTTTGTTGTTATTTACCTTGATGATCTCACTGTTTTTTCTAAATCTGATGCAGGACATCTAGTACACCTCAAGCAAACTTTCGATAAATGTTGTAAATTTGGTTTGTCACTAAATCCAAAGAAATCTCATTTCGCAATGCAAGAAGGTAAAATCTTGGATCATATAGTGTCTAGGTATGGAAAAAATCGACCCCAAAAGGATTGAGGCAATAGATACTATAAATATTCCTAGAAATGTAAAAGAAATTCAGTCTTTTTTAGGAATTTTTTTTTTTTTGAGAAGATTCATCCCTAACTTTGCTGAAATCGTAAAACTGATTACATATATGCTTAAGAAGGACAACGAGGTGAAGTGGACAACTAAAGCCAAAGCGTCATTTCAACGTATCAAGAGAGTGATAAGTGAAGCACCAGTTTTGGCAAGCCCAGATTATACAAAGGAGTTTCTAATTTTTTCTTTTGCCTCTGAACACACTATTGTAGTTGTATTGTTACAGAAACATGATGAGGGTTTTGAGCATCCTATTGCATTTTTTAGTAAAAGTCTCAGAGATGCTGAGTTGAAATATGACATATTGGAAAAATGAGCTTATGCAATGGTGAAAGCTCTCAAGGCTTTCAAAACTTACATACTACACGCAAATATCATTGCTTATGTGCCCACAAGTTCTGTTAAGGATATATTGGTTCAGCCTGACAGTGATGGAAGGAGAGGCAGATGGTTAGCCAAAATATAGGAATTCGACCTAGAAGTTAAACCAACTAATCTTATTAAAGGTCAGGGTTTGGATAAATTGATGGCTGAATCAAATTTGAAAGCACTCAGAATAAACCATTTGCAAGAAAAAAAATGAATTATTGAGATAGATGAACTCGATGTTGTTGTGTCCACAACCAAAATTCTACCCAAATTCTCTTCTTCAGTTTTGTACCATGATATTGTTTCTTATTTACTAACCCTTTAGTGCCCCAGTGAATTAACCCCATCTAAAGCTAGGACATTGAAATTGCATGCTATAAAATATTGTATTATATATGGTAAGTTATATTGGAAGGACCCCCTTGGATTTTTGCTGAACTGCTTAGTAGAATCCGAAACTGAAAGTGTAATGGAGGAATTCCACGAAGGAGTGTGTGGAGGACATCATGCTTGGATATAAATGGCTTATAATATCCTAATAGCTGGGTATTACTGGCCAAAGTTATTCACAGATGTGAACACTAAAGTCTGAACTTGTAATCCTTGTCAGTTGTTTACATCAAAGCAGAAAGTCCCAGGTTTACCTTTAGTTCTAGTTAAAACTAAATCTCCATTTCAGCAATGGGGTCTTGATTTTATTGGAGAAATCCATCCACACTCCAGCACTCAACACAAATGGATTCTAACTCCTACATTCTATTTCACTAAATGGGTGAAATCTATTCCTATGAGAAACACAACAGACTCAGTAGTGATCAGGTTTTTGGAGGAAAATATTTTATCCAGATTTGGCTATCCCCGAAAAATAGTCACTGATAATGCCCAAGAATTCAATTCCATGGCCATGATAAGATTTTGCCAAAAATATAATATTGTTCTAGGACTCTCCACGGCTTACTATCCACAGGGTAATGGTCTAGCTGAGTCATCCAATAAAAGTCTGATTACTATAATTAAAAAAGTTTTGACCGAAAATAAGAAAGCATGGCATGTGCATTTAAAATATGCTTTATGGGATAATAGGATAGGAACCGAAAGGTCAATCGGGATGTCTCCATTTTAGATGGTATATGGTACTGATGTCATTTTACCGATAAATCTAGCACTGGCAGTAATGAAACTCTGGAAAGACTCAAATGAAGAATCGAATGATATTACCAAGAGGATAAACCAGCTGATTAAAGTTCATCGAAATAGGGCCGAAGTAGATGAAAAATTACAAAGATATCAAGATAATATGAAAGCTTTATTTGACCAAAAAGATAAAGACAGAGAATTCCTCCCTAATGATTTGGTCCTAAAATGGGAAGCCAGGAAGGAAGATGCTGGTAAACATGGAAAGTTTGATCATATATGGTGCAGTCCATATAAGATTTCAGCCTCTGAGGGAAAAAATGTTTTTTTATTAGAAAATCTCGATGGAAATATTCTTAACGCCCCTATCAATGGGCGGTACCTTAAACACTTCATGGAGTAATATTTTTTGGAACTCTCATTGTACATACCGGTTTGTTTTCGCGTCTTGTTTATATTTATTTTTCATTAGATAAGTTTTATATTTTATTGTAAATACAAAGAGTCATTTTTCGAAACGAAAATAATATATATATATATATATACAAAATAGGTCAAAATTTGCAATAAGAAACTTTCTGATTTACTAGAGTTCCTAACAATTATCATTTTTATCTTATTTGCAGGAGAGTTGCTGATAAGCCAAGAGACTACAAATATCAAAAGGTGACATATATGGATACTCATGTTAAATGCCTCCCGAGAAATGATTAGGATAGACTAACACTTTGTTTGGTTGAAAATATAGAGAACTACCAAGGTATGAATTTTTGGCCCGAAAACTCAGGATTAAAGGGTCCCAAAAAAATGGAAATGCATAAGACAATAATCTTTCATTTACGAATACTCAAGTAAAAAAAAAAAAAAAAAAGAGAATAGTATATATATGAAAAATAAGCAATAAAAGACTTTAGGGAAAGTTTTCAAGAGTTGAATAACTTGATTAAGAGAAGTTGTGTCTTCAACGGAATATCTAAAACCCCTAAATTTTCCCCTGTCCATGATCAAGTCACCTCTTCATATGTTTCCTTGATGATCTTCCCATAAGCTTCTCAAGAGAAGAAAGGATCTCACCTTAATTTTGTAAACTTTTAAACTAACCTTCAAAATGAGAACAGGTAAAATTTTATAGTTCCTCTAACTTTAGCTGAACCAGAAGTATGTCTAGGTTAATCCTAACTTCCTTAGTCATTCTAATAGGAATAAACTGATTGATTTCTCTCAAGGAAAATCCCTGAAAAAATATCAATAAGAATTCCCTTAAGAATTTCCCTGAAGCCAAACATGTTTGAAGGCCCAAAGAGGATTAGTCCAGAGAAATTAAAGTGAGTTGACAGGCCTCTGTTGTTAAATTTTTAGAATATATTTTCCCAATTATATTACATACTCATTGATTGCCCCCACTTCATAATAAAAAAATATATATATACAGACAAATGGTGAAAGGAAATTCATTATTGATTTCCCCCATCTAGTCCAAAAAAGATGAAGAAAGGAAATTCATTATATGATTTCCCTCATCTCAGCATTTAAATGCTAGAAAACAATGGGAGTGGTGAAATGAAATTCAATGTGGAAAATCTGATAACTTCACCGGGGTACTGAACAGGCTCGCTGGTAGTGAAGCAATGCCTACATATTTGATAGGTTGTTATACATGAATTACAAGATTCTCTGGTAACTATTCCTCTTTCGGCTAGATCTACATTATAATCTTATGGGATCCCCTAATTTGAAACATTGGAATTACTTTACCTTGATGCGAACAGAATCAGATAAAACTTGGTAGGATGGTTAATTTTGTTTCGATTATCTTACACAAATCTGAGGTCAATTTTAGAGAAGGAAATCTATTATGAGCCTAACTTGAGATCACCAGATGTTTTAGTTTTGAAGAGTTTTCAAAGTTAAAGTTGAAGTCTTCAAGTCCCGTTTTGATTTTTCTCCAAAATGTGTTTCACAGAGCTGCATTAACGACCCCATTTACCCAATGAAGGCAGTTGATCCCTAGATGGAGCCTATGTTGAAACAAAGTTTATTTTTCTCCTTTTAACCTTAAACTCAGTTCTTCTTTGGTTATGGAGTTGCCCTTAGTTCTAAAAAGGAGTCAATAAAAATGAAGAAGTCTTTCAAAGATTTTCTTGTTTCGGGGTTCAACTATTCACAAAGTATGATTTCTAAATAACAACTCCAAAGTCCCGATACCGAAGTCTCGAAAAGTGATTGTTTAAAAGAAATTAAACCGAATTAAAAAAAATAATTAAAAACGTTTAACAACTTTCTAAGTCTTTCGTATTTTCTTTTTCGGGAATCTCAACTCAAACAACAGTTCAAAGTCCTAATGCGCTTTTTACGAAATCCCTTTTTAATTGTGATTAATTAAATTTTAAACATACTTAACAAATCGTTAATCAATCGCATTTCAGGAAATCAAAGAGTTATCATTCTTTCGCACTCAAAAAAACCCAAAGCCCAAAATCCTGAAAATATTAAGCACTTAAGTGTAATTAACTTAACATTAAAACATGGTTAATGATATTAAATGGCTTTTCACGTTTTGCTATTCGAGAGTTTTCGAAGAAATTCCTTTCGAAATCCAAGTTTTGAATCGCCAATACGTGGCAATATTTATAACGGATAAATGAAGATATTTTTAACAAAAAGTACGTATCTCTAGGTGTACCATCCCCATTAAAGCATTTAATTTTTTTGGCCTGTATCGGTACGCTCAATTTCAGGAAAGTTAAGGGTTAATAAAGGTTTATCATTTCGAATTTCATTCTTACTTTCAATCAAGAAGCGAGTTACATTCAAAAGAGCTTACACATTTCTTCTCTGTAACAAGCTTTCATTTTTAGCTCAAACATCATGGCATCTAGAAAAATGAATGAAATGAATGTTGACGTCGGTGAAAGCTCAAATCCGGATGGAGACATTATATTTGATACTACACCACATGTCGTGGATTCAATCAAGTCTTGGATGCAGATGTTTGAAATTTTGAGTATGAGGTTAGGAATTGCCTTGACGATTTCAAAAATGAAAAGATTGAAAATAAACTTAGAGATATAGCGGAGTCTGAGCTCCATAAGATAGCCACATGACCGAGACTCATGCCATACAATGACATGATAAGCTAGGTTTTAGAAAAAACCGACATTCAGACTATGAGCATTCTAAATCACCAAAAGGTTATTGTCGGCTCTTTCAGGCCAGAGAACATCCAAGTAATGTATAAACTATCCCCTATTTCAAGATACATTTATAATGTTGATTTCGTAGAAGAATTTCAAAGAAAGGAGTGTACAAAATTTGATCAAACATATCCAGATATAATCAAAGATTGGTGGGGAATTCCAGTGAAATTTAGAGCTGATACCCATGGAATTTATGCCACAACATCGTTAAACCAATACATGGTTTATATAGAAATGATGTTGTGTAGACTATTTGGGAGAAAAATTCCTACCCATTTCTTGGTGGAATGGGTGCCAATTATGCACAAGGTAGAAAAGGGTTTCACCTTCAACTAGGCCAAAATCCTGTCAGATAACCTAGCTAAAGAGATTAAGGATTACCAGATGGAAAAATCGAAAGGTCGACCTATATCTTTTTACATGTCTGCATATATTATGGAAGCTATCTGTTACATGAATCCATTTCCCTTAATGAATTGGAGCTAGAACCCATCCTATGTTGAACCCATTCATGTTTATCACTCTAAACTATGGGAGGAGAACGCTAAAGATTTATTTTACGAAATATGTCACTACGTAGTGATACCTGTGCACCAAATTTTGTATGGTTATGCGCCCCCTAGGATTTTAGAGCAAATTGTGTTAAATCTTAAGACAATTGCAGATTGGTTTATCGAAGAGAATTTCTCTTATGTTAGAGTCTTCGGATGTTCAATCCCCCCTCATGCTCTCCCTAAATTTCTCACTGACAGACTGGTTTGTAGAGAATTCACATACCAGATAATAACAGGAGGCATTGGTACAAACTTAAAAGTAGCCCAGAAAAATTCTGGTCAATTTTTCCCAACAGGTTGGCAAGTTTTCGCTGCTAAAATTTGGCCATTCCAAAGTAGAAGTTGCAGCATTGGATGAAGTTAAACTGGTGGATGTCAAGTTCAGAAAGAATGACCTGTATCAAATTGTGGGAAATCATCTAGCTCATTGCAACATGAAAAGATATCAACATGAAGACTCCCCCTATGATGACATATTCAAAGGAGCTAGAACATATGAGGAGATATTGGAAAGAGTCCAGGCGTTACCCCCTGACTGGAAAACCATCTTTCTTTATTTCCAGAATCCCAGATGGAGTGGGTTGCCAAAAATACTACAGGGGGAATCAATAACCCCTCCTTCAGAACAAGAATCAATACCTCCAGGTTTCGAATCGAAATCTCAAGATAAAGGGACTACAGAGGAGCACCCAAAGAATCCTGAAAAGTCTCCACAAATATCATAAAATTCACAAATAGAGCATCCAACATCTGAAATAGATTCCAAATCTGAGACGCCTCTAAAACCAAATAAAATGATTCCTCCTTCATCGTCAACTATTCCTGTCGATATTCCCAAAACAACAGGATAAACCCAATCTACAGAGTTAGGTAGCCCTATTGCATCATTGACTCCTCTACAGACAACGTTTGGGACTCCCCATATGGAAGTCATATATGTAAGTGACCTTAATCCAATTTCTAGAGAAGAGCTACCTTCCTCTGACTACTTTTTTAGTAGGAAGAGGAAATTTGTAGTGAAACAGGAAATGCATTTGAGAGAAGGCACAATGGTAAAGAAACACAGAGTGCTCGTAGATGGACATAACCTAGAAGAGGAAGATTTCACCACTGAGGTAGCAAACTCTATGGGAGCTTTGGAAATGACTAACCATTTTCAGTTGACAATCTGAAAAAAAGATTGAAACAAAAGAATCAAATGATAGCCCAGTTGTAAGGCCAAATAAAGAACTCAGAGAGTAGTATTAGGGAGGAGATAAATAAAGGGTTGGAAAAAGATAGAGTTGCTGACAAATAGAAGATTCAACTACTCAAGTCCACTTTAGATGAGATGTATAAGAATATGGAAGCCAGTCAAGGGTAGGTCATCCATCAGGAAGAATTAGCAAGGCAATTGCAAGATAAGTTGAATTCTATTCAAAATCAGGGGATAGATTTAACAAGTTTTCAAGCTGAGGTTATTCAGAACTATTTCCGAGAAGTAAGTCAATATTTCGATAATATTTTTTTCAAAGAAAAAGAGGCTAAAGCAGCCTGAGCTACTCTTCAAAAGGAAGTTTTACTTTTAGAAAAAGAAGAGGTGTCAAAATCTCCAAGGCTTCTTGTCGCAGAGAAGACTAGAGGTGATATCATGCTTAAAGTATGGGAGGCCAACATAGCCAAAAGTAAGAAAATGGCTAAGTAAATCAAGGATGATTGTGAAGAGACCTTCCATTTTCTAGACAAAGGATTATTAGGCATTGGAAAAGAAAATTGTCTTGGGCTACTAGGATAGATCGATATTGTAAGACATCAACTGAACCTCAAAGAGAAGTTGAATGAAATTCAGATTGAAATTTCACAATTAAAAGAGATTGATGTTATCCAAATAGACAGGTGGCTAGTGAAGCCAAATTTAAAATTGCAATCGGTTAGGTTTGCTGACAAAGAGATTGAAGACCGATTGCCAAAAATTCAGAGGAAGTTTTATCTGTTCGAGGAAAAGGATATACCAGAGCCTCCTAGACTTTTAGTGCATTTTCTAGAAAAATGTATTGAATATCTCGGACCCAAAGAAGGAGATACTTCAAAGAAGCAATGAAGTATTATATTGTAGGCTCATATTATAAAGATGATAGAGAAATAAAAGATAGCCATGCAAACGATTCAAGTTTTCATTTTTGTAACCGTTATCCCCTAGGAGTTAGGAAATCACCAACCATCAAGCATTGGTGACTTTGTATAAATATAATTTCATAAGACTGAGAAAGGGATTTTTTGCGGCTGATTGTATTGAAAGAAGTTTTTAGAGTGATTAATGAGAATACAAAACAAAGATTCCAGATTCTGTCAACCCTGAGTTATGTGTTCGTCTTTACCTTCATTTTCAACATCTTTCCCTTACATATCTTTGATGAATGTTTAACTTCAATTTAGTACAACATCTACTGTGGTTTAGAGTTATTCAGTTATCTAATTGTTTACAGTTTTTCCTCTGTGCTTGCTATTAGCAGGCCCAAGACCTGTAGATTATTCAGATTACTATATTTTTATGCTTCGTTAGAGATCTCTTGTCTTTCTTCTTCTCCTGTTGCAAAGTGAGATTCCTCCATGATTGATGCCTCACATTGTTTAAAGAAATTTATGTTTTTCTCCCATCACTTTCATGATTTTCGAATTTGACTCAGAAACGGGAAACAACCTTTGAAACTGTTATATTATTAATTTAAGTTTGGGAACTTTTCTCTTATAATTTGAAACAAAAATAGAAAACCTTGGAAATAAAGTAATTGTTTTTTTAACCTTTATCCCTCATGATTGTAACTATTGCATGATAGCCCAATATAGCACCCGACCTTTCATATCAGACTAGAATCACTTTAAACTTATTTAACACTATCTTACAGACAACAAACACTCGGGTTGAATTAGAATGTTCATGGGCATAAATTGAACGGGATATAAGAATCCAGGAGCATTAGGAAGCTAGACAGAGACAGTTAAGAAACCAACCATATCTTTTCCCTTTAGTAACTGATACATTTTATACCTTAACTCTCTTTACCTTTTTTGGATGCCTAGAATTTGTACTTTAAAGCCTTAAGTATAAACTCTAGAATAATAGATGCCATGATTATGTATTTTATTCTGGCATGATTTGTTGATGATGCAGGCTAACGATAGGTTTCCAACTAGACTCACATGTGGAGTAGAGGGGTCACACACGACAACCAAAGACGTTGAGGGAGAGGTGTGGACAACATCCTTGCCACAACCTACTAGCACTCGTGTTGTGGCTCGAACTGTAGGTTAACGATTACCTAGTTCGAGAAGATCCACGATGTTATGAGGGAAGACTATGACAGTCACTCACGATGATTCTAAGGGGTGCGCAATAAGGTAGTGGCCTTATTCCTTAGAGTCCCTTAGTCTCCCATAAGATCACCTGGCGGAGTATTGACTCCATGGGTTTTTGACATCTACCAAGTTAACCAAGAGGTGAGTGGCGCCCTTGGAGCACGTAGTGCGTCCTGAAGGGCACGTCGTGCAAGAAAAATGGAAAGAGGCGAGTCACACCCTTGGAGCACGTAGTGCATCCAGAAGGGCACATCACGCAAGGGAAACTGAATGAGGCGAGTGGAACCCTTGGAGCACCTAGTGCATCCTGAAGGGCACGTCGCATTGTTAACTAATAAGTGAATAAACCTAGATGGCCTTAGAACGAATGATGTGATAAGAAAGTTTTAAAAACAATTTCCCTAATAAAAATGTCGCCCAACCTAGGAAATTAAAATCTAGGTTGAAGTGATGCTTGTGGTAAATAATAATAATAATAATAATAATAATCATTAAACATGTGACGAGAAAGGGGTAAGAAATTCAATTAATTTATTAAAATCAAATTATATTGAGGGATTAAAATTTTAAAAGGGAATTGATTTCTTTTCTACATATGCTAATTAAAATTTTTAATTAAAAAGAAAAAGGGGTAAAAGGTAATATTCCACACTTGCTAATTTTAGTTTCAGATAAAAAGGGAAAAGAGGGAAATTTTAAAAGAATTAGGAAACTAAGGGAAAAGGGGGGAAGACATAAAGAAAAAGGGAAACATAAGGAAAAAAAAAACTAGAATGACTAACTTAGTAAGGAATCTTGCCTTTAAGAACTTTCTAAATTGAAATCAACTAGGAATTTAGTAAGGGAGTAAGTCATTAAAATGTGTAAGGGAATATGGGGACACTTAGGAGCGATTCTAGGAATGCTTTTAGGTGGGTGAGGTAAATAGGAGTAATTAAATAATTAATGAAATTAATTTCTGCTGCAACTAAGGGGATGGGTGACATGTGTACAGGGGAGGTTATTTCTGAATTAAATTACTGAAAAATAAATTAAATAGGGAATTTGCGAAAGAAATCACTTAGAAAATCTATAAAAATGAGGGAAGAGGAGGAGTATAGACCTCTTCCTTCATGCGTAACGTTACGCTGCAGAATTTTAGACTTGACTGACTTATCTTGTGGGAGTTGGGATACCCAGCTCGGTGAGGTGTGGTAGCTCGTCCTTGCGAGGCGAGTTGGGAGCTAGTAGTTCTTTGGTTTAGTGTGTGTGGCCCCTTTGCAGCTCGGGGGGATAAGGGGGAAGAAGAGTACCCCTAGCATTGGTTGGGAGGTACCGGTGAAGTCATAACGGTCGACAAGTTGGAGTTTCACAGAGTGCGTGGGACAACGACTCAAAGCGGATGACTTGGGCTACGATACACATGCTTTTATTTTGTATGGTAGATTACTACTGACCTTACGATTTTATTTATGTAATTTAATTGTGTGAAGAAACTGTTGACTTGGATTTTTAATCAAGAACTTAAATTCCCATAGCCTTAAGCTCACTGCTTGACTTGATTCGCTTGGCATTCGATCCCCGAATGTTGTGACTGTACTATTAGTTTTATTGTTTTATTATGAATAATTGTTCTTTACTTTGTTCTCATCCCTAGATCATCAGTCCATGCCTGAGCAACCGACTAGGAGATGGATCGACGGTCATCACTTTGGTGTTAATAGACCTATAGATCCTAATTCCCTTCTTTTCTTTGCGTGGACGATGAGCGAAGGATGTGTTTTCTTAGTCGTCTACCCCTGTTGATTGTTGTTGGTTGATTGATGGTCATTGTGCCTTCTTGCGATTGAATACCTCAGTGTATTGTTCATCTTTTCTCTCCACAATCAGCTCAATACCCTCTGCGTTTTTATCACCTTCACATTCTAAACGATCTCGGGGTTTGATCACTGTGTTTTCACCCTTATTTCCCAACACTCCATCCACTCTTCTTGGCATCTTACACCCAACGATTGGTATTTATTGTGTGCACAACAACCTCATCATTTATGATGCGATTCAGATACATACCACTACGAAATCCGTGGCTCCTTGCAAGTTTCAACCATGAATTTTCCCTCTGTGATTCATTATATTTTTGATGGAAAATTTACTCTCTGCATTTTGTTGATTATCTCTGTGATTTCATCCTCCTTATGGACTGCAATTTCATTATTATATTAATTTCGATTCCTTACATATTGACTGCAATTTACATGGTGACTGGGATCTACATTTCGATTTTTATACATGTGCGATTTTATAAATGAGCGTTTTATATAAGGAGAAATTTTTTATAGTTTATAGACAACGTTATCATATTTAATAGATAGAAAATCATGTGGTAATGAACATAAACATTATTGTTGGACATTGATCGTATTTATCTTTTGAGAAGCGATATCATTTGTTTATAGACAACATATTTATGTATTTGTGAAGGCCAAAGTTTTTGACAATGATTATTGCATATATTTATGACAGATAATGACTTTAATACATAAGAAGGACAATGCTTTTTTTTAATATGATAGACAATGTCTTTTATTGACAGTTTTTTTATGCAAATGATAGTGATCCCCTCCCTTATCTGTTTGTGCTACCTCTTAACCTTAGTGAACACGTTTTACCTTGCTCAATTCCTTTGTTGGATTTTTCCTTATTGCTCTTAACTTTTCCATCCCGACGTCCAGAATGACTGATGCGATCATTGGTCTGTGTGCCTCTCTTTTCACTGTGATTTTGACCACGAGTTCATTCCTATTTGCATGTTAGTGAATGGGTCCTTTATTCCAAGTTACAGAGGGAAGTGCTCTTATGAGAAGTGATTCCTCCCTTAGTAGTCTACTACACATATTTTCTTCAGTGAGCCTCCATCCATGCACACAACGATTATGAGCCTTATTTATTCTTGCGTTGGGTCACACACAGGTGTTTAACCAACAATTATATCGACGTAGCAGTTAGACCCTTCATTGTTCAGAGATTGACGTGCTCATCATTTTAATTCATACCTCGGCAGTCAAGACCAATTCTCCCAACATTGAGCCTCCTCCACATCCATGGTTCATTTCCCCAGTTCTGCGTGCTATTCCCCTCTGGAGCCTTTCCCCACATTTTGTTGGGTACTAACAGTGGCCTTCTAATTATTTCTAACCCGCTTTTAAAACCATTTATTATCCCATCGTTGGAGAATCGACTTACTGACCGAGTAAATTTATTCTAATTTAGAAAATCTGGGGGTGCGTATGCCTGGATTTTTATTTGACTTTAATAATTAAACATAGAATTATTAGTGGACAACACCAACAAAAATTGTAAGCTGGTTAGATGTTTGGTTAAGTGAAATTCAAGTCTATTGCATTGGTTAGCAAGGGCAATGAATTTGTGAGTTAGATATTGTAATTTAGAAACTTGTTAACTGACAGTGGTATATATGGCAGGAAATATAATTTTGATTATCCCTTTTATTGTTAAATTATTCCATCACCTTAAACGTTTAATTATGAAATTATTGATTTACTCTTTATTAGTGAATGGTTTAATTGTTGAGTATGTGTTATATTCTTTGCATGTTGCATTGTTCTTGTGTTAGATCCACTTGATATCCCCTTTGGTTGTAGACATCTCTGTCCTCCAACCCCCTCATAACTGCTTCGGGTGAGACTGCATCCACTTCGCAGGTGTTTCCGAAAGGGCCAGTAGTTAGGTCTTGTTAGTGTGCTCTTGGAGATGAACCTTGGGTTTTCCCCTGTGCCAACAAATGGTTTCGTTTTTGTTAGAAAAACAAGACCGCGGAGCAATAAAATAAAAATAATGCGGAAACAAAACACAGAAGATACACAATACAAGAGAGACACAAATTTGCATGGTTCACCCAGAGTGGGCAACGTCCACCAGAGAAATTGCCAGGTCCTTCCTTTATTATTATCCAACAAATGAAGGGATACAACCTACAACAAAACCCGTTGTAACTTCCTCTTATTTCTCTCACAGTCTCCTCTCTCAGAATACAATATTCGTCATCCAAAACATATTTACAATACATTTCTCTCATAAAAGAGGGTTGCCTTCTAGGGAAAAAACCCAAACATAATTTCTACCATTAGATCTGGGAACTTATAATGAACGATCCAGATTTACAATGAAATTACAATATACTTTTACAAGACAATTTTTCCTTCAGGGGCTTCACCCCTAGAACCCCCAGTCGGGGGGATAGCCCCCCAGACCTCGCAGAGGAGGTACCCCCCCTCTGCCCTCCCCCGCGTGGAAGAGTGTACATAATTTTGGGGTGTAAATACTTCATGGGGTATAAACACGACTGCAAGTAAAAGACCTATGAATCAAGAAGATAATCAGGCTCCACAACCAACAATATCCCACTTGGAGACTAATCTCAACAACTCCACCGCTGTTGTATATGTTGGACTCCGAATCTTCTTGGACTTGGCAAATTCCTCATCTTCATATTCATTCTTGAAGACCAACTGAAACTAAGAAGGAACTTAGTTTCTCTTTGGTTACTCCCTTTGTTAACATGTCTGCAAGATTCTAGCTAGTGTGTATCTTTTCCAACTTCAAATGTCCATATTCCAAGGCGGATCGCATGAAGTGGTACCTCAACTATATATTCTTAGTATTCAAATGAAAGGTTGAGTTCTTTGCAAGATGAATTTCACTCTCACTATCACAGTATAACCTGCTATTCTCCTGCTTCTTTCCCAATTCCTCCATAAAGCTTTGTAACCAAATCATCTCTTTACTAGCCTCTGTAGCAACAACATACTCTGCCTCTGTTGTTGAAAGTGCAACAACCTTTTGCAATTTTGAAATCCAACTTACTGTTGTTCTACCTATAGTAAAAACATACCCTGTGGTGCTCCTCCTACTGTCTTTATCACTTGCCATATCTGAATCAACATATCCCTGTAGAAAAGTGTCTGAACCTCCAAAACATAATGCATGAGTAGTAGTACCTCTCAAATACCCTAGAATCCACTTTACTGCCTCCCAATGTTCTTTACCTGGATTTTTCATATACCTGCTCACAACTCCCACTGCATGTGCAATATCTGGTCTTGTGCAAACCATTGCATACATCAAGCTGCCAACTGTTGATGAATAAGGGACCCTGGACATGTATTCTATCTCCTCCTATGTCTTGGGACACATTTCCTTAGTTAATTTGAAATGGCTAGCCAAAGGTGTACTAACTGGTTTTGCAGTATGCATTCTAAACCTCTCCAACACCTTCTCTGTGTACTCACCCTAAGACAATGTCAATTTGCGATTTTTTATGTCTCTTGTTATTCTCATGCCAAGGATTTTCTTTGCAGCACCCAAATCCTTCATCGCAAATGAATTGGCTAATTTATTCTTGAGCATATTTATATCCTGCATATTAGACCCTGCATCAAGCATGTCATCTACATACAATAGCAAGATAATATAGCTTCCATTTTCTAGCCTTTTAAAATAGACATAGTGATCAGAATGACATCTACTATAACCCTGTTTTGTTATGAACCTGTCAAAATTCAAATACCACTGCCTTGGAGCTTTCTTTAGGCCATACAATCTCTTCTTCAACCTGCATACCAATTTCTCCTTCCCTTTGACCTCATACCCCTGTGGTTTCTGCATATAAATCTCTTCCTCCAAATCCCCATGGAGAAAAGTTCTTTTTACATTTTACTATTCAAGATGAAAATCTTCTACTACCACAAGAATTAAAATAGTCCTAATTGAAATCGTTTTAACAACAAGAGAAAATATTTCGTCAAAATCTATACCTTTCTTTTGTGCAAACCCCTTTACAACAAGTCTAGCCTTGTACCGCTTTTCTCCTCCATCTTCTTCCTTCAACTTGTAAACCCATTTATTATGCAATGCTCTTTTTCCCGTAGGCAACTGAACTAAGTCCCAATTCTGGTTATTTTCCAAGGAATCCATTTTCTCTTTCATGGCTTGCTCCCACTTCTTTTTGGTGTCTACCTACATTGCCTCTTCATAACATTCTGGTTCACCAGAATCAGTCAACAATAAATAATACAATGAAGGAGAGTATCGTTCAGGGGGTATACTTAACTTGGTAGATCTTCTAACAACACTTGCAGGTGTTTGAGGTACCTGCTGCTCCTGTTGTTGTACATTTTAGTTTTCTGGTTCCTTTGGAATTTCGTTTTTAGTGATCTCATCAAGCACTGTGTATTCTTGTTTTTCTTTTTCCTGTTTCTTTCCCTGCAACTGATCTTTGTACATGAACTTCTCATTGAATATGACATCTCTACTCATAATGATTTTGTTATTTTCATAATCCCATAAGAGATAACCAAAATCATTAACACCATATCCAATAAAGGTACACTTCTTGG
>ML802883.1:98796-119150 GCA_009831015.1 Picea engelmannii | reverse complement strand
TACCTGAGCTGGTCCCCATACATCTGTATGCACAAGCTCTAACCTTTCATTCTTCTTTTCTTTTCCAACTATGAGAAATCTGACTCTCTTTTGTTTTCCATAAACACAATGCTCACAGAAGTCCAAATCAATTTGTTTAAGATATGGCAGCAAATTTCTTTTGTGAAGAATCTGCATACCCTTCTCACTCATGTGTCCCAGCCTATGATTGCATAGTGTTGTATCCACTCATGTAGAAGCTAAAGATATAGAAGAGTCAGCATTACCAGTACATAAATACAATGTACCTACCTTCTCTCCTTTTGCTATCACCAATGATCCTTTGATGACCTTCCACGTCTTATCTGTAAATATGGATATACAACCTTCACTTTCCAACTACCCTGTTGAAATTAATTTTTTCCTTAAATCTGGAACATGTCTTACCTCTTTCAACAACCATTGGTTTCCATTGTGTTTCTTTATTTTTACCTTTCCCATTCCAACAATTTTGCATGGTGCATCATCACCCAAAAGAACCTGTCCAAAATCACCTTGAACATAATATAGAAAATGTTTCCTATGGGGTGTGGCATAAAATAAATCCCATGAATCTACTACCCAAGACTCAGAAATATTATCTACAGAAAGAATCGAAGCATCTTGTAACACATCACCTGATACATTTGCTTCCTGATTTCTCTCCTGCTGTCCATCTCTTTGTTTCTTTGGAGATCTGCAGTCTTTCTTCAGATGTCCTTTCTTCCCACAATTCCAACACTCTATCTTTCCAAGTCTGGATTTGGATCTGCCCTTCCTAGAATTTTCACGGTTCCCTGAGCCCTTTCCTCTATCCTTTTGTCTTCCCCTGTTCTCCATGTTCAACGCATTACCTGATGTCTCACCTGTTCTTTTCTGTCGCATTTCCTCACTAAGGATAACACCAACAACATCATCAAATTTTAAAGTATTTGAGCCAGAAACAAAGTTACTTACAACCATGAACAAGCTATTCCAGCTTTGTGGCAATGAGCACAAGATTGGAAGATCCCTAACCTCGTCATCAAAGTCCACTTTTACAGAACTTAGTTGATTAGTAACTGTATTAAATTCATTTAAATGATCTGCGACAGACCCACCTTCCAACATCTTCATATTAAATAATCTCTTCATTAGAAATACCTTATTGGATGCCGAGGGTTTTTCATACAATTTGGCCAATGCGTCCATCAAACCCTTCGTTGTCTTTTCTTTTGAAATATTGAAAGCCACCGATGCTGCCAGGCTCAGCCGTGTCATTCCTAGAGCCTTTCTGTCAAGAATCTCCCATTCTTCATCCTTCATGGTCGTCGGCTTCTTTGCTACTCCACCCAATGGTAGGAATAGATCCTTCCGATATAAATAATCTTCCATCTGCATCTTCCATAACTGGTAGTTTTGGCCGTTAAATTTCTCGACCCTAAACTTTCCATCTTCCGACATTGCTCCCACTCGAACTAGGAACCCTATTTTCCTACGAGTTACCTTTCTCTTTGATACCAGTTGTTATAAAAACATGATCACGGAGCAATAAAATAAAACAAATTCGGAAACAAAACACATAAGATACACAATACAAGAGAGACACAGATTTATGTGGTTCACCCAGGGTGGGCTACGTCCACCAGAGAAATTGTCAGGTCCTTCCTTTATTATTATCCAACAAATGAAGGGATACAACCTATAGAAAAACCCGTTGTAACTTCCTCTTCTTTCTCTCACAGTCTCCTCTTTCAGAATACAATATTCGCCATCCAAAACATATCCACAATACATTTCACTCATAAAAGAGGGTTGCCTTCTAGGGCAAAAACCCTAACATAATTTCTACCGTTAGATATGCGAACTTATAATGAACAGTCCATATTTACAATGAAATTACAATATACTTTTACAAGGAAATTTTTCCTTCAGGGGCTTCGCCCCCAAACACTCGCTTGCCCCCAGACCCCCTAGCTGGGGGGATAGCCCCCCTAGACCCTGCAGAGGGGGTACTCCCCCTCTGCACTCCCCGTCGTGGAAGAGTGTACATACTTATGGGGTATAAACATGGCTAAAAGTAAAAGACCTCTGAATCAGGAAGAGAATCAGGCTCCACAACCAATTGTTGTCAGGACAAGAATCTTCTTGAGGGAATGTCAAGGTGGTTTCCATCGAAGATAGAGACTCAAAAGTGGATAGAGGATGAAGAAAAGGACTTCACTAAAGCCCAGAAAAAGAACCCTAATCTTAGTTTAGAGGATTGGTTGGAGAAATATATCTTTACTGATATACAATAAATTTTCTTTGGGGGAATCCATCAGGAGCTGTATGAGTGGCTAGCTAGATTAGCAGATACCTAGTTCGAGATCCGATCTAGACCTCCTGTGGTTTGGACATCGGAGCTGATCACGAAGGTCAAAAGAGTTGATAACATTTCATTACGAGCAGTAGATCACTGGTTTGATAGCTCCATTGGACAGTACATCACATAGTTTGTTGTTGACAGAGTAGAATCATACAACCAAGCTGAGAGATATTCTTCAAGGGACCCAGAGGAAAATTTTTACAATTCCTGAAGTTGAGACTCAAGATGATATTGCACGAGAAGAACATCTTGAATATACAGTAGATTGGTTGGATCAAGAAAGGCTAATGTTCAAGAATTTGAACAATGACAACGACACAAAAGCTGGACATACGCACAGTGGGAGAGTGTTCCGAGAAGTTCACCTTGCAGACCTGTTTAAGCAAAACTATGGGAAGGAGGGTTTCTACAGTGGAGAAGAGGCAGAACTGAAAGACGAAGAACATTCATAACCCACTAGAGCAAAGGAAGGAAAATCTGAAGAGCTTCACTGGGGAGAACCTGAAACCTCAGAAACTGCGCAGACCATCGAAGTAAGTAATGTGATCCCTCCTGTTATTTCAGTAGTATTAAGCAATCAGAGTAATCCCAATCACTAGAACATCCAGAACACTGTCAATAGTAGTCCACCACATATTCAGTCAGGAACCTTAGGAAGATCTATAGCAGATGAGATGAGGCTTCCTATATTTAGGGGAGATGGATCTGAAGATCCTGATCATCACTGGTTCCTATCTGAAGCCGTATGGAATATTAAAAATTTCACCAACGAAGCTATCAAAAGAACCCAATTTAGTACCACTCTAAGGGATCACACACTGAGATGGTACATGAAGCTTGTCCAAGGAATTGCATAGCCTAAGCCACTAAATTAGATTAATAATGCACTGATTGCAAAGTTCAAGAAACCCAAGTCAGAGTCACAATGTATTACAGAGTTGAAAGAGATCAAGCATAAGGTGGCCAAACCTGTTTGGGAATTTGATCAGATATTCAAAACCTTAACAGGCCGATTGACTTTTCAGATCCCAGATGAACAGAATAAAGAATGGTTCATTCCTGCCCTCTTACCACACATCATATTTCCCCTTATGCAATAGAAGATTGCTTCGCAGTCTGAGGCGCTGGAGATCGCCATGAAGTTAGAATCAACCCCTATGGGAGAATCAATCACATCCAATCATCAATTTTATTAAACATGTGCATAAAACCCATTTTACTCATTCAAATGCTCAAAGACATTATGTAAATCTGCAAGACAAGTTTGGAGGAAGTGACAGGGCATCCTATTAGGCTAGTGCTCACTAGATGTGGGATGTTTTCGGGAAAATTAAAATCCAAGTCATGTTAGTGGATGAGGTGGATAAGGGATGTCTATACAAGGGGTGTAGTGATAGCAGGTAAATGCATGGCTTACCTGTGGGTTCCTTTGTAGAAGGTGAGCTACACTTGTCCTATATGCAAATGTTTCCAAGCCCATTCATGCCTTTTATATTTATTCTTTATTTATTTTTATTTGAAGAAGCTAACCAGGGGACAATGCCTTGGCATGGTGACCAGTGGTGGCAATGTTACCCACAAGAACTTTCACGGAAATGAGAAGGTTGGCTCGTGATGAGACCCACTATCCTCTGACTAGGTCTTGTTTTATTATTTTTTATGGGTCCCTCTGTTTCTTGCTGAGAATCCTTTTACTGCTTTCTTGGGGATCCCTGGGAAAAGCATTCTCGAGGTTTTATTTTTTTCCATCTGCTTTTACCCTCTAGGCCTTTATCCCCTTCTTCCCAGAAGGTAAGGTAAAACCCTTAAATAATTGGCCAACCCAATGTGCGGAACAGTCTAATGGGATGGATGAGCAGGTGTAAAATGAAAAGTGGTAGGTATGATGGGAGAAGACGATGAATTTTCATGAACCCCCCCCCACCCCAAGTGTAAACTCAAAAACTATGGGCGCTAGCTTACTAGGGCATCCTGTCATTCCCCCCAGACATGGTCAAGTGGATAAGTGTAAGATCCAAGCACCCATTATAAACAAAAAGAACTAAATGCACATATTCAAAGGTTTTGAGGATCATAGTGACACATACCATGATACCCGGACTCATTACCTCATGGAGAAATATCCATCTCTACTACGGGACCAGGCTGAGGTGATGGATGTTATTGTTGTTGACAAGGTGGAGGCACTAAAGAAAAGAAAACATGGGCCCTCTAGGGCCATGATCAATTCGATCTGGCTCTCAGTACTCCATGTCTAGGACCTATGGGCCTTGAGACATAATATCCTTAGTTATCCCTAAAGTAGGGGATAACATCTTGCTCCAACTCGGGGACATGTGCTCACCGTAGAGCGCATGAGAACCTCAACATCTCTGGAATAACTTGTAACCTTCTTGATATCAACAGAAACTATTGGTAATCATTTGGGGTGGTGATATCACCCCCACCTAATATATATACAAAATGAAAACAAGCATATGTACAAGTGTGAAAGAAAACTACTCTAGCATGAAATGAAAATGGTATATACAATGAATGAAAATGCCTACTTACTTGTACTTAACTTTTGGGTTGATGTTAGGTGTACTCTAACAACCAGTGAAACCAATCAATTAATGCCCCAAAATACCTGCCTTTGTGCTTCATCATAAACCAAAACAGTGATAAGTCAAGCACAAAAATAACATGGGTTAGAGACTATATCGTATCGTAAGAAATAATAAAGTCTAACTCATGGAGGTGGGTGGGACGGATAAAATCATGCCAAGTCACTCTCCGAGGAAAGTGCTTAATCCACTTCAGGAATGGATCGTGAAAAGTCAAAGGTTTAGAAAACTGACTCAAAAGGTCTGAAGGCTGGCTACCTAAGACATCATAACAATCTGAAACCTGGGAGAGGATTGACATGGATCTAGAAGAGGACTGGAAAACGCTTAAGGGAAGGTTGAAAGGTTTATATGACATACCTTTTCTTGGATTTTTCAACCTACCCTTGAACTCTAGAGTTTACCTCAGAGGAAAATCAATACAAGAGACATATTTCCCAACTACACCTTTAATGATACAACAAGGTAAAGCAATCAAAGGTGGCTGGAGAAAGCTATCACAAGAATCCTTCTTCAGGAAAACAATGTCCTTACTCCTATCGAGACCTGAGCATAGTGGTGGTTGAAAATAATATTCATGGAAAGGATCCAGGTGCTTAGAGGAATACTCATCAAAGTCGTCAAGGTATGACTGAAAATCACCAGGAAAATATGGGACTAGGTCAACCTTGGGTGTTTGGAAAGCATTGATAATCATATCATTTCCTTGTTGCCACTGGTCAAAATCAAGAGTAACTTGTTGTGATAACTATGAAGGAAACACTTGGAAATGATTCTCAATGTCATAAATGGGGTCCATATCATAACCAAATACATCCCATTTATGTCCTCCAACATGTATGAACTCATCAATATAAACTATGCCAATATCTGTATCATAACATGGAGGATTCAAAAAATTCAAAGGATCATCCATCTCCTCCTCATTTCCCAAATCATAAAGTAGAAAATCATCAAATTTTTGGAGAGGAGGGTAAGTCACTGTGTTTGTTTCTTATTGTGCGGGGGAAAAAGGCTCGTGGATGGCTTCATCAGAGAGAGGAGGGCATGCTGATATTTCATCATCTTGTTTGGGTTCCAACTCCTCAATTGTTTCTTCATCAATCCTTTGCTCTTGAAAAACCTCATCAAGACATTTTCCCTTAGCATCTTGTTGGTCAAAAAATTGTTCCCCTTTCTTCTTGGAAATCAACAGTAAAGGCTCCAAGGTAAACTGATCTTTCCAGACTAAGAGTGTCTGAGGTATCTGTAGGGTCATTGATTTTGGTTCCTAGAGAGAATATGTGTTTTCCCTCAGACAAAAAAATGTTTGCCTCGATTTGTATGTCCATGTTATAAGCTTCGTTGAGTGTTTTTGGCCTCTTCATACTTAGGAGAAACCCTAAGTGCACCAAAAGTGAATTGGTGTAGAGGTACATGAGGTACTTTTCTTCAGGAGTATAGGTAGTAGGATTTTGATATAGCAATCTTTGAAACCTACCTTTGAAATCCTTGATAGTCTCGTTCTCAGTTTGTTTTATACAATCGAGTCTCTTTAGTAATGTTTGGACATATTTCAATTTCATTCCCTAGTTCCTGAGAAAGGTCACATCTAACTGGTCCATAGATGTGATGCTAGCAACAAAGAGATCACCACCATTTTCTAGCAGTCCCATGAAGAGTGGCTGACGATTTTTCTGTGATAAAAAAATGCTTATGAAATTCATGAAGACATAAGGAAAATTACAGAATGGCTGTCATAAGAAGTGGTCCACATACATACAAGAATTCCACTTGAACTTCAAGTATAATAAGGGAAACAATAACCAATTACCTTAGTCGACCCCCGGTTGTGGTAATAACCAAAGTTCTTAATTCCTATGGGAATGAGATGTTCAAGTGGCCATACTTATACAATAATGAATCTGAGTTTGTTGTTATCTATCAAACATTGAGTGAAGGAAAAATAGTTCAAGACTTTCATCTCCAAGATGGATTTCTATGCCATCTGAGCCATCTCTGCATTCTTTCAAGCAAGTGTGCAAATATTATTTGGGAAGCTCATTATAACTGGGAAACATGACATTTTGGTATGGAAAAAATAGTGGCAATGTAACAAAAATTTTTGATTGGTTGAAGCTTCGACAAGATGTCCACAAATACATCATATATTGCACTTTCTATGTCATTTCCAAGCATTCCATCAAGAAACAAGGGATATACACCCCTATACCTACTCCATATAGGCCTTGAGAGTCCATATCCATGTATTACATGTTTAGTCCACCTTTAACCAAGCACGGGGATGAATTTGTCTTCATGGTCATTGATATATTCTCTAATATTGCAAATTTGGCATCCTACAAGAAGAGAATCACAACTGAGGCCACCACTAAGATCTTCTTTGAACATGTTTGGGTTCATTTTGGGCTTTCTATCATGCAGTTTGTACTTGGAAGTAAAGGATAGGTGGAAGAAATGAAAACTTGCAAAATTGAGACTATCTTACCACTGTCACCTTGATAGGATAACTCTTTATGTTTAGGGTAGTAGGCCTAGGGGAGACGTCCCCAGTGACTTGGGGTTTTGAGAAGGAAAAGGATTATGGCTAAGTAATGTTTCCCCCCTCACAAATAACCACCGATCAGAATGTCCGGCTAAACAACCAATAAACATGAATGATAACCAGAAGTATACCTACCCGAGACAAAGCAATAAGAAAACTATATATTTGCAAGATCACTTGTTGGTTAGCACTTCATATAATCAAGGAATTATGATATAAAGAAATTTATTGATAATATTGATGAAGCAAATAAATGATGCATAATACCAAATAACCACAATACGTCACTTCAAAATAAATGCTAAAGAAGCTTCACAATGACCAATGACGATTTACAATATCAATGTTACAAGTACCAACATTCATTTAGAAGCAATGATTACTATGCTTTAGAAAATATTTCAATTAATTTAAAGATGTAAAAAAATGTTTCACAGATATGATTTTAGCATAACTAAATGACAACAACAATAGGGTTAGTAAGTGTTAATAGTTGTTCAAAGTTTTGGATATTTGTGATCAAGGTACTCAAACAATAAAGGTCTTAGATCAATGCTTTATTAGGGAAAATGGAGTCAACTAGATGCAAACGTTGAAGGTCCTAAATGATAATGATAGGGCCAAAGACAAGAGGGATATGATGGTTAAAGTGTTGTTAAGACAAGGCTTCAACCTATCAACCCTAGGGGAAGACGACTCACTAAGGTGTAGTAAAACTAGGCCTTAGTGCATCTTCCTCCTTCTTTAGCTCAAGAGGCAAAGGAAAAACATCTAGCTTGAAGAGTGAATGGTAGGGTGTTGCAATGACAAGGCCCTAGCATTTATCTTCAACAAATAAAATGGCTTCTTATCATAACCTAGTAGGGACTTGAAATAAGGACACCAACATGTGCTTATTACCTAGGGTTTAATCCAACAAATTTCATTAAAATGCAAGTAAAAACACCATAACCATTAAAAAAAGAGAAGTATTGCATAATTTCACTTACATTCACCAAGTATTATCAATGCCAAACCCTAGTTGTAAACCTTCCACCAAGAAAATGCAGAAAATAGCCAAGAAAAGCCTCCTTCAACAAGTGTGCACTAGTAATTTCAGCCAAAAACCCTAATGAGGGAGAAAATTTCAGACCTCACACAAGTGTGAGTGAAAGATGATGAGAAAATGAGAGTTAAAACACTCAATTTATACCATACCAATGAACTTAATTTAATTTTAGGTCACCAAAAGGTCGACATGGCCAAAATACATAATAATATTGTTTTTACAATAAATGTCATAATCAAACTCGAATCAAGCAAATAATGAGGATGTCATGCCCTTTTAGGATGATGTTAGCCCCTTCTAGGGAAACGTTGGCCTCTTGGAGAAAACGTTAGGCCACCTTGGGCCTCCAAAACAAGCCATAGGTGCCATAATTGCCTCCCAAAACCTCCAAAAATGTTGGATGACATCATGAACGTCCTGGGTGATGTCATGGCCTTCTAAGGCCAACGTCCTGGTGGAAAAGGCACAACCCCCTTGGGTCTAGGTCTACTCAGCTGCCTCAGGTGGAACATCCTCCTCTTCACTAGTGCAAACCCTCTATCATGTCTCTACCCCCCATGTTGGGGTCTCAACATCCATCACGTGGGCTCTTAGCCTCATGGAGCTCTGAAATAATCATCTTCCCATGTGTACTTGTCCAATATTATACCTGTCTGTCATGTATGATCCTGCAGATCAACAGATACGCCCTTCATGGAATCATAAGTCAAAGGGATCATAGCAATGTCAATCACATCCAATCACCAATTTTATTAAACATGTGCATGAAACCCCTTTTACTCATTCAAGTGCTAAAAGATATTATAAAAATTTGCAATCCAAGTTTGGAGGAAGTGACATGGAATCCTATTGGGATAGTGCTCACTAGATGTGGGATGTTTTCGGGAAAAGTCAAATCCAAGTCATGTTAGTGGATGAGGTGGATACGGGATGTCTAGACAAGGGGTGCATTCATAGCAGAGAAATGCATGGCTTACATGTGGGTTCCTTTGTAGAAGGTGAGCTACACTTGTCCTGTATGCAAATGTTTCCAAGCCCATTCATGCCTTTTATATTTATTCTTTATTTCTTTTTCTTTGAAGAAGGTAATCAGGGGACACTGCCTTGGCGTGGTGACTAGTGGTGGCAATGTTACCCACAAGAACTTTCATGGAACTGAGAAGGTTGGCTCGTGATGAGACCCCCTATCCTTTGACTAGGTCTTGTTTTATTATTTTTTATGGGTCCCTCTATTTCTTGCTGAGAAGCCTTTTACTGCTTTCTCGAGGATCCCTGGGTAAAGCATTCTCGAGGTTTTATCTTTAGGATTTTATCATTTCCCAGTGATCCAGGGGATCAAATTTTTCTCAAAATTCAAAGTTCTCGGAATCGCTTCAAATCAAATGGGTGTGTAGGTCTCGTCGTCACGAACCCAACGCAACTTGTTTGGGTTCAAACGGACGTCGAATGAGTGAGATGTCACGTTCTGTTCAAATTGTCAAACATGCAAAAAAAATGTGCTGACTGTACAATCCGTATAGCTTGTATGGATGCTGACGTGGCAGGGCCATACGAAATGTGGCAGGGATGAGTTGGCAGGGCCATACGACACATGGTAGGTGTTGGTTGGCAGTTGGATGATGAATTGTTTCTTGACATGTGGCTTGTTTGTGGTGAATGGAATGGCGACACGTGGCCCAATCAATGAAAGCCACGTGTCACCTGGACAGTGGTTTAAAACTTTGGTAGTCGACAGGACTTGACCCCGCGACCTTTGGGGAAAGGGGAAGAGCTTTCGGAAGGGCTACCCAACCGACGCGCCCAGATGTGTTTCTTATTATATATATGGTTTGCATTTTATTTAAGTTGCAATGTTTTGATATGTGGGCGTGGTCCGGGTCGGGGCTAAGCCCCGACCCCCAGTCATATATGTTTTCAATGTAACCACCGGTGCGTGCGCACATTCCAAACCTTTTACCATATGTTTTAAAACATGGCCCCTTTTTGTATGAGCACGTGGTCACATGGTGACTCATATGCCCACCGGTTTTGGCAGTTAGGGGCTAGGCACGCCCTAACCGTCCTACAGTTCGCACCATTTTGTGGTTGCGCCCGGTGTTGGGTTTTAACACAAATATGCACATCGGTGCTAGGTTGAGGAGACAAAGGGGCATTTTGGCGATCCAGAGACAACAAGTTTGAAGGGGAACTTCCAGGAAGTCTATCTTCTTCAATTTTTGGCCAAACGAGGTGCTAAAAAATCCCAGCTAGGGGTTTTTGGACGTTCTGAAGCCATTGGAGCCATATATTTGGCATTTCGAGCATTGTAAAGCACATATTTTATCACTTTGAGCAAATAATACAAAATATCCATTGGAAGCTAGACCAGGAGATGTAGCCCAAGAGAGGGGTGAACTCCTTTATCATTTGATGTGTTATGTGTTTTTTGTTCACTGTTATTTGCTGCTGATTATATGTATCTTGAATGTGTAATTTATATAAAATTTATGTTTGAAAAATTGATCCATTTGCATAAGAACACTTGAATTAAAACTTGCAAATAGTTTCAAGAATACAGGTCCTTATCATTTTCAGATCACCTAGCTGCTTTTAACCTCTAGTACTTTAGCCCCTTCTTCCCACAAGGTAAGGTGAAACCCTTAAATAATTGGCCAACCCAATGCCCAGACCAGTGTAATGGGATGGATGAGCGGGTGTAAGATGAAAAGTGGTAAGTATGATGGGAGCAGACGATGACTTTTCATGAACCCCCCCAGTTGCAACTCAAAACCTATGGGCACAAGATTACTAGGGCATCCTGTCATTTCCCCCAGACATGGTCAAGTGGATAAGTGTAAGTTCCAAGCACCCATTATAAACAAAAAGAACTAAATGTACATATTCAAAGGTTTTGAGGATCAGAGTGACACATACCATGATACCCGGACTCATTACCTCATGGAGCAAGATCCATCTCTACTACGGGACCAGGCTGAGGTGATGGATGTTATTGCTACTGACAAGGTGGAGGCACTAAAGAAAAGAAAACATGGACTCTCCAGGGCCATTCTCAAGTCGATCCGACTCTCAGTACTCCATGTCTGGGACCTGTGGGCCTCGAGACATAATATCCTTAGTTATCCCTAAAGTAGGGGATAACATCTAGCTCCAACTCGGGGACATGTGCTCACCGTAGATCACATGAGAACCTCAACATCTCTGGCATAACTTGTAACGTTCTTGATCTAAAAAAAAACTCTTAGTAATCATTTGGGGTGGTGATATCACCCCCATCTGATATATCTACAAAATGAAAACAAGCATATGTACAAGTGTGAAAGCAAACTACTCTAGCATGAAATGCAAATGGTATATACAATGAATGAAAATTCCCACTTACTTGTACTTACCTTTTGGTTGGATGTTAGGTGTAGTCAAACAACCAGTGAAACCAATCAATTAATTCCCCAAAATCCCTGCCTTTGTGCTTCGTCATAAACCAAAACAGTGATAAGTCAAGCACAAAAATAACATGGGTTAGAGACTATATCGTATCATCGAAAATAATAAAGTCTAACTCATGGAGGTGGGTGGGAGGGATACAATCATGCCAAGTCACTCTCTGAGGAAAGTGCTCAATCCACTTCAGGAGGGGATCGTGAAAAATTAAAGGTTTAGAAAACTGACTCAAAAGGTCTGAAGGTTGGCTACCTAAGACATCCCGACAATCTGAAACCTGGGAGAGGATTAACATGGATCTATAAGAGGACTGACAAACGCTTAAGGGAAGGTTGTGTTATCACTCCAAGAAACTCTCTGAGGTTGTGGGTCAAAGATGCTTGGTAAATTATGGTAAACTTGTTTTTTGTATTTTATATGTGTGGATCAATGGGATAACACAATTATAGTTATGGTATTCAGACAATCAAATGAACCAGTGCTCTCAAGGATCAATAATCAGATGATAGCTTTAAAGTGGGTGAGAAAACAATGACTATAAACCAAATACAAATGGAGGGAATAATAAACAATGATAAGAAAATATTAATCAAGTTATGAGCTAACCAATGAGATGAAAGTCATTCTGCAGTTGAAACAACTTGAATAAGCGTACAGAAGGAAAGATGAGAATTTGACATCAATAGAGAGAGAAATATGTGATTTGTATTATCATATGAAAGGTTTGTTTACAATATAGTATTTTATGCTATCTAAAATCGAACCCTCATGCCTCTTACATCTATGAGATTAAATAATATTTACAAATTATTTTCAAGATCCTCAAAAGATGGATTTGATATCCTCTTTTCTTATCTCAAATTTGAAACTGGAAAAGATAGAAATTTCTGGAAAAATGTTGCTCAAAGATTCACCTATATCCTACAAATCGAAATAGATCTTGGGAAACTGAGAGAGGTTATTGAATAGAAGTATGTGATTATGAAAAACCTCCTTAATTTTCTAAAAATAGTATTCCATCTCATCTGAATATGTCCTTAAAGACAATGACTAAAACAGGAAAAACATAGTATTTAATTTATGGAAATATGGTGCTCAAAGATTGACCTATATTTCACAAATCACAATAGATATTGGAAAACTGAGAGATTTTATTGAAGATACGCCCATGATTATGAAAAACCTCCTTTGTTTCAAAAAATGCACTTCTAGATAATCATAATCTGTCTCCCAAGAAGGTGACTAAAACAAGAAAATCTAGATTTCCAAATCTAGTTATATTCCTACATTTTAGGATTTGATCTCTAGAATATTTCTATTGATCAAATGAAGTGCCACCTGCAGTCATGGATGAGATTTGATAATATATATGATTAGTAATCATCTTCTTCTTCTTAATAAACTCAACCAAGTCGAATTTAACCTTTTGACCAAAATAATACATTTTGGAAAATCTCTGAAAATGATGCCTCATCTTGTGGGGAACTTTTGACTGCCTTCCTGAGCTCTAAATGAATATATGAAAGTACCATTGGAAATATTAGTATGTCTGGTTGTCAATCAACTATTTGAGAATGTAAAACATACTCACAACGACTCAACAAATTGATTTTTCCCAAGGCAGTTTATTAGCTGAAAAACCTGCACTTTCACGAGCTCACTACACTGTGAAAACAACCATTTAGCCGGTGAAAAGGGAGACTTTCACCGACTTACTACACTGTGAAAAAGTCATTTAGCTGGTGAAAGCTAAAATTTTCTTCTTGGTATATTTTGAGATGCCACATCATTTTTTCATTGGGTAATAAAATTTAAAGCCAATCTTATATACTTTAAAACTTAAAGATTTATAAATAAATCTTTACCTTATTATCATCTTATGATATGATATCAAAACAAATTTCAGAATGAATTATTTGATCTCTAACATCTGGCTCCAACTATGATGGAGACCTCCCTACGAGGTTTCCAAGAACCTGGTAGACCTTGTGCCTTTAGTATTGGGCATGGAGTCATTTAGCCTTTACGATTTATCATCTGAAAACCTGTAGTAAACCTGTAACCTGCTTGTTTATTCATTAAATCAATGAACTGGAAATAATCAAGTTGCTCGTTTCCCTCAGAGATCTTAATGCTAAATACAGACTGCTTAATCTCTGTCTAAGAAGAAAACATGATGAACTATTGATCTGGACTTTTCATCTCATCATCTTTCTCTCTGTGTCTGCTGCAATCTTCCTATGTCTGCAAATCAGAAAAATGTGGGCTAATCTCACTTATTTTAATGAACATTGGATCAACATAAATCTGATCATCTCCATGTGTAGCTAACGAAACCAATTCTTCATATTCATTAAAATAAAAAATAGAGGTAATAGAAAATATTTCATCTCTTCATTACTCTTTTCTAATTCATGTTTATGAGGAAGCACATCACAATGAAGATCATTTGAAAACTGATGTAGATTGTGAGGAAAAGATTCTTCTCTATTTAGATCTTCAACTTTAGAATGCAATTCATATTTCTAACAATAATTATCAAATAAGGACTCATCTGAAAAGAACTTGTTGTCTAATTCCTTTTGCATAAGTTGTCCTCCTTGCTTTCTTCCCATCAAGCAATAATCACAGGTTGATCTGTACATGGTTAACACAGAGAAATTTTCTAAATGGAGAAGGTGTTGGCGCTGGTGAAAATGATCCTGTGTCTGGATGTAATAATGATTAGATCATTCACCACTTTTAAAACTGTCCTCCGTCTACCACACAGAATATATGACCAAATCCATCAACATATTCCACTAAGACATGGTGAAAACATGTAACTGTTTCTGTGCCTCTATTTAAATTTCCATCATGATTACATGACATGTGTACAATATATATTTTCGGGTTCTTAAGGCGCTAGAGAAAAAACCCGTGTTAACACTTTCACCGGTCCGTTTGCTACTATAAGTACACTTTAGCCGTTGAAATCCGAGGCTTTCACTAGCTAACTTCAACTTCAAAATAGATGTTAGTTGTTGAAAAGATTTTTCTTGATTTTTTGAAAATATCTTTTGACAATCGATTTATTATAAGAAATAACAAAATATATCCTATACTTTAATCCTTGAATTTCTAAAAAAATTGTATGGAACTCTATTTATGACCATGCCATCACTAAAAATGAAACAAACTGACTGGTTCATTTTCGGAGATAACATCGGGCTTTTTTTCACCTAATCCTCTGCTAAAATGAAAACTGTATGTAGTTTGTTGTAGCCTGCCTACTTATTTCAGAAATCAACAACTGAACATGGTCTAGTTGCTTGTATGAGGAGATTATTCTCACACCTACTCCTACTTCTAATCAATAGGGGCAAATTGATCAAGTAAAACTAAATCTCCAATGCAGCCAAGAAAGAAATTGATTTACTGGTAACCTCCTTGATATGAATCCGAAAAAGAAAGGAAACCATAGCATGCAGAAATATAGTTTGAAAAGATGGCAGAACCATTCATCATCTAACAAAAATATCTTGACTTTTATGCTGCTCATAAACTCCAAGTAGTCAACAATATGGTCAATAAAGCCCCAAATAAATACCTCCCTTTGTTGTTGTTCCAACTGAAAGATGAAATTTTGTTGGTTTCTCAAGTCAACATGACTTGCTATAGAAATCTGTTCTTCTTCATCTTCATATCCTTGTGATTTGAATTTACCAGTATGATAAACTAGCATACTGCAGCTTATAATTTCTTAGAGATAAGGAGTAATATGTTTTTGACCTTTTATTTCATTGTTTTCCTCATCATCAACAACTTTTATATCAAAATCTGAAACAAAGGGTTCAAAAGGAAGATAGTTCTCTTGATATTCCTTATGAAGATAGGATGATTTCTGCAAATTATGTTCTTCATGATCACTACAACTTCCTTCCTTTTGCAAATCTAAAAACTGAAGACTGCCTTCATTGATTTCTATTTGCTTTTGACCCCAAGACAACTGACTATCTCTCTGCCAAATAGTAGAACTAAATGAAATTTCAGACATAACCAAATCTCCATAAACTTCAATATCTTCCTCCTTATTATATTTTTCAAATATGGAAATATCAGGAAACAATTCTAATGACATAGATGAAAATTTTGGCATAGAATTGTGAACAATAGGATTCTGAAATAGATTTGGAAAAATATCATCCCATTTCTCATCATAACTGGAGCTTTCCTTGATACACAAATCTGAAAGTTGTGAACTACCCTTACTGATTTTAATGGACATATGACCAACATAAAGCTGATTCTCATGATTTTTAACTAAAGAAATTAATTCTTCAGATTTATGAAAATCAGAAATATTGTTAATAGGAGAATCTTCATCTCTTTTACTATCCATTTTTAATTTGTCTTGATGGGAAAGCACATCATGAAGATCATTGGGAAACTAATTCATAATATGAAGGAGGGATTATTCTTTATTTGCATCTTCAATCTTATTATTTAATTCATGTTCTTCACAGCAATTACCAGATAAAAAATGATCTGAAAATAATCTTTTGCAATGCTCATTGAAAACTCCGTGAAAGTCTTTCAAAGATGAAATACTGGAAGGAGGTAAAGAGAAATACCACTGATGAGCATCACCATATAATGAATGCATAAACATCTTCATACGAACATCTTCATGCTACAGATCTAGTAGATCCATGCACTCATGAAACGTTTTGAGGTGTTCTCCAGGATTATCTTCTTTCTCCTCTTTGAAGACAGGTAGAAAATCTCCCCATTCTGACATATGAGGTACTGGATGTGGGAAACCAGAAACTAAAGAGAAGTCTAGAGGTGCAAACCTCCGAGCCAAAAGAGCAGCAAATGCTTTTGACATTTGAATACTGTGGAGCCGCCACTAAATCCGTCTTTCATGGAGTCACCAGATAGATTATTACAACCGAAAATGTCTACAGACTTTGTCTATCATCAAAGATGGATCTTGTCGTGTCCCAAGGAAGCTGAGCTTCAATCTCCTCTCTCTGGAAACGACGCTAATTTGTTATCACTCCAAGAAACTCTTTGAGGTTGTGGGTCAAAGATGCTTGGTAACTTAAGGTAAACTTGTTTTTTGTATTTTGTATGTGTGGATCAATGGGATAACACAATTACAATTATGGTATTCAAACAGTCAAAATGAGAATCAAATGAACCAGTGATCTCAAGGATCAATAATCCGATGATAGCTTTAAAGTGGGTGAGAAAACAATGATTATAAATCAAATACAAATGTAGGGTTTAATAAACAATGATAAGAAACTATTAATCAAGTTATGAGCTAACCAATGAGATGACAGTCATTCTGCAGCTGAAACAACTTGAATAAGAGTACATAAGGAAAGATGAGAATCTGACATCAATAGAGAGAGAAATTTGTGATTTGTATTATCATATGAAAGGTCTATTTACAACATAGTATTTTATGCTATCCAAAATCGAACCCTCTGTTAATATTATGGTAGCTTCGGGAGGTATGAACCTCTATTGTGACCTATGACGAGACTAGAATCCTCTGGAAGGAAGCAAAGAATTGAAGGAAACCTTAGACAAGTTTTCAGCTGAACAAATATATTTATATTAAATTTTTTGATGCCCAGAAGGAGAAGTCGGTCCCAGTTAGACTGACCAGTCCACTATAAATATAGGGTGCCAGTTTCATTATTACACATCTCAGCAGTTGTAGTGAGAGCTAAATATGTGTAGGCAGTTGCAGGTAGCAACAATTTGGTGCACAAGTTTCTGGGAGAGCTAGGAAAGTGGTGCGCTAGCTTTTGGGTGGGATCATCTGTTCAGTTTTGTTTCTATTCTCTTGCTTGGTGCATTTAGCCTCTCTTGGCTATTGATTGCAGCCAGGATTCTCTTCTCGGTCAAGGTCAAGGTGCTCGGAGGGTGGCTTCGGCCTGTGGTTGGGTGATGAGGGTATCGTCAATGGTTAAACGAGAAAAATCCTCTATATTCTATCAGGTTATGGGCTCACACCCCTTCAGTCAACCTAAAACGCTGGAAGGAAACATAACCGCTAGGTATTGAGCTCATTGAGGAACTGCCACTAGGGTTACTAGCAGGAACAACTTCCAAAGAACTGCAGCTAGGGTTACTAGCAGTAGCAGTTGCAGAAACCCTAATTCTCAGATCCGACACCTTGTGATGGAGCATCTTGCTCAAGGAGAAGATATCCAGATGCGCCCTAACTCAGTGCACCTATTGAATTTCTTAGAAGAGAGAAATGACGAAGTTGAAGTTTTGGATCAAGGCATGACCAATTATCAGTCAACCGAAGACATGTGTGAAATAATCAGTCTCTTACATTACTCAACACTTACCAAGACAATTGAAAATGATATGTGGATAATTGACAGTGGAGCTTCTAGGCACATGACGGGAGATCAAGCTAGAATCTCAGATCTAAATGAGAAAAAGACATCGTACAAAGTGGAGCTTGGAGACAAAAGAACCTACCCTGTCGAAGGATTTGGACAAGCCTCCATCAAATTGGAATCAAGTAATCATGTTCACTTAAGCAATGTTCTATATGTACCTGGTTTAGAAAAGAATCTTGTATCAATATCATGTTTAGAAGACAAAGGAAACAGGATAGCCTTCATAGATGAAAAGGTCTTATCATGGCATAAAGATTCTAGTATAGAAGACTCTAGGGTTATTGGAAGACGTGAAGGGAATCTATATAGACTACTAGAACGAAATGAAGAAGCCCTAGTACATGACGAAGTCAACCCTAATGAGCTTTGGCATAGAAGGTACGCTCATATCAATTATCAAGCACTACCTTTCCTCAGGAAGATGGTTGAAGGGATACCAGAATTGAAGTCTACACATGAAGGAATCTGCAAGGGATGTGCCCTTGGGAAGAACATAAAGAAACCATTCCCAAGCAGCAACAACAGATCTAAGGAAATCCTAGATCTAATACACTCAGATGTTTGCGGTCCAATGCCAGTCAAATCTTTAGGAGGATCTCTCTACTATGTAACATTCATAGATTACTATTCAAGGAAGACGTGGCTATACCTACTTAAGTCAAAAGATGAAGTATTCAGTAAGTTCCAAGAATTCAAGGCAGAAATAGAAAACCTTACAAACAAGAAGATCAAGACATTAAGAACGAATAATGGAGGAGAATACACCTCAAAGGAGTTTGTTGCATTCTGCAAATCAGCAAGGATTAGGAGGGAGCTAATTGTTCCTCATAATGCTCAACAAAACGGTGTAGCAGAAAGAAAGAACAGGTCCATCGAAGAAACAATAAAAGCCCTATTGAACGATCAAGATCTATCCATGTTTCTATGGGGAGAAGTAGCAATGATGACAATATACGTACAGAACAGAAGCCCTCATCGTATATTGAAAGACATGACACCAGAAGAAGCATTCTCAGGTAAGAAGCCTAACGTAGAAAACTTAAGAATATTTGGATGTCAAGTTTATTCTCATATTCCCAAAGATAAAAGAAATAAACTAGAACCCTCAGGAAAGAAAGGGATATTTGTAGGATATAGTGATTCATCCAAAGCCTACAGAATATATATTCTAGATCAACACAGGATAGAAGTAAGCAGAGACGTAACATTCAATGAAAGAATGGCCTTCAAAAAATCTATTGAAGAAACTATAGAAGAAGAAGAAATTGAAGAACTAAATGAAGAAAACACAAAAGGTGAAAATAACGAAAAGGATCAACCTGATCATCCTATGGAGATATGTGAAAATGTTGATCCAGATAATATACCAAGGAACAAGAAACGACCAGCTTGGCTTGAAGCCACCTTACAAGACGCAAAAAGAATCAAGGTTCCAGAAGGAACATCCAGGAAGACTAAAAGACCGAAAAGATTCTCAAGTTATGCAACATACATGACAAAGCTTCTAGATGAAGAACCTACTACATTTGAAGAAGTAGTTAAAAAGGGACAATGGAAAGAAGCTATGGAAGAAGAATATCAGTCCATTATGAAAAATGAAGTATGGGAAATTGTACCCATACCTAAAGAGAAATCAGTGGTAACTTCAAAATGGGTATACAAGATCAAACATGCAACAGACGGAAGCGTGGATAAATATAAGGCAAGATTCGTGGCTAGAGGGTTCTCCCAGAAGGAGGGAGAAGACTATGACAAAACCTTTTCTCCAGTGGCAAGGTATACCTCCATCAGAGCTGTCATATCTCTTGCCACTTCCATGGGATGGAATCTACACCAGATGGATGTAAAGACAACCTTTCTCAATGGAGCTATTGAAGAAGAAGTATATATTGAACAACCTCAAGGATTCGAGGTACATTCTAGAGACACTCATGTTTGC
>ML802883.1:60897-98746 GCA_009831015.1 Picea engelmannii | reverse complement strand
GCCACTTCCATGGGATGGAATCTACACCAGATGGATGTAAAGACAACCTTTCTCAATGGAGCTATTGAAGAAGAAGTATATATTGAACAACCTCAAGGATTCGAGGTACATTCTAGAGACACTCATGTTTGCAGATTGAAGAAATCTCTAAGGGCTTGGTACGCCAGAATGGACTGCTATCTAACTAGACTTGGCTTCTCTAAGAGTCATGCAGATCCAAACCTTTACTACAAAGTCGTGAACAATGCACCTGTAATTCTACAATTATATGTTGATGATCTATTCATAATAGGTGAAGAATCTCTAATCATCCAGTGCAAGAAGGATTTAGCCTCTGAATTTGATATGAAGGATCTAGGTCTCATGCACTATTACTTGGGACTAGAAGTATGGCAGAAGCATGGTGAAGTATTCCTTGGACAAGGAAAATACACAATAAAGATCCTTCAGAAGTTTGGAATGATGGACTATAAGTCCATGGACACTCCTATGAATGCAGATATAAGAAAAGTGAAAATCCCAGATTCCGATCCAGTAGATCCATCTCTATATCGGCAACTAATTGGATTGTTGATGTATTTGGTAAATACTCCACCAGATATTTGCTTTGCTGTAAATACATTAAGTCAGTTCCAGGTGGAACCTAGACAAGAGCATTGGATAACTGCAACGCATGTCCTAAGATATATTCATGGGACAATGAACTATGGCTTAAGATATACCGCATCCAATGATATCCAACTTCATGGATTCACAGACTCTGATTGGGCAGGAAGTGCAGAAGACAGAAAGAGTACTTCAGGTATGTGTTTCAGCTTGGGCTCCACTATGATATCTTGGAGCAGCAGGAAGCAGAAGTCTGTCGCACTTAGTATAGCAGAAGTAGAGTATATGGCATCTTGTGAAGCATGCACAAAAGCAGTATGGATAAGGAAGCTAATATCCAATTTATTTGATCAGACTCCAGAATCGACCACAATATATTGTGATAATCAAAGTTGTATAAGATTATCCGAGCATCCAGTGTTTCATGAAAGGTCGAAGAACATTGAGATCAAATACTACTTTATCCGAGATAAAGTCCAGGAAGGAGAGGTAAAGCTCGAGTATATCCCCACTGATGAGAAGACAACAAATATCCTGACAAAACCTCTTTCCATAATCAAGTTTGCATATTTCCGGGAAAAGATGGGGATCGTGGAAATAACTCCCTTAGATGAAAGAGAAGATTCTCCAAGATAGAGAAGGTACGCAAACATTTATTTTGTGATTGAAATAACTCTCCAGTTAGGAGGGAGCATTGGAAATGTTATTTATCTTTGTAATTGAAAAATATAGTCTAGATTGGACAGGTGTTTTCCTGTTCGGAAAGTGGAATGAGATTTCTGACGGACAGTGACTTCCCATTGTAGTTAACATGGGAGGCAGATTGATTGTTTATGTATCATAGACAACGACTTCCCATTATGGGGAGTGGTCTAGGACATTCATTCTTCTTGGCAGTCACTCTGAGTAGTGGTCAAGTAGAATGGTCCCCCTCGCTGGGCAATCATTCTTTAGAAGTTCACAATTGTGAGCAGTTTCGAAGAATCGTCCGTTTTGGAGGTTGATGCAGGACATACATTCCTCGAGGGTTATACATTCTCTCCAGGTTACACTTTAGTGTCAGAGGAATGGCCTAGGGTGGGGAATGGTCCAGACAGTTATTCCTCGAGGGCAGACTCATTCTCTCTAGGTTACACTTTGCTTAGTGTCGGAGGAATGGCCCAGGGTGGGAAGTAGTCTAGGCTAAGCAATTAGGGAGAGTTATTCCTCGAGGGAAGACTCATTCTCTCCAGGTTACACTTTGTTTAGTGTCGGAAGAATGGCCCAGGGTGGGGAATAGTCCAGGACAGTCATTCCTTAGGGAAGAATCATTCCCTCCAGGTTACACTTTGTTTAGTGTCGGAGGAATGGACCAGGGTAAGGAATGGTCCAAACATTTCTCGAGGGTAGACTCATTCTCTCCAGGTCACACTTTTTTTAGTGTCGGAAGAATGGCCCAGTGTGGGAAATGGTCTAGGTTCATAAATTAGAAACAATCCTTATTCCTTGGTTGATAAGAATGGGGCAGATAGCCCATTATTGATATTCTATATTGAGGGAAGACATTCTTTTAGACCTCACAGATGTGAGTGAAATATTGGCCCAGATGATTATTATTGATGTTTTATACTGAGGGCAGACACTCTTTCAGATCTCACAAACGTGAGTGAAATATTGGCCCAGATGATTCAATTCTTGTCATAACATTGTTTTCATGCAGATTGCTATCAGATATTTGTTATGAAGAATGAATGACAGTAGATATGCTACTGTTTGTGATTGTGTTTCACAAGTTTGAGTAGTTGTGTACTACCGGAATAGACACAGGTGTGTTCTATTAATTGATATTGTACCAGTTATCATAGGAGATTATCCAGTCGGATAATAATGACAGGTGCTCATGGTGCTACCAATTGAATGGTATGTTGTGCTCAAGACCATACCTCCCTAGCTAGGAGGGAGTGTTAATATTATGGTAGCTTAGGGAGGTATGAACCTCTATTGTGACCTATGACGAGACTAGAATCCTCCGGAAGGAAGTAAAGAATTGAAGGAAACCCTAGACAAGTTGTTGGCTGGACAAATATATTTATATTAAATTTATTGATGCCCAGAAGGAGAAGTCGGCCCCATTTAGACTGGCCAGTACACTATAAATACAGGGCGCCATTTTCATTATTACACATCTCAGCAGTTGCATTGAGAGCTAAATCTGCGCAGGCAGTTGCAGGCAACAACAGTTTGGTGCACAAGTTTCTGGGAGAGCTGGGAAAGTGGTGCGCTAGCTTCTGGGTGGGATCGTCTGTTCAGTTTTGTTTCTATTCTCTTGCTTGGTGCATTTAGCCTCTCTTGTCTATTGATTGCAGCCAGGATTCTCTTCTCGGTCAAGGTCAAGGTGCTCGGAGGGTGGCCTCGGCCTGTGGTTGGGTGACGAGGGTATCGTTAATGGTTAAACGAGCACAATCCTCTATATTCTAACACCCTCATGCCTCTTACATCACGAGCTTAAATAATCTTTATAAATTATTTTCAAGATCCTCAAAAGATGGATCTAATATCCTCTTTTCTTATCTCAAATTTGAAATTGTGAGGTGGTTGGAAAAGATAGAAATTTCTGGAAAAATGTTGCACCAAGATTCACCTATATCCTACAAATAAAAATATATCTTGGAAAAATTAAAGAGGTTATTGAAGAGAACTCTGTTCTTATGAAAAACCTCCTTCAGTTTCTAAAAATAGTATTCCAACTCATCCAAATCTGTCCTTAAAGCCAATGACTAAAACAGGAAAAACAAAGTATTTAATTTCTGGAAATATGGTACTCAAAGATTGACCTATATTTCACAAATCACAATAGATATTGGAAAACTCGGAGATTTTATTGAAGATCCACCTGTGATTATGAAAAACCTCCTTTTGTTTCGAAAAATACGCTTCTAGATGATCAGAATATGTCTCCCAAGAAGGTGACTAAAATAGGAAAATCCAAATTTCCAAATCTAGTCATATTCCTACATTTTAGGATTTGATCTCTAGAATATTTCTATTGATCAAATGAAGTGCCACCTGCACTCATGGATGAGATTTGATAATATATATGATTAATCATCATCATATGCTCCTTAATAAACTCAACCAAGTCGAATTTGACCTTTTGACCAAAATAATACATTTTGTAAAATTTCTGAAAATGATGCCTCATCTCGTGGGGAACTTTTGATTACCTTCCTGAGCTCTAAATGAAGATATGAAAGTACCATTGGAAATATTAGGATGTCTAGTTTTCAGTAAACTATTTGAGCATGTAAAAAGGACTCTCCACGACTTAACAAATTGATTTTTCCCAAGGCAGTTTATCAGCTGAAAAACCTGCACTTTCACTAGCTCACTACACTGTGAAAATAATCATTTAGCCGGTGAAAAGGGAGAATTTCACCGGCTTACTACAACATGAAAAATTCATTTAGCTGGTGAAAGATAAAATTTGCTTCTAGGTATATTTTGAGATGCCACATCATTTTTTCATTGGGTAATAAGATTTAAAGCCAATCTTATATACTTTAAAACTTAAAGATTTATAAATAAATCTTTACCTTATTATCATCTTATGATATGATATCAAAACAAATTTCAAAATGAATTATTTGATCGCTAACAGGTTGAAAGGTTTATATGACAGACCTTTTCTTGGAGTTTTCAACCTACCCTTGAACTCTAGAGTTTGCCTCAGAGGAAATTCAATACCAGAGGCATATTTCCCAACTACACCTTTAATGATACAACAAGGTAAAGTAATCGGAGGTGGTTGGAGAAAGATGTCACAAGAATCCTTCTTCAGAAAAATAATGTCCTTAGTCCTATCGATACCTGAGCACAATGGTGGTTGAAAATAATATTCATGGAAAGGATCCAGGTGCTCAGAGGAGTACTCATCAAATTCTTCAAGGTATGACCGAAAATCATCAGGAAAATACAGGACTAAGTCAACCTTGGGTGTTTGGAAAGCATTGATAATCATATCATTTCCTTGTTGCCACTGGTCAAAATCAAGAGTAACTTATTGTGATAAATATGAAGGAAACACTTGGAAATGATTCTCAATGTCATAAATGGTGTCCATATCATAACCAAATGCATCCCATTTACGTTCTCCAACATGTATGAACTCATCAATATAAACTATGCCAGTATCTGTATCATAACATGGAGGATTAAAAACATTCAAAGGATCATCCATCTCCTCCTCATTTCCCAAATCATAAAGTAGAAAATCATCAATTTTTTGGAGAGGAGGGTAAGTCATTGTGTTTCTTTCTTCTTGTGCAGGGGAAAAAGGCTCGTGGATGGCTTCATCAGAGAGAGGAGGGCATGTTGATATTTCATCATCTTGTTTGGGTTCCAACTCCTCAATTGTTTCTTCATCAATCCTTTGCTCTTGAAAAACCTCATCAAGATATTTTCCCTTAGCATCTTGTTGGTCTCTTCTTGGAAATTAGCAGTAAAGGCTCCAAGGTAAACTGATCTTTCCAGACTAAGAGTGTCTAAGGTATCTTTAGGGTCATTGATTTTGGTTCCTAGAGATAATATGTGTTTTCCCTTGGACAAAGAAATGTTTTCCTCGATTTGTATGGCCATGTTACAAGCTTCGTTGAGTGTTTTTGGCCTCTTCATACTTAGGAGAAACCCTAAGTGCACCAAAAGAGCATTGGTGTAGAGGTACATGAGGTACTTTTCTTCAGGAGTATAGGTAGTAGGAATTTGATATAGAAATATTTGAAACCTACCTTCGAAGTCCCTTATAGTCTCGTTCTCAGTTTGTTTTATACAATCGAGTATCTTTAGTAATGTTTGGACATATTTCAATTTCATTCCCCAATTCCTAAGAAAGGTCACTTTTAATTGGTCCATAGATGTGATGTTAGCAATAGAGAGATCACCATACCATTTTCTAGTAGTCCCATGAAGAGTGGCTGAGAAAAGTCTCATCACCAAATCTTCAGCATCATCCCTGATAGGATGGAGTTGAAAGAAGGACCAAAAATCAACCATATGATAGTAAACTCTTTCCCCATCACTACCAGTAAATCTAGGGAGCCACTTTTCTTACTTCGGGGGAACTTGTCGAGGGTATCCTGGGATTTTACTCATGTATAAGGGTTTGAAGTTCCCCGGGTCCCATTGAGAAGTCATAGTTGGCTTCGTCATCAGTGGAGTCGCCAGATAATTTTCTTGAAATTATCACAGAAATAAGGGAATCATCCCTAGTGGAGTTGCCAGGTAAGCTTGTAAGATAAAAACTCTTGAGGAAAGGCTTACCAAAAAAGTGTCATCTTGAGGAAAATTCACTCAGTGTTCCCCAACAATGGTGCCAAAATTTTATTGCGCAGTTTGTACTTGGAAGTAAAGGACAGGTGGAAGAAAGGAAAACTGGCGAAACTGAGACTATCCTACCATTGTCACCTTGATAGGATAGCTCTTTCTATTTAGGGTGGTAGGCCCAGGGGAGACGTCCTTGGTGACTTTGGGTTTTGATAAGGAAAATGATTATGGCTAAGTAAAGATCCCCCCCTCACAAATCACCACCAATCAGAATGTCTCTCTAAACAACAAATAAAGATGAATGATAACCAGAAATGTACCTGCCTGAGACAAAGCAAGAAGAAAACTATATATTTGCAAGATCACTTGCTGGTTAGCACTTCATATAATCAAGGACTTATGATATAAAGAAATTGTTTGATAATATTGATGAAGCAAATCAATGTTGTGTAATAACAAATAACCACAATACGTCACTTCACAATAAATGCTAAAGAAGCTTCACAATGAGCAATGACAATTTACAATATAAATGTTACAAGTACCAACATTCATTTAGAATCAATGGTTACTACGCTTTAGCCAATCTTTCAATTACTTTAAAGATGTAAAAAAATGATGCATGGATATGATTATAGCATAAGTAAATGACAACAACAATAGGGTTAGTATGTGTTAATAGTTGTTCAAAGTTTTGGATATTTGTGATCAAGGTACTTAAACAATAAAGGTCTTAGATCAGTTCTTTATTAGGGAAAATGGAGTCAAGTAGCTGCAAAATTTGAAGGGATGAAATGATAATGATAGGGCCAAAGACAAGAGGGATATGATGGTTGAAGTGTTGTTAAGAAAAGGCTTCAATTTATCAACCCTAGGAGAAGATGGCTCACTAAGGTGTAGTAAACCTAGGCCTTAATGTTTCTTCCTCCTTCTTTAGCTCAAGAGACAAAGAAAAAACGCCTAGCTTGAAGAGTGAATGGTAGGGTGTTGCAATGGCAAGGCCCTAGAATTTATCTTCAACAAATAAAATGGCTTCTTAGCATAACCTAGTAGGGACTTGAAATAAGGACATCGACATGTGCTTATTACCTAGGGTTTAATCCAACAAATTTCATTAAAATAAAAGTAAAAACACCACAACCATTCAAACAAAGGAAGGATTTCAGAATTCCACTTACATTCACCAAGTATTATCAATGCCAAACCCTAGTTGTAAACCTTTCACCAAGAAAATGCAGAAAATAGCAAGAAAAGCCTCCTTCAACAAGTACGCACTAGTAATTTCAGCCAAAAACCCTAAAGAGGTCATGGATTCCAGACCTCACACAACTGTGAGTGAAATAGGATGAGAAGATGAGAGTTAAAACCCTCAATTTATACCATACCAATGACCTTAATTTAATTTTAGGTCACCAAAAGGTCGATATGGCCAAAATACATAATAATATTGTTTTTACATTAAATGTCACAATCAAACCCTAATCAACCAAATAATGAGGATTTCATGCCCTTTTAGGGTGACGCTAACCCATTATAGGGAAACGTTGTCCTCCTGGAGAAAAACATTAGGCCTCCATGGTCCTCTGGAACAAGCCACACATGCCACAAATACCTCCCAAAACCTCCACAAATGTTGGATGATGTCATGAACGTCCTGGGTGACGTCATGGACTTCCAAGGCCAACGTCCTGGTGGAAAAGGAACAACCCCCTGGGTACAGGTCTGCTCAGTTGCCTCTAGTGGAACGTCCTCCTCTTCCCCTTTGCAAACCCTCTAGACTGTCTTTGCCCCCTTGCTGAGGTCTTAGCATCCATCTAGTGGGATCTCAACCCCATGGAGGTTTGAACTAATCATCTCCCCATGTTTACTTGTCCAATATGGTACCTATCAGTCGAGTATGATCCTACACATCAATAGATACGCCCTCCATGGGCTCATAAGTCACATGGATAATAGAATGTCAATCACATCCAATCATTAATTTTATTAAACATGTGCATAAAACCCCTTTTACTTAGTTAAGTGATGAAAGATATTATACAAATCTGCAAGCCAAGTTTGGAGGAAGTGACAGGGCGTCCTATTAGGATAGTGCTCACTGGATGTGGGATGTTTCCGGGAAAATTCAAATCCAAGTCATGTTAGTGGATGAGGTGTATAAGGGATGTCTAGACAAGGGGTACAGTGATAGAAGGGAAATGCATGGCTTACCTATGGGTGCCTTCGTAGAAGGTGAGCTGCACCTGTCTTGGATGCAAATGTTTCCAAGCCCATTCATGCCTTTTATCTTTATTCTTTATTTCTTTTTCTTTCAAGAAGCTAATCAAGGGACACTACCTTGGCATGGTGACTAGTGGTGGCAATGTTACCCACAAGCACTTTCACGAAAATCAAAAGGTTGGCTTGTGATGAGACCCCCTTTATCTTGGATATGCCACCAAGAGCCACTACCCTGGTGTGGTAACCAACTTCTAGTAGTGTCGTACCGTTAGATTCCCATGGACCTAATAGGCTGACTCATGATGAGACCCCCTATCCTGTGACTAGGTCTTGTTTTATTATTTTTTATGGGTCCCTATCTTTCTTGCTGAGAAGCCTTTTACTGCTTTCTCAGGGATCCCTAGGCGAAGCATCTCGAGGTTTTATCTTTAGGCTTTTATCTTTTGCCAACTGCTTTTACCTCTGGGCCTTTATCCCCTTCTTCCCACAAGGTAAGGTGCAACCCTTAAATAATTGGTCAAACCAATGCCCAAACCAGTGTAATGGGAGGGATGAATGAGTGTAAGATGAAAAGTGGTAAGTATGATGGGAGCAGACGATGACTTTTCATGAACCCCCCTAGTGGCAACTCAAAAACTATGGGCACAAGCTTACTAGGGCATTGTGTCATTCCCCCTAGACATGGTCAAGTGGATAAGTGTAATATCCAAGCACCGGTTAGAAACAAAAAGAACTAAATGCACATATTCAAAGGTTTTGAGGATCAGAGTGACACATACCATGATACCCGGACTCATTACCTCATGGAACAAGATCCATCTCTGCTAGACGACTAGGCCAAGATAATGGATGTTCCTGCTGCTGACAAGGTGGAGGTGTTGAAGAAAAGAAAACATGGGCCCTCCAGGGCCATGCTCAAGTCAATCTGGCTCTCAGTACTCCATGTCTAGGACCGGTGGGCCTCAAGACATAATCTCCTTAGTTATCCCTAAAGTAGGGGATAACATGGCTCCCACAAACCAATATCTCAGATCAAGACAATAGGTTCCTGATAAATTTTTAGTCCATCCTATGGCCGATGATGGACACCAAGTGTAACCCACCCAACCCCCTAACCCTCAATTAGGCTGGTGGGATATCTAAAATTTCCTCTTTATCAACTCAATTAATTTTCACTAATGAATCCCATAGGGTGATTTTTCTCATCAAGGAATGCAATTATGCTCAAAACCAAGCTCTAAATTAAAAGTTACAATCTCTCAAAGTTTTTAGGATTCTAGTGGATAGTTCCACCTCACTGCCACATGGCATCCACATGACTCCCTGTCACTTGTTCCATCCAACATGACACTGAATTATACTTTGGCATGGAGCCTGCCACCTGGCCCATTGGTTCCTCCATATCAACAACCCATACCACTTGGGCCTATCTTCGTTGTCGTCGGGGTTCTGCTCCTTTGGAGCGGTGAGTAACCCAACCATCAAGTTCTGACAATGAACTCTTGCATGGGTCCATTCTCAAATCTAACATCTCTCATACCTTGTCAACCAACAACTATAATCACGTCGATGTTCTTAACTTTTGCATCTAATAACACCCACTCCATTAATCTCGTCTAGGGTGAACAGGTGGGACCTACAACAAATCCATGATCGATATTTCATATTGCCCCTTCGCCAATCAATGACGATCATTTTAACTTAGGACCCTCTTCATCATTGACTCACTCTCTTGTCCTTCCCCAGACCTCTCATTAGCAGAATTTGGTAGATAAATGACTACGTGACTAAAAATTTAGTCACGATGACTAAAAATTTAGTCACGATGACTAAAAATGACTAAATTCTACTAATTTTTGCAACATAGCTATAAAGGACTAAAATAAATGAATAATTTGATCGTCGGGTAAAAAACACAACTAAATAAATAGTCACACAAATAAAAATGAATAAATAAATAATTATTACTCCTTTAGACTAACATTTGGTAATTTGGACATTAATATGTATATTATTTCTTGTTATATACCTTATGTTTTCTATTAAGATTTCATTATATTAGACCATTTGGTAATCTATTCTTCAAAAAACAAGAAGATGACTATAACATATAAGCTAGAGTTAAATCTACAACATCTATCCAACTTGATCCATGACATATTCCTAAGTGATGAAATTATATTGATTAAACCAAAATCGATCTACATGGTTATACTCTCTTTTTGAGTAAGCATAGACAAAATTAATGGGTTCTTATCATTCACCTCTTCTAAGCTTTGAATTTGTTTTTTGTTGATAGATGACTAGAAAGGTAGTTAATTCAGTTAAAAGACAACACATTCCCCCAAAACATATTATCTTTCAAACACAATATTCTCATAGAGATAAACGTGTGCACACATGCATGTACAAACACACACAAATTCTGTGACTTTTCTAAATACCCCTAAGATGAAAATTCATTACAATCGAGAGTAATGAGCCACTCTAATTTAAATATATCTCACTCAATAACCTATCCATTTTGTTTCACTTTTATATAAATATGACAATGAAACCCTATGACTCGGGAATCCACCTAAGATCTCAAGGTTTATCGAGCAATGTTGTGTCGAGGCTAGCATGTCCAAATCGTAATCCATGAATGGTTATGCGAAAATGTGTTTCTACCAATTAATTCAATGACACACTTTAATTTCTACTCAAACACATATTATACTCTACGAAATGTGGATATGATGTCAAAAAATCCATGTAAACCAATGGTTATCACGTTATCACCATAGTCTATTTCATATGGGTTTGAGCTAAGACCCAAAATCACTAAGGTTGTGACTTTTTTCCACACCATGATGAATAAATCTTTAAAATCATAACAAGATAGATACTTAAACATGTAAAAAACATAAAATCAAAATATCAAATTATGAAACAAAATATTAACATTGAAATATGTACATACATTTACAATATCACATTCATAACAATGATAAGTTACAAACCTCCCATCAAAACATGGGAATAAAATCAATAACAGTGTTACTACTTTTTAAGTAAAAAAAAAAAATACTTCGCATAAAAGCCTGCAATCCAAATCCAACTCCAATTGTCAAATAGAGAATTTACGAATCACAAATACATCATAAACAAAAAAAGAACAATAAAGGAGGAAGCTTGGGGAAGAAGCCTGCCCCACATTTTTTTTAATAGAGTTGAGGGGAGAGAAAATGTTTAAAAATGGATTTAATGCAATAAATTTGACCCCCACGCCAAATTCAAAACCAGAGACACTCTCCAACCTCTTCCTTGGCCCCTCTTGAGAGCAACAACAGGATCATCTACCACCCATCAGACAACCTAAAAACGATCGGCCTCCAATGTATGAAGTGGTGCAATATTTGGCTCGTTTAATGCAATGGGAAAGCCTCAATAAGAGAATATCAAGTGATGAACTGGGAGCTTACAGAGAACTAGATCATGATCCTCCAGACTTATCCATTTGAAGACATGGCTTTTCTTGCTGAGAGATAGTTGTGCTGGAGTGTGGTGGGATCTTGTAACATGTGCAATATCCCTGTACATCTGATATTGAAGGATAAGAAGGTTTGGGTGACCTTCATTTTTCTAAGTTTGGAATTCAAAGGCTTGGGTAACACCCTCATCGTTATCATTATTGAAAGCTTACTAAAATTGTCATAGTGGGGCAGACCTGAATCTCTTGATTGTCTGATTGGAAAGATCTATTTATAATCTACAATTATAAGTCATATTTGTAGAAAAAAGCACAAAAGACAAGAATATATTTTGTATTGAAGTAGAGATATTCCCTACATATGGGTAATTGTTGCATTATGTGTATCAAAATGGCCTATTGTGTCTTGTTGATAATATGTAATGAACTAGCAGGTTCAAAAACTAAAGGGTTTACCACATTCTAATGCTTATTATGAGATGATTTTATCAGCATTGTTCAGATCGGTCGGATACACTTTTAATAAGTATAGGACCCACTTCTAAAATAGAAATTTCTTGTGGCCACATCTTGGCTTATACACATTTTCCAAATAGCAAATCACTCGTGAAATATTCTTAAATCATGGTGCCATACAATTCATACCCATAATCTTGTCCCATCTTCCATGCTTTCTTGGATTTCATTTTAATCTTTTGGAAGGTCATCATTTTAATCTTTTGGAAGGTCAACTATTAGTTGACAATTCCAACAAACGTAGTAGACAGTGCCCTTCATGGGATCTATGGTAGCTTATCAATCTCTAAATTTTTTCAAAGATTCACCATGGACCAGAGTTCTCTCAATGAAAGCTTGTGCATCTGTTGGGCATCTTAGATAATTTATAATTAGATTCTCTACAATTTCCCCTTAATATAGGTGTTCCCTTTGTCTTTGAGAGAATAGTATGATATGTTTCAACCGTCAAGTTTTTTTGTCTTTCATAATGTAAATTGAAAAAATAATCCAAAAGATTATTGAATCATTTTCACAGTTCTATTTGAATATTTCTTGCAATTTTGATTCCAAATGTAGTGATTTTGAGTGCATGGGATGAAATAGAAATTTTAGACTCTCTAGGAGCCAAAACTAGCACTAGGAATGATTGTCTCTAAAATGATTCTAGCTGTGATGTATGCGTGGATACAATGGAAAACCCAATGTTTCAAAGACTTTATTTAAAGGGTAAATATGTTCCATTTGGAGAGACCAGAATGCTCTCAATGAAAGCTTGTGCAACTCTTAGCCATCTTAGATAATTAGCTTCTCTAGAATTTCCCTTAGATATAGATGTTTGGGAGAGTAGTATGATAAGTTTCAGTTGTCAAAGGTGTTTGTATTTCATAATGTAAATAGTAAAAATAATCCAAATGAAAATTGAATCATTTTCATATTTATGATTGAACATTTCTTGCAAGTTTGATCCCAGATTTTGAGTGCATAGGACGAAATAGAACTTTTAAATCCTCTAGGAGCCAAAACTAGCACTAATAGTAATTTCCTCTAAAGTGATTCCATCTGTAACGTATGCTTGGATGCAACAGAAAACCCAGTGTTTTAAAGACTTTATTTAAAGGGTAAATATGGTCCATTTATAGAGAATTCGTCTCAAGGATAAATATGGCCCATTTTCATTTGCGAATATTTTCAACATTAGATCCCTCTTTGAGAGCGAAAGGCTCTTTGGGATGTAAATTATTCAACACAGATTTAAATTGACGCATCTTGCTTAAGTCAACCAAACGATACAAAATTCAATATCTCAAAGAGAATGCCAATGGCCCCTGTAAAAGTTCACAGGGGCTTGTTATTTGAAGGGAAAATATTGCAACATTTCCATGACTAGTAGAAGGGAATTATCAAGTATTAAAATTAATCATTATTCTATGACTTTGCATCTTTGCAACCAAATATTTTAAATGTTTCCTGTATATGCTGGGATTTTGGGAATTATCCTTATAGATGTTCCTTAGAAGTCTTCAGAAAATGCAGATGAGGTAGGCCTTTTTATCATTCAATAAGGGATCTATTGACTGGAGTTCTTTTGAAATAGATGCATCTTATATTTCATTAATTCCCAAGAGAAAACATATCATACATTCAATTCATACTGGAATTTGAATTGCAAGAGTCATGTAGATGATATAAAATGTATAATTATGATTTTTTTTGTCCTCCAGTTTAGTGTGGCAGTTGTGTTGACCATTAAAGTTGTTGCCGAAGTAGATGGTTTTTCTATGTTTGCAGGTCTCCAAGTTAATTCTATTGGAGGAAACATCATAGCTCATGCTTCCACCAGAAGGTGTGAAAATTGGCATTAATTATTGTGTTACCTTGTCCCACCAACAATTATAGACAAATTATGTTTAGAATTAATGATTACAAGGATTACACGCTTCTTTTTTTTCACAATAAAAGGCTTTCCCTCTAGAAAGGTCTAGGCAAGGAAGACATTTGCAAAGTGATCAGCTCACCCTACTTACCAGAAAGAAGCATGAAAATCAATTAATACAAATGACTAAATATACTACTAATGGACAAAAATGAGTGAATAAAAATGACTAAATATACTACCAATGGGCCAAAATGAGTGAATAAAAATGCCTAAATATACTACCAATTGATGACAATTAATGATTACAATGACTAAATAATGACTACCATGACTAAATAAATGACTAGTTAACAACAATCAATGATTAAATAAATGATTAAATATACAAGCAAATTAATCAATCAAAACAACTAATAAATAATTAAAATTGATTTAGTCATAAATTTGGTTGCGTTATAAATGATTGTCAATAAACTACTAATGGTCACGTGACCAAACTTAGTCATTTATATGCAATTTATGGTAGTTTTTTTAGTCATCTATTGTTGTTTTTCTACTAGTGTCTACCCTCCATCTTCCGACGAATGACTGGGATCCATCGGTCCATAGATCGAATGACCAAGGTTTAGAGGGAAGGCCTTAAGGCCTCCATGTTGAGATTTGGGTACCTTGGAAAGTGGTACCCTTGTGTTTGTGAGTCTCTAAACACAAAGGGGGAGACTATTACCCTCATTACTTTACTTTATGATTCTAATTTCACTTTGACTTGGGAGATTTAAGTCAAAAGTGAAATAAGTCACTTAGTCATTAAAGTGACATTTAATTCACTTTGTGGGTGAATTAAAGGAAATAAAGAAAACTAAGGAAAGTGAGTTTCCTAAATGAGATTTTTGGATTAGATCTCACCCATTAATTAGACTTGGCTAGATTTGATCTAGGCCATTGGTCTTTTAGGGTTTGGCCAAAGTGACGCTAAAGGAGGGAATAAGGAAAAGATGAGATTCATTCTTCACTTGAGAGGAGAGGAGAAGGAGAGATCTTGGGTGCATATCTTGAGGAGGAGAAGGTGCATGAGGGTGAGGTTTGAGGAGGATCCCTAGATTGGGTTCTAGCTTGCATGGAGAGTCTACCATGGAGGCTTCGACATCATCTTGTGTAGGGGCGCATTCTATGGAGGAGGGGCACACATGTTAGAGGACAACGCATTCTAGAGGATTGGGGGATCATCTATCTTGGGAGAGGCTCCTATCTTGAGGAGATGACTCATTCACTTACTTAGGTGCACTCTAGTGTGTAGAAGGTGTAAGGGTGAAGGAGGGTGCACCATTGTGGAGTTTTTCTAGAGGAGGGGGTGCACTTGAGCATGAGGGCGCACCATTACTTGGAGGGAGGCACTCTTGAGAGGAGGACACTTCATCAAAGAAAAATCAAAGGCAAAGGCAAGGTTAAAGGGACAAGCAAAGGAAAGGTCTTAGAAAAGGCACAAGGAAAAGGGTCAAAGGAAAGCTAAGGAAGAAGGGTGCACCAAGGTAAAGGGCACCTTGCTTCAAGAGGCTAGCAAGGAGGTCTTCAAGTAACTCCAAGGCATCCGAGAAGGTTTTTTATTTTAATAGGTTCACTTGTTTATGTTTATCATGTTGTACATTTTTCTTTGAGGCCTTCTATATACATCTATTCCAAACTAGTTTTCCCCATGGGGGTTTTTTCTAGGGTCATGTTGACCAAAAACATGTGTCAATTTCATGCATGCTTAGAATTGTAAAATCAACATTTAAAGTTGTAAAGATATAGGAGGTAGTATTATTTGTTTTGATTTTATGCATGTGCTAACATTGGGATAATAAACACTTGGAAGGGCACCTCAAAAGGAAACTTAACCATCAAAATTGTGAGTTGAAAGTACTTGATTGTTTGTTGTTCTAAAATAGCAGCAAAGTACAATCTTGAAGATAAAACTTAGATCCAAAAATCAAGTCAAGGACAGACCTATTTTGGCAGCCTCATAGTAACTCAAAAAATCTACATGGTATTAGAGCCAATGGTGGCTTGGACTTGCTGATTTTTTTATCATTTTCAGGGAAGTTTTCGAGGGGTAAAAAAAATTAGATCTGTCGGTTATTTTTGGACAACAAGTTTACAGTCCAAAAAAGTGAGCAAAAATTAGATTTGAAGGTGCCTCTCGGTTAGTGTCTGTTGGACAGTTCAGGGAATATTTTTGGATAGCTTGTTGGTAGAGTTTGTGGATATCTTGTGGGTAGATTTGTTGGACAATTCAAGGCTAATATTAGACACTTGTGGACAACCTCTTTTCACACCTATGTCGACAAGAGTGAGGTTGTATTTTACAACTTCTTTTCACACCTATTTTCTAGGAGTGAGGTTGTGGTGTTACTGCCTCTTTTCACACCTGTGTTGACAAGAGTGAGGCAATACTCTTGTGTTGTTTTAGCATCAGTGTGAGATTTATTGAACAACCATGTCAATTTCCTATATGAAGGCATAGGATAGGATAGATGGAGCTAGCAAATGGTCCCCTTGGAAGACCAGGATCATTTTTGTCTTATAGGACCTCAAACTATCGGATATAGTTGAGGTTCTCATTGTTGTTCCTCCTGTGACTGCTCCCATCATGGTGGCAAAGTTCATGAAGAAGAAGAACAAGGAGAAAATGACTATTTTTGACGGAGTGAGAGACCACTTCATTCCACATTTGACTGGTAAAGACTATGCATTTGAGATGTGGCATTCTTTATGCAAGCTTTACCAGAGTCCAAACAAGAACTGGAAGATGGTTCTGTAGGATAGGCTCAGGAGAATTAAGATGCTCTATTCCGAGTCAGTTACATCATTCCATGGAAAATCCACTCAGATCATAGATGAGCTTCCATTCGTTGGAGAGATAATGGATCCAATATTTATGGGGAGGACAACCTTAAACAACTTTACCAAACCATGGGGTCCATTTATTCGAGGCATAGTTTCTGGGAGGATATGCCTACTTAGGAGAGACTTTGGGATGATTTCATTTAGGAGGATACGAGACTCACCTCAGAGTCCTCATAACAACAGTGGATTACCCAAGGTGACGAGGACCTTGCTCTATGGACTAAGGGAAAGAAGAAGAGCTCCATAGGTGATAGACAGGGACCTAGGGGAGGGGCCAAACCGCAACAAAGTGGCGGTGAATAGGAGAGAAACATGAGCAAAGTGAGATGCTTTGCTTGTGGATAGACGGGTCACTATGCAGGACAATGTTCCAAGAAGAAGAAGAAGAAGAAGAAGAAGAAGGATGACACTGTAGCGACAACAAAGGAGGTTGAGTTCGCAAATCACTTTACGAGGGAGTGTGCGTTCTGTTAGCACCATGATTTTCATAGCTAAGGTTAGAGGTTTGTCAGCAGTTTGCAAAGTCATGCCTATTAACACCAATATTGTTTTTATTCTTGGCATCATCTAACATCTCCAAGGGTCGGTTTCAAAATGAAGCTTTATCGTTTATTATTTCCATTTCCATTTGCACTACGTGCTGTAAAATTCACTGCGCACTGCAAAATTTGTTGCGCACCGCGCGAAGGATATTGTCGCGTGCGGAGGATGCTGTCGCGCAGAGCATGTTGTCGCGCAGAGGATGTTGAGGATGTTGTCATGTTGAGGATGTTTTCATGCATGGAGGATACTGTTGCGCAAAGGATCTTGTCACGCAGAGGACGTAGAGGATGTTGTCGCGCTGAGGATGTTTTCGCACATAGGATGTTGTTGTGCGTAGAGGATGTTGTCGCACAGAGGATGTTGTTGCGTAGAGGATGTTGTCGTGTAGAGGATGTTGTCACGCAGAAGATTTTGTCACGCAAAGGATTTTGTCACGCAAAGGATTTTTTCACGCAGAGGAAACTGTCGCGCAGATGATTTTTTCACGCAGAGGATGTTGTCGCGTAGATGATTTTCTTACTCACAGGCTACAGGGCGCGTTGTGCAAATGACTGGTTTAGTGGTCAACTTAAATATCACTTTTTGACCAACTAGAGATGAATTTTGAAAATCCCTAAGAGGTTTTTGTTTAGGACAAACAAAATAATAAAACCTCTCTCATATTTGAAAAATGTTTCATATTTTGTGGGATTTGAAAGAATCTTTGAGCCCTATTTTTCAATTTTCATGATTTCTTATCTGAGACATGTTTTTTTCAACACATATTTCGGCCAGTTGGAGAAGAATTTAAAGAAACCGAGAGAGGTTTTTCTTTATAACGAGCTTACCTAAAAAAACCGTTCTTAGATTTTACACATCTGTTACAGTTTGATAATTACAAGTGGTGTTTTGAAGCCTTTTTTTCATAATTTCACCTATTGAAAAGCAGGAAATCAATTAAAACGTGTCATTTGTTGTTTGTAACAGTTTATATTTTGGGAAAGGGGTTGGAGTTCGAAATGGTGAGATGTAAAGGACTTATAGTGCTATATATTTCATGGTATGAGAGTAGAGAGAGGTTGGACCCTTGGGGGATCAAGACTTGTTTATTTCTTTGAAGTTAATGCAAAAGTTTCCTCTTTCTGAAATTTGAGATTCATCACGGTGTTTATGTTCAGTATGTGTTTCTTGTATATCATTTCCATGATTATGTTTTCTGCTAGAATTGTTTGAGAGTAAGTGGTAGGAATTCATCTGTGTTTTATGCTCCCTTCACACTGATGATGCTTGTTATGTGTTAATGGTTACTTTTATAGAATTCATCTTCATTTGATGCTCTATTTAGTAATTAATATTTGGGTCCTCTCTTCTAAAGTTGCACTGGAGATTCATACACTGATTAATTCTTGTAGTGTAGTGGGATTTATTCTCCTTTCCATATCTCATCTCATATCATTTATTTGCTGAGCATAGCACCTATCTTTCCTCGAATCTGCAGAAAGAAACCAACCAGCTGTTGACTGTAAAAACATTGAAATTCATGCCTTGACTCCATTGCCCAATGGTACCTTTTTATTGTTTGTCCTACCAACCATTTTAAAACAAAAACAAACCTATCCCATTACATAATTTGACCTCTGTGCCTTTATTGATGAAACCCTTGAATTGTTACCAGTCATTAAACATCTGAGAGAGCCCTCTTTGGTTGTATAGGTCATAATACAATCTAAACTTGGGTGAAACAGTTACCTTGGGGTTTTCTTTTATACATCCCAAAGAAATTTCTGAGTGCTAACATTTTGGCACTGTTGTTAGGGGATCGAAGGTGAAAGTTTCCCTTGGATAGGAGACAAAGATCAAATTTGACTTCTGATGGTGAACAGAGGTAAAACACAAGGTGGTTGTACCATTCACTCGACGACTCCAATCAAGCTTCAAATGTGATTCAAAGATGCAACTGGAGAATGAGACCTATTGACAGAGATATGGAAGAGCAGTATGAAAAAATTAGGTACTCGAGCTTAAGTTTAGTTCAAAAATTACTTTTCTGTTTTATCAATATCTTCTTGTCCTTTCCTAAGTTTTTCAAAAGAATATTTCTTCACTTAATGCATTCAAATGAGGCCCAAAGATCTACCCTTGTATATCCTTCATTGCAAACTGTAGGTATACATCCTTCTTGTATAACCGATATTCACTAAGCTCCTTCCTCTGAGCCATATGATGTTCATGATCATTTTTGTGAGCTTAATGAAACTAGAGTTGAGCTTGTACCTTCTGTTCTTAATCCCGCACCCCCAAGATTCAAGAAAGATAAAGTCCTCTTAAATTGCCTTCCACCCTTCATGAATTTCCTATGAAACATTATAAGTACCTTCCTAGGTTCGATGGAGAGCTTGGTGGACATTCAACTAAAAAACATATTCAAGTATTTGAACATTTTATAGACCTTTTTGAGATTGAACATGATGATGTGTCTATGAGGGCCTTTTCTCAGTCCTTACAAGGAGATGCCAAAGCATGGTTCAGATATTTGCAGCCTCGATTGATTAGCTCATGGGATGAATTGAGGGAATCTTTCCATAGATTTTGGGGTGAGAGAAAGTCATGGGATTTACTCCTTTCAAATTTTTATGCCATGAGAAGAATGAAAGATGAAACCATCTCAAATTTCAATAGGAGGTTTTCTAGTCTTTATTATAAACTTCCTAAAGAAGTCCAACCTCCTGGAGTTGCTGCCATGCTCCATTATGTAACAACCTTTCAATCAGACTTATCTTTTCTTCAGATGGAGAGGAAGTCTATGTCTTTGCAACAAATGTTCAACAATTCTCAGGAAGTTGCAGACAATATTCAAGCATGTAAGGAGCTGCAAAATCAGATTTTGGATGAGAAATTGAAAGCTGAGGAACAAGAGATTGTGCATAATATGAATGAGGTTGATCATGTCATAAGTTTTGTTGAAGGATGTCATGAGGATGTGTTTGCAAAGAATGATGATCAACTTGAAGAATAAGCTACTTTCTTGAATTGCGTTGATACTGATTTAAATTTGGATCCATGTCATCATGAGCAAGAAACTGATTGTTTTATGTATGCATTTGTAGACAGCCATGACTGTGAATTTGCAGATCATCTTGCAGAAGAACAAGACACTGCCTCAATTTTCCTGTTTGATGACATTATGAAGATTTTTGGTGAACCCAGGTATGATGAGTAAAATGATGACTACGAGGTTGACTCTTCAGAACAAGCAGTTGCACTTTTCAAATCTGAAAGTGATTGTTTTCAACAATCCAAAGAAATCGACAAATGTGCATATGAAAAAAGTGAAGAAAATGAAGAAAGTTTTGAATCAAGTGAAAGAACTTTGTCATTGTGTTTTGCTTCTTTCAAATTGCTAAAACAAAATGTTTATAATGTTTCAAATCAAAAATCTTGTAGGCATGATGTTGAATATGAAGAAAGCAATGTACTTTCCAATGAAAATTATCTTCCATTATGTTTTTCTTCCTTTGAATTGCTGAAAGTAAATCATGAGATAACAGAGGAAGCAATGCAGTCTCATTGCATTCACAATGACACTATTTTACATGAGCAAATTGTTATCAGTGAAGACGACCAAGAACCTTCTCATACTTTTAATGACCCTATTGTTGATTACGTGGAAGGTTATTTCAGTTCAAATTTGTAGCTTGTGATCAACTATCAGCTTGGAAATAAATATGATGGTCAACCAACGTCAGTTTTAGATATGGATTGCTTGCCACTAGGGGTTTCATTTCAGCTAGCACTATCTTCTGATTCAGAAGAATGTTATTTCCAACGGTCTCAGTAGATTTTTCAGCCTTTTTGTGGTAATCAACAGGTTGAATTACATGAAAACAATGATGTAGCGGAAGGGGTGAAACATGATTGTTGTTTTATGTATGTTTTTGAGGATCCATTTGCAATTTTGTTGGAGGTGGTAAATAATCCCAATGTTTTTAATTTTTTGAGATTTGAATTTATAGATAAATTTTTGAATGAATTATCAGTAAACAGGCTTTGGAGCAAGCATGTGCAAAGAAATAAAACAATGGATAAAGTTCTTGCATGGTTGCATTGGCATTTTGATTTCACTTAATTGAGATTTTTTTCAACAGTTAGGGTAGGTAGGTACGAATAAGCTCAACATGGCGAGCATTTCTTTCATCATTTTCCAATTTGTATTTTCAATTTGGGTTTGCTTCAGTTGCAAAATAAGTTGGTGGTGAAACAGATTACAGGTTGCAGATCACTGTATATGGCTTGGACACAACCTAATCGATAAGGCACCTAGTCTACTGTTCTTTGCTACCTCACAGAGAGGATAACATCCCCATTGGAGCCAGTTGTTAGCACCATGATTTTCATAGCTAAGGTTAGAGGTTTGTCAGCAGTTTGAAAAGTCATGCATGTTAAGACCAATATTGTTTTTATGCCTGACATCATCTAACATATCCAAGGGTCGGTTTCAAAAGGAAGCTTTATAATTTATTATTTCCATTTCCATTTGCAACTGTGTGCTGCAAAATTTGTTGCACACCGTGCGAAGGATGTTGTCGCACGCGGAGGATGTTGTCACACAAAGGATGTTGTTGCGCAGAAGATGTTGAGGATGTTGTAGCATAGAGGATGTTGTCGCACACAGAGGATGTTGTCATGCAGAGGATGTTGTCGCGCAGAGGACGCAGATGATGTTGTCGCGCTGAGGATGTTGTCATGCTGAGGATGTTGTCGCACTGAGGATGTTGTCACGCACAGAGAATGTTGTCACGCAGAGGATGTTGTCACGTAGAGGATGTTTTTGCGCAAAGAATGTTGTCATGCAGAGGATTTTTTCACGCAAAACATGTTTCCGCGTAGAGGATGCTTTCGCGCAGAGGATTTTCCTGCGCACAGGCTACAGGGCACGCTGCGCAAATGATTGGTTTAGTGTTCAATTTCAAGATCACTTTCTGACCAAATGGAGAGAAATTTTGAAAATCCCCGAGAGGTTGTTGTTGAGAACAAACCAAATAATAAAAACCTCTCTCAGATTTGAAAAATGTTTCATATTTTGGGAGTTTCAAAGGAATATTTGAGCCCTATTTTTCAGTTTTCATGATTTCCTATCTGAGACATGTTTTTTTCGACACGTATTCCGGCCAGCTAGAGATGAATTTCAAGAAATCGAGAGTTTTTTTTCTTTATAACTGGCTTACCTACAAAAACCATTCTCATATTTTACACATCTGTTACAGTTTGAGAATTACAAGTGGATTTTTGAAGCCTATTTTTCATAATTTTGCCTCCTGAAAAGTAGGAAATCAGTTAAATCGTGTCATTTGTTGTTTGTAATAGTTTATATTTTGGGAAATGGGTTGGAGTTTGAAATGGTGAGATTTAAAGGACCTATAGTGATATATATTTCATGGTACGAGAGTATAGAGAGGTTTGACCCTTGAGGGATCAAGACTTGTTTATTTCTTTGAAGTTAATGCAAAGGTTTCCTCTTTCTGAAATTTGAGATTCATCACAGTGTTTATGTTCAGTATGTGTTTCTTGTATATCATTTCCATGATTATGTTTTCTTCTAGCATTGTATGAGAGTAAGTGGTAGGCATTCATCTATGTTTGATCCTCTTTTCACACTGATGATGCTTGTTATGTGTTAACGATTACTTTTATAGAATTCATCTTCATTTGATGCTCTGTTTAATAATTAATCTTTGGGTCCTTTCTTATAAAGCTGCATTGGAGATTCATCCACTGATTGATGCATGTAGTGTAGTGGGATTTATCCTCCTTTCCAGCTCTCATCTCATACAATTTATTTGTTGAGCATAGCGCCTATTTTGCCTTGAATCTGCAGAAAGAAACCAACCAGTTGTTGAATGTAAAAACATTGAAATTCAGGCCTTGACTCCATTGCCCAATGGTACCTTTTTATTGTTTGTCCTACCAACCATTTTAAAACAAAAACAAACCTGTCATATTGCAAAATCTGACTTTTGTTCCTTTATTGATGAAACCCTTGAGTTGTTACCAGTAATTAGACATCTGAGAGAGCCCTCTCTGGTTGTATAGGCCATAATGCAATCTAAATTTGGTTGAAACAGTTACCTTGTGGTTTTCTTTGATACAACCCAAATAAAGTTCCACGTGCTAACACATTCGTCAGTTCTTTGTCAGTTGTTACACCATCCAGCATCAGGTGGGGAGACAAAGTTGAGGAAGAACTATTGAATCATAGTAGTGACTCATAGGGAGCTCGGTCTCAGATTTCATGGACACCATCATCAAGGGTGACTGGTCCACCTGGGACAACTTTAGTTTCAAATTTTTCGAGACAGAGGGTTGGTGCAGGGGCTTCAAATCATCAAATATTGATGAGGAGGAGGAGCAGGACACCACAGAGGCTTGAGCCTCACTTGGCTATGGAGACGGGCAGATCAAGTTCTGGATCCACTTCAGGTGGAAGTCACTTGGTGAGAGGCCAAGCTAAGGATATTGGTGATATGTCAAGATCCAGATACTCTTGGTGAGATGCCAAGAGGGGGAGACTCTTGGTGATATTCCAAGAGAATGACTCTTGGTGATATTCTAGGAGTAGTTACCATTAGTGAGATGCCAGGAGGTAGAAATCCTTAGTGGGAGACCAAGGTTGACATCTTTGGTATGATACCAATATCTAGGTGATCTTGGATAGGTGGATATTCACTTCCATCTATAGATCACACAGGTTGAGTAGATTTGTGTCAGAGACTACTTTCATTGATCAGGTTACAAGCATACTCACCGAGTATTTTCCAATAGGAAACCATGTGCACTATAGGGAAGAGATTAGGGGTGAAGGGAACTCTCCTCGGTAAAAGGGAGTGTTGAGATTTGGGTACCTTGGAAAGTACTCCCCTTGTGTTTATGAGATTCTAAACACAAAGGGGGAGACTATTACCCTCATTACTTTACTTTATGATTCTAATTTCACTTTGACTTAGGAGATTTAAGTCAAAAGTGACATTTAATTCACTTTGTGGGTGATTTAAAGGACATAAAGAAATCTAAGGAAAGTGAGTTTCCTAAGTGATATTTTTGGATTAGATCTCAGCCATTGATTAGACTTGGCTAGATTGGATCTAGGCCATTGATCTTTTAGGGTTTGGCCAAAGAGAGACTAAAGGAGGGAATAGGGAAAATATGAGATTCATTCTTCGCTTGAGAGGAGAGTAGAAGGAGGAGAGCTCTTGGGTGCATATCTTGAGGAGGAGAAGGTGCATGAGGGTGAGGTTTGAGGAGGAGACCTAGCTTGGGTTCTAGCTTTCATGGAGAGTCTACAATGGAGGCTTGGACATCATCGTGTGTAGGGGTGGATTCTATGGAGGAGGGGTGCACATCCTAGAGGAGGGCACATTCTAGAGGATTGGGGACACATCTAGCTTGGGAGAGGCTCCTATCTTGAGGACATGACTCATTCACTTACTTAGGTGCAATCTATTGTGTGGAGGGCGTAAGGGTGAAGGAGGGTGCACCATTGTGGCGTTTTCCTAAAGGAGGGGGTGCACTTGAGCATAAGGGCACACCATTACTTGGAGGGAGGCACTCTTGAGAGGAGGGCGCTTCATCAAAGGAAAAGAAAAGGCAAAGGCAAGATTAAAGGAACAAGCAAAGGAAAGGTCAAAGAAAAGGCACAAGGAAAAGGGTCAAAGGAAAGCTAAGGAAGAAGGGCACACCAAGTCAAAGGGCACCTTGCTTCAAGAGGCTAGCATGGAGGTCTTCAAGGAACTCCAAGGCATCCGAGAATGATTTATATTGTAACAGGTTCAGTTGTTTATGTTTTTTGTGTTGTACATTTTGCTTTGAAGCCTTCTATATACATCTATTCCAAACTGTTTTTTTCCATGGGGGTTTTTTCCAATCTCGTGTTGACCAAAAACATATGTCAATTTCATGCATGTTTAGAAGTGTAAAATCAACATTTAAAGTTGTAAATATCTAGGAGGTAGTGTTATTTGTTTTGAGTTTATTGCATGTGCTAACATTGGGATAATAAACACTTGCAAGGGCACCTCAAAAGGACACTTAACCATAAAAAATGTGAGCATAAAGTACTTGATTGTTTGTTGTTCTAAAACAACAACAAAGAACAGTCTTGAAGATAAAACTTAGAGCCAAAAATCAGGTCAAGGACATACCTGTTTTGGCAGCCTCATGGTACCTCAGAAAATCTACACTTCATGCCTAACAAGGATACTTTCATCCCATTGACTAATCAATTGTCAACACATGTCACCCCTCGAGACTCACTACTGCCAAACTAGATTCCTTGTCAGCATGACATCACTCTCCCTTTTTCCCTCACTTAAGTGGGACCCGTGATGAACTATGACTGAGATTTAATTTCATTCTTACATCGATCAACATTTATTATTCTTTCTCAAGCCTTCATCATCATCAACACTCTCTCATCTTCGTCAAAGTTCCTTGCTCCAACTCTTGATTACTTTAATAACTCAATTCCCCAATGAACTGTCCCAATCTTCCCCTCACACCAAATCGATGTTTGTCGATGAATTTAGGGCTTCATTGACATCGAACCATCTCTCTCTCCTTCTCTCTCTCTACTTAATGACTCAAAAATTTCGATGACACCCTTCGATGTATGGCTAAGATCCATTCCCATGTCGATTCCAACACAGGATTTTATTTTGGATACCAGTTTGAAATAGGGACTTAGCCCATTTCAGGGGTTCTTCAAGTTTTCACCATGTCTTCAAGTGTTCGATAATTACTCTGAGACTGACTAAGGTTATTTGTCTTCATCAAAGGGAAGTTTTTTCATATATTTCAAGATTTCCACTTAAGTACAAGAGGTTCCCTCAAGCTCCAATCCTGTTGATCCCTACAATATTTTGTTCGGGACAGGGTGTTCAGGCCACCCTCCAAATTAATATTTTCTCCATATCTTGCAAGCTTTCCTCTCAAAGCTGTAGGACTCTTTGAACTTTGTGTTATTCATACCGTGAACACATTTTTTCATGACTTATTAGATTGATAGTGAAAAAAAAACAATCATATTCCATTTTACTCATTAATTCAATTTATTATCTACATACATTGATATTTCCCTTTAAATAAAACAAACTACCTTTTACATCATCAACACACGTCACAAAAGTTCAATTAGACACTATCTTCTTAGGGAAATAGCAATAGTCAACTGACTGAGAGAGGATGCCTTTCCTCCCAACCTTAGGCTATTCTACAGAGTTCCTTCCTACAACATGCCACCCTCTTGCCAAGCCATGATATCACAAGGGGAATGATTCAGTTGGTTCACAAATTGAGGATGATCTAGGAAGGTTACGCTCCTTCCCCCTCTAACAATAGTAGAAGTTTCCCCGTTCCTACTGAGCTCTATGCTTCCAAAATTTTATCAAGTACCTTCCCAACTATATTTCCTCTGCACAAGGGAGTCCCTTCTCTTCTATGCATTCCCTCGATGACCTCCCCTTTCAATGTTGATTTCTGTCCAATAAGTACCAAGTTGTAGTCCTCTATTGCTCCATTCTGGATCTGGGTCTTCTTTGTTTCAATGTGATCATCAATATTTTGGACGAGATTCATATTTTCTTCAAATAAATCTCTTCAATTTATTCTCTTCTTCAATCTGTGTCAATGAATGCCTCCATTCATGATGCAGGAGCATCTCCCACACCTAGTGAGCCAGCGCAGAAGGCAAAAGACAGCTGGACAAGTGCCAACACAAATTTTGAAAATCACCTTGGAAATTGTTGCGCGATCTTAAATGAGTCATTAAGAGAAGGCACACTTGTAAGATGTAAGTGGACCTTGAGCAACCCACTCTCGTCCTTAGTAGGTAGAAGGCATTTAAAGTAGTTAATGCAGGTAGATAGAAATTAATTCTAGATTAAACTGTTTGAGAGCGCAAGAGGGAAACGTGATATAGACACCCTCATTGTATATTGCAACATTAGATCAGGAAGAGCATAGAAGAGAAGAAGTGAGTTGTGTAAGAACACCCATGTACCTATATTTGAATTAATAGAATAGGTTGATTCAAATTCATGGTTTTTTGTTTGTTCCCTATGTATTGATGTTGAATGATATGCTCATGAATGTTTGCTTCCTGTTATGCATTTTCTTTATATGTCGTGTTTATGATTTCATGTTTGAGTTTGAAGTCTGAAAGGAAGATGGAATGAGTTTCAATTGTTTCTCTATCTGAGAAAGAGTTCTTGCAAGGAGTGCAGTTGAAGTGTCCGTAAGGAGTGCGTTGACAAGAATTCAGGGTTGTGTCTCTGAAGCTCAGATAGTTTTACTTTTGTTCTCATTTCCTCAATAGTGCAGTCGAGCACAGGTGCCGTGCAAGGAGTGTGCAGGCCAAGTTAAGTTCAGGGTTGCGAACTTGAGCAAGAGTTGAAGGACTGCTGCTGCAGGTGTGCACAAAGTAAAAAGGATTCAAGCACTTGAAGTGTTTGAAAGGTTTCCGCAAGGAGTGCGTGCAAGAGTCTTTCCTAAGACTCAGAGTTACAAGAAAGCCCAGGAAGGATAAGGCCTTCGAAATTGAAGAAAGACAGCGAAGAGGAGTCAAGACTGTAAGATTCAAGCAGGCGTCGTAAGTTTACGCTGCAGGTGGACAAGTTCCGCGGAGGAACACTTGATCATTCCCTGAAATTGCCAAGGAAGGACAGACGATCGGAATTCCCCGAGGAGGTTTTGCGAATTTCCATGAGCCGTCAAGATTTCAGGAAGAAGCCGGGAAGTTATAACGCAAGTGTGGGAAGGTTCGAAGCGCAGGACCATAGATCCGAGTTGCGAGGACCGTCTGATTCATACGTGGGATCGTGCATCAGGGTTTCATGGGTTGAAGTCCCATGAACATTGCAACGAGAATCGCAAAATCGCGACACGCGATATCTCGAAAGTTCAAGGGATAGTGTGGGCCACAAGGGTTAGAGTGGGAGACAGGTGGCACGAGTTATCGGAGTTTCGTAGCGAGAAGTCCCAAAACTATCGTATTAGGATTCGCGATATTGTGAACTCCGAAATGTCGATGGAGTGAATCCGTTGAATAGTCAAACTCGGGCATGTGTCGGAGTTTTGGCATATCGGGCATCAAGAGTCGGGGATATGAGTTGTTCGACATCGCGAGTGCCGAATTCGCGATAGAGGAAAATCCCGATAGGAAAAAGTCAGCATTGACTGGTTTCGGGTTTCGGGGATTCGAGAGTCGAATGCCCGATCATTGACCTAGCGAAGTCGCGAAGTTCGATCTCCCGATTGTAAAAAGGAGATCCCGTGGAGATTGTTGTGGGTGCAGAACTCCCGATAGGGAATTAGAAGAGCCTTAGAGTTCTCCAGGTCGTGTAAGAGGAAAGATCCTGTGAGCGCGTGCCCCTTCCGACCTGCGGGTCGAGAGGTTGTGGGCGTCCGCCGTCAGTTTGGTATCAGAGACCAGAAAGTTTCTTTTCTTTCTGTAGTAGAGAAAGAGAATTCGCCATGCCGCCCAGGAGAAGGGACATGCAATCAACCGATCCAGAGGATAGGGAAATGTAGAGGAGAAGAGGCAGACATATGGCTGATACAACTATGGAGAGAGAGATGCGTGATCTACGAGCCGGACTCAAAGATATGGAGACAACGCAAAGACGCACAGTCAGTGCAGGGGATCTGAGTGATTCAGAAAGTGAAGCTGAGGCTGAACGAGAAGAAGAAGTTGCAGTTGAAGATGCATCAAATGAATGTTTGATCAAAGCTATTGCCAGGATGGGTGCAAGAGCAAAGATGGACATTCCAGTTTATGAGGGAAACTTGGATGCAGAGGAGCTTCTAGACTAGATTAGAGCTTTGGACACGTACTTCGACTATGAAGATGTCGAGGAGGACAAGAAAGTCAAGCATGTTGTCACAAGATTGAAAGGACACGCAAAATTGTGGTGGGATGAACTACAAGCTGACAGACACTGCAAGGGCAAGCAGAAAATCAAAAGTTGGGACATGATGATTGCAAAGATGAAAGAAAAATTTATCCCCAGGGATTATCAAATTACTCTGTTCAGGAGGATGCAGAACCTGAGACAGAAGTTGATGACAGTGAAAGAATACACTGAGGAATTCTACAAACTGAACATCAGGGCAGGTCATCGGGAGAGCGATGATGAGAAGGTTTCCAGATATATGAATGGCCTGAGATATGATATCCAGGATGAAAATCACGGTAACCATCCGAACGGTGGAAGATGCTTATTAGATGGCTCTGAAAGTTGAAGAGAAGCTGAGCCAAAAGCAGAGTCAGAGGGGTCAAGGCAGAAGTCAGCCCAAAGGCAAATGAGTTGCCCAGGATAGAAACCAAAAGCCCAAGGAGGACTGGAAGAAGCCTCAGACTCAAACTGAGAGAGGTGGAACCTCACAACGAGGGAAACACACTGATCAGAGAGGGGATTATGCTGACAACAACACTTTTCCTCGTACTAGAGGCAGAGGAAGAGGAATAGGTGGAGTAATCACATGCTTGACATGTGGAAAGAATGGGCACAAGTCTTATGAGTGTCCAAATAAGAAGAAAGAAGGGGGAGAAGCTCACATCGCCGAATCACAGAGGCGGGATGTTGAGGCAGAAGATGCTGAAGGCAGAAGATCGTTGATGATGCGAAAATTCCTTTTGACACTCGAGAAGGAGGTGGAAAGTTCAGTCCAAAGAACCAGACTTTTCAGGACTGCTTGCAAGACCAAGGACAGGGTATGCAAAGTCATCGTGGACAGTGGTAGCACGGATAATCTCGTTTCTACGGAGATGGTGGAGAAGTTGGAGCTGGAGACGACTGATCATCCAAGCCCATATAGAGTTTCGTGGCTACAAAAAGGACACCAGGTAACTGTCACTAAACAATTCTTGGTTGAATTCAAGATAGGGGGATATACTGATAAAATCTTGTGTGATGTCATTCCTATGGATGTTTGTCATCTATTGTTGGGTAGACCATGGAAATATGACAGAAATGTGATTCATGACGGGAGAATGAACACATACACCCTGGAGAAGAATGGGAGGACACACATGTTGCTTCCAATTAAGGATAAGGAGGTGAAGCCGAAAGTAAGAAATACAATACTTATCATGAGTGGGATGGAACTTCTTAATGAAGTGAAGAAGAAGGAGGATCCACAGTTCATTGTAGTAAGAAAGCCAAGGATTGTTCTAACTAGCACCAGAGTGGATGATTTACCAGAAGAAATTCAGGAATTGTGGGAAGAGTTCGCTGACATTGTAGTGGACGAACTACCTCGTTCGTTGCCACCGATCAGAAGTGTGAGTCATCATGTTGATATCATACCAGAGGTCAGTTTTCCAAACAAAGCCACGTACAGATTGACGCCGCAAGAGAATGAAGAGGTTAAAAGGCAAGTCCAGGAGTTGTTGGACAAAGGTTTGGTCAGGGAAAGCTTGAGTCCATGTCTTGTTCCAACAGTACTCAGTCCGAAGAAAGACGGAGGCTGGAGGATGTGTATTGACTCGAGGGTGATCAACAAGATAACCATCAGGTACAGATTTCCATTGTCGAGGATGGATGATCTGATGGATTGCTTAAGTGGAGCAAAGTATTTTTCAAAGATTGATTTGAAAAGAAGTTATCACCAGATCCGCATGAGAGAGGGTGATGAATGGAAAACAACATTCAAAAGCAACGAAGGGTTGTATGAATGGCTTGTTATGCCATTTGGATTAACAAATGCGCCAAGTACCTTCATGAGGTTGATGAACGAAGTCCTGAGGGAGTTCATCGGGAAATTTGTCATTGTGTACTTGGATGACATACTGCTTTACAATAAGACAATGGCAGAGCATCTGAAGCATTTGGCTACAGTGATGCAGAAATTACAGCAGAAGAAGCTGTTGATAAATATGAAGAAGTCCTCATTCATGAAGACATAGCTCATTTACTTGGGATTTTTTATTTCGGCAAATGAGTTGAGGATGGATCTAGATAAGGTGGAAGTGATCAAGAATTGGCCATCACTAAAGAATGTTTTTGAGGTGAGAAGTTTCCATGGATTGGCTAGTTTCTACCGAAATTTCATCAGGAATTTCAGTGGAATTAGTGCAGCGATGATAGATACAGTGAAGAAGAGGCACAAGTATTTTCACTGGACAGAAGAGGCTAAGAAAAGTTTCAATCTGTTGAAGAGGAAGATTACGGAACAACCAGTTTTGGTGTTGTCGGATTTCCAGAAAACATTTCAGGTGAAATGCGATGCAAGTGGATTTGCAATTGGGGCAGTCTTGAGTCAAGATGACAGGCCAATAGCCTACTTCAGCGAGAAGCTGAATGAAGCGAAATTGAAGTACTCCACTTACGATAAGGAGTTCTATGCTATCATTCAGGGATTGAAGAAATGGAGGCATTACTTGATCCCGAAAGAGTTTGTCTTGTACAGTGACAATCATGCACTACAGTTTGTGACTCAACAGGAGAAGTTGAATCAAAAACATGTCAAATGGGTTGAGTATATGCATAATTTTACTTTTGTGATTAAACATATTGCTGGTACTGCTAAAAAAGTTGTTGATGCTTTGAGCAGGAAGTGTTTACTGTTGTAGGAGTTCAAGGTCAAAACTTTAGGTTTTGATGATCTCAGGGACATGTACGTTGATGATCTAGATTTTAAGGAAGCATATGAAGCAGCTGAGAATCCAATTCTCAGAGACCGAAGCCAGTGGGTAGAGTACCTAATCCAGGAAGGATTGTTGTTCAGGGGCAATCAATTGTGTATTCCAAAATGTTCCATGAGGGAGAATCTGTTGAAGGAGAAACACAGTGGAGGATTGACAGGGCACTTTGGTCATGAAAAGACATTCACAAATTTGAACGAGTCATATTTTTGGCTGGGAATGCGAGCATATATCAAGATATTCGTAGACAGATGCATAATTTTCCAGCATTCGAAGGGAAAGAAGCAGAATGCAGGATTTTATCAACCATTACCCATACCAAAGAGGTCGTGGGATGCAGTTAGCATGGATTTTGTATTGGGGTTGCCAAGAACACAAAGAGGTTGTGATTCAATCTTTGTGGTGGTGGATAGATTTTCCAAAAATGGCACACTTCATTCCATGTCAGAAGACCAGTGACTCAACTCACATTGCGAATCTGTTTTTCAAAGAGGTCATTCGACTTCATGGGTTGCCGATGAGCATAGTTTTAGATCAAGATACAAAATTCATAGGGAATTTTTGGAGGACCTTATGGAGGAAGATGGGAACTAACTTGGCATTTAGTTCAGCTTATCATCCTCAGATGGATGGGCAGACAGAAGTGGTAAACAGAAGTTTGGGAGACTTGCTGAGAAGCTTGGTGACATAACACCACAACCAGTGGGACAATATATTACCACAGGCAAAGTTTGCGTATAACGACTCAGTTAACCAGAGCACTGGGCAAAGTCCATTTCAGGTTTTTTATGGCATGCAACCGAGAGGAATTTATGAATTGAGGGATTCAGAACAGACTGCGAGTAGGACTGCTAGTGAAGAAGAATTCGCAGAGGCGATAAAGGAACTTCACAGTCAAGTGAAGGAGCGCTTGAAGAAATCAAACCAGGAGTATAAGCACAGGGCAGATCAACATAGAAGACAACTTCAATTCGAGTTTGGTGATCTGGTTCTGGCACATTTGCGAAAGGAAAGGTTCCCGAGAGGAACATATAATAAATTGAAAATGAAGAAAATCGGGCCATGTAGGGTCTTGAGGAAATTTGGGGCAAACACTTACGAGATTGAGTTACTAGATGGGATCGGAATTTCTCCAATATTCAATATCTCTGATTTGTACCCATATAGAGATGGAGAAGCAGGAGCTGGGATTGAGTAGCCAATGATCCAGTGGACGAAGCAGATGCTAGTTGTAGATAAGCCATAGATGGAGCGCATACTGGACAGGAGAGTAAGCAAGAAGACTAGGCGGAAAGAATACTTCGAGTATCTGGTCAAGTGGAAGAACCATCCAGTTGAAGATGTCAGCTGGGAGACTGAAGCGGAAATACAAAAGCATGGATGGATCGTGCAGGAGCTCATGGACAGGAGTCCATGAAAGTTTTCAAGCGAGGGAGTATGATGCAAGAGCATCTCCCACACCCAGCGAGCTAGCGCGGAAGGCAAAATACAGTTGAACAAGCGCCAACACAAATTTTGAAAATCACCTTGGAAATTGTTGCACGATCTTAAATGAGTCATTAAGAGAAGGTGCACTTGTAATATGTAAGCATACCTTGAGCAACTCGCTCTCGTCCTTAGTAGGTAGAAGGCATTTAAAGTAGTTAATGCAAGTAGATATAAATTAATTCTAGATTAGACTGTTTGAGAGCGCAAGAGGGAAACAAGATATAGACACCCTCATTGTATATTGTAACATTAGATCAGGAAGAGCATAGAAGAGAAGCAAAGAGCTATGTAAGAACACCCATGTACCTATATTTGAATTAATAGAAGAGGTTGATTCAAATTCATGGTTTTGTGTTTGTTCCCTGTGTATTGATGTTGAATGATATGCTCATGAATGTTTGCTTCCTGTTATGCATTTGCTTTATATTCCATGTTTATGATTTCATGTTTGAGTTTGAAGTCTAAAAGGAAGATGGAATGAGTTTCAATTGTTTCTCTATCTGAGAAAGAGTTCCTGCAAGGAGTGCAATTGAAGTTTCCGCAAGGAGTGCATTGACAAGAATTCAGGGTTGTGTCTCTGAAGCTCAGATAGTTTTACTTTTGTTCTCATTTCCTCAATAGTGTAGTCGAGCACAAGTGTCGTGCAAGGAGTGCGCAGGCCAAGTTAAGTTCAGGGTTGCAAACTTGAGCAAGAGTTGAAGGACTACTGCTGCAGGTGTACGTAGAGTCGAAAGGATTCAAGCACTTGAAGTGTTTGAAAGGTTGCCGCAAGGAGTGCGTGCAAGAGTCTTTCCTAAGAATTAGAGTTACAAGAAAGCCCAGGAAGGATAAGGCCTTCGAAATTGAAGAAAGACAGCGCAGAGGAGTCAAGACTGTAAGATTCAAGCAGGCATCGTAAGCTTACGCTGCAGGTGGACAAGTTCCACGGAGGAACACTTGATCATTCGCTGAAATTGCCAAGGAAGGATGGATGATTGGAATTCCTCGAGGAGGTTTCGCGAATTTTCGTGAGCCGTCAAGATTTCAGGAAGAAGCCGGGAAGTTACAACGCAAGTGTGGGAAGGTTCGAAGCTCAGGAGGGGCAGGACCGTAGATTCGAGTCGCGAGGACCGTTGGATTCATACGTGGGATCGTGCATCGGGGTTTCGTGGGTTGAAGTCCCGTGAACATTGCAACGGGAATCGTGAAATTGCGACACGTGATATCCCGACAGTCAAAGGGATAGTGTGGGCCACAAGGGTCAGAGTGGGAGACAGGTGGCACGAGTTATTGGAGTTTCGTAGTGAGAAGTCCTGAAACTATCGCATTAGGATTCGCGATATTGCGAACTCCGAAATGCCGATGGAGTGAAGCCGTTGAATAGTCAAACTCGCGCATGTGTCGAAGTTTCAGCATATCGGGCATCGAGAGTCGGGGATATGAGTTGTTCGACATCATGAGTGCCGAATTCGTGATAGAGGAAAATCCCGATAGGAAAAAGTCAGCGTTGACTGGTTTCGGGTTTCAGGGATTCGAGAGGCGAACGCCCGATCACTAACCTCGCGAAGTCGCGAAGTCCGATCTCCCGATTGTAAAAAGGAGATCCTGTGGAGATTGTTGTGGGTGCAGAACTCCCGATAGGGAATTAGAAGAGCCTTAGAGTTCTTCAGGCTGTGTAAGAGGAAAGATCATGTGAGCACGTGCCCCTTCCAACCTGCGGGTTGAGAGGTTTCGGGTGTCCACCGTCAATTCACTACACCATCAATCTATGAGCTTGTCGCACACCTTCTCTTCTCTTGATTTCTCTCCTCTCTACATTGCGTGCTCTATTTTATGCACATGTACACATCTATTGGTCTCTATTTGATACTACTCTTGGTGATCAAATTTATTTTTTGGTTCCTTATTTCTTTTCTCTTATGATTATTCCCCACCCTTTTCCTCTTCCTCTACCAATCCTGTTGGGATTTATGTGGCTTCCTATGGACACATCTTGCTATATCGGGTCTGTAACCCTTAAAGGTAAAATCCGTGGTTGACCTATTCATCAGGTTATTTAGTTGACCCCTTTTTTATTCTAAAGATATCAATAATGTCAACAATATTAACTAACTCAACCACAATTGTTTTCATTCATAATAGTTCACGTGGCTCCATGCAAACTCAAGAACATAAGCTGGTGGTGCATTCAATTTGCAAGTGTGGGATAAAGTGTTAAGAAAGATTCATGTTTTCCTAATTGAAGCTTCTCCTTTCCACCTAACTTATCCACCTCTGTAACACCCTGTTTCCCCTAGTTTGTAAAAATAACTGTACTGACCAAGAACTATGGCAAAATCATAAATGTGAATATGTGATGTAAATGGACCTTGAGGAAAAGGTCAATGAATGTGAATAACATTATGAATTTTTATTGCAGGACTGCTGAGAGGGGATGTGCAGAAAAAGAGACCACGATGGCAATGGAAGGCACCTGGAAAGGTGGCGTTAACTTCCACCGAGAATTAATACCGTATTTGGACTCCACTTGCTCGGAGAACCAAAAGCGGCTCGCTGGCCCTGACTTAAATGTCTCGCAGGCTGGTAGGTAGATGGTTTAATGAGGGATGGGAGGTGAACCGCCCATCCTTAGAGCCATCAGGCCTGACTAGCGGGAGGGTAATCGTGCCACATGCAACCTCGCAAGAGGATAAGGCATGGGGTAGAAGCGATTGGGGGGGGGACGCGAGGGGCAGAGAGAACTCTGGAAATACGCAGAGTGAGTGATAGCAGAGAGGAAGGAGAGTAACCTTCACTCCTGGTCACTGGCGGACAGAGACACAGTCTCATAGCATCGTGGTCTCAGCTCTTGGGTGGCTAGTGGTAAATCCGCTGGGAGTCGCTAAGCCTACGGTTGGGTGGAAACGAGCACCCCTCTCAGCAGTTGCATAACCACTGGTGTTATTTCTGATAAGTGTTTTTCCTTTGGCATCTTGAAATATATGTATATGTTCATTCTGATGATTATACCCATAAGCTGTGAAACTGTGAATGATTTCATTATAAGAATGTCTATATGGTATTTTTATCAGTACTAGTAGTGGTATATTTGTATGGAAGGACTATGTATGGCTTATGTCCTCATGAATTGTTATTTACATGCGTACTGATCTAACTTAGACTTCATGTCTAGTTCTCGGGAGGACGACCTCCTTACCTACCTCAGGTAGTATCCTGAGTGAATCTCCCCATGGAGATACCCTCCACGAAAAGCCTGAGATGGAAGCATAAGGATGAAGTAATGAATCGATGGACGAGATTACATCGAGAAATCTGTGGTCACTTATGACCGTTAGATTCGGTAAGAGGAAGCTGGAGTGTTAAGTGTATTATCCCGGATAGGTATTAAACGACGGACGAGATTTCATCGGGGAATCTACGGTCACCCACGACCGTTAGATTAGTAGGAGAAAGTAGGGCGTTAAATGCCTTACCACTTTGTTTGCATGTATCTTCGTGGGTAGAGAAGAGTTTAGGACCGTGGATCCCCAAGATCCATGGGAGTATCTGGACCGTGGATCTTTCCACGTTTAGGAAGTCGTGGGATATCCCACAAGATAGGAATCTATCTGAGTTGTCAGATTTTGACTGAAAAACCTGACAGCCGTTGGATCGGTCAGAAGATATCTGAGGGTTAACACCCCAGGGGATCGGGACTTTCCATGGTGGAAACCCCGGAGCAGTTGTGAGCCATCTGATTGATGGAGGCCACGTGTCGCGAGACCTCCCATTTCGGGAAATGGGGAATCGTAGAATCGGGATTTTCGTGGACAAGAGTTCGGGATTTTCCATGGTGGAAACCCTAGAGTAGTTGTGAGTCGTCCGATTGATGGAGGCCACGTGTCACGAGACCTCCCATTTTGGAAAATCGAGAATCATGGAATTGGGATTTCCGTTGACAAGAGTTTGGGATTTTCCAATGTGGAAACCCCGGGATAGATTTGAGCCATCCGATTGATGGAGGCCACGTGTCGCGAGATCTCCCATTTCGGGGACCGGGGATTCGGGAGTTCCGCTGACAAAAACTCGGGCTCTTTCCTTGAAAAATCTCGACCCATAATGTCGAGATGATATCATGTAGCTAAGTCTTGATGAACGGAAAAGATTCCTTCGGGAAATCTCAGGGGTTGTAACGACCGTCAGATGTGAGGAAGAGATGCTAGTTTTACACTGGAGCATGAATGCGCATTAGGGTAAGTAGCAAGCAGATATAGATGGATAGAGTCCACCCGCCCAGATCTACGGCTGAGGATGCATTCGGGAGCCCCCT
>ML802883.1:22405-52918 GCA_009831015.1 Picea engelmannii | reverse complement strand
GAAGTGGGACCCCCTCATGTCCTGTCGACTATCATGTCTCACTTTCCACTCTGCCACCTGGACTCCACTTAACCGTGTGACAGGGCCTATTTTCATCGACTGTTCTCTAGCCCTGTCGGGGTTCGGCGGTTGCAAAGCCGAACGGTTTGACATTATCGTAGCGCCGAGACGCGAAATTAAAAAGACACTACGTTTATTTGAACTGTGATCATGACCCGCGATCACCTGGGAATGGAGAGAGAAAGAAGGAACTAGCTTACGCTGGTCCTCCATGGATATTTAGGGGTTCTGATTCGGCAGAGGACCAGAAAAATCTGATTTAGGTAGTGGGTATGTGACAACCTCATTCATCCCACTTCATCGATTCCCACTTGTAACATCATGGCCAGTACTTTCAAGGATTTTCCCTCTCAATCAATTGTTTGGATTTTTTCATTAATCACAACACAATAACAAGATTCATAATCACAGTGTGTGAAGTCTTAGAATAATCAAAATTATAGGGGGAAATGGGGTGTTACACCAATATGACCAAATTGACTTCCTTCCACCCACATACTAATGGAAAAACAGAGGTAGTCAATAGGATGATTATCTATATCCTAAGGATGTACAATTCCAAACATCCACACACATGGGATGAAATACTTCCTTATGTTCAAAATAGCTACAACATATCCCTCCACAACTCTATTATCCACAACCCTTTTCAGATGTGCTTGGGGTTCCATTCATTGGCCCCCATTGACGTAGTTCTTCTCATTGTAGTTGCACAGGAAGAGTCCTCCCATACTTAAACCAAGGTTGATCGAGCAGTCTAATTTTTTGAGAGAATAAAACACATCCAACAACAAGTTCATGGTATTTTGCAGAAAGCCAATTTCAAGTACTAGAAGTGCCATGATAAACATCGGATACCACACAACTTTTGGGTGGGAGATAATATATGGTTGCATTTGTAGAAATAGCACCTCACAGGAAGCCATCAAAATCTATGTCCACTTCAATACGAGCCTTACACCATCACCAAGGTTGTGTATGAGAATGTTTTTGAATTAAGTATTCCTCCTTTCCTTGACTTGCACTCAGTATTTAATGTGGAACTACTTGAACCCTATTTTCCACCTCTCCTAGACACTTCATATGTGTTCAAGCACTTGGCCCATAAAGAAATCAATATTGACTGCATTTATTGGGTAACAATTGATTGGATCATGGAAACCAATATGAAGGGAACTCGCTAGTAGAAAATCCAACTCTATCGGTTTGTCAAAGTAGGGAAGTTTCTTCATCAGGAAAAGTGGCTCACCAAGAGTCAGATTGAAAAGAAGTTTCCCCATATGATAGAGGAACTTGATGCAATGGAGACCATTTCTTCCTAAGGGTAGAGGAATAATACAAGTGGAAATTGATGGCCACCCACATATTCCATTGGCTTAAATTAAAGTTTCCATCTTGGCATCTATTCTACATTTTTTCAGGTCCCAAACTTTTGGGGCCATTTTGAGGCCCTAAAAGATGTTTTTTTGACGTGGAAACGGTCAATAAATACCTATTAGGATATATTGGGTTGTTTGGAATTTTTACTCCTCACACATACCTTTAGGAATAGCTATCAAGCACCCCAAACATATATCATATGAAAAAGTTACACCCTAGGTAAGTTGACATATCAACTACCCCCATTGGGGCCCACAAACCTTTTTGCATTTTGTCTTTCATGGTTAGGGTTTTATCATTCATGCTTTATGTTAGAAGAGGCCTTTGGAGCCTCATTGTAATCATATTCTTTTGAATGAGCGTAGCCAACATTTGTCTCTTCAGAGATAAGCTACCACCATTCTAGCTAGCTTGTGTGGTTTGCATTTCACAGTCTTTCGTATTCCATAAAATCATTAATAGAATCTGAGTTTTATTGTATCATTATGTTCATTTCAATATCTCGGTGTTTTTCCTTCTTATATTTTATCTTTCTTCCTCCATGTCGTTATCAAAAAAAATTGGATCAGCTATAGAAAAAAATACAATAACATAGAATGCAACCCCTTCTCCTCCTAGTGGCCTAGTATTTAACATAGCTCGATAGCCATCTAGGGGTAGGTTTTTCACTTCCTCAACCCTCAATTGTGATATGGCTTTGAAAATTCTAAAATATTCTTGAAATCCCTCATGTGGATATCCCCATATGTAGGAGTAATGGGGGCTGACGTGGCATCCTCTCGTACCATGGTGGTCAACATGAAAGGTCAACCTGAGGGAGTTATAACTTTTGCATAGGAACTCTAATTGACACACAATTTTTACCATTTGAAGGGTCTTGAAGTGTAGAACATCGTTAAGGGAGTGTTTTCAAGTGTTGGACACCAAAACCCAAAAACACTCCATATAATGCCTCAAAATGGATACAAAAGGTTTTGAACCCCAATTTTCCAAACTAGGACCTACCACTAAAATGGCTCTGCAAGATTAGTCCTCCAATTTCTTCCACTCTAAAGTCATCGACATAGATGAGAAATAATGTAATGATCCAATCCGAATCATACCTCCCCATTTAGGGAGGATTTTGGTTCTCAAAATATTTACTGAATGAAGTGAAGAAATTTTTCCTTTACCTTCTCCTTAGACTACCACTCTGCTTTTCCTGGAAGTTTTCCTTTCATCCCAATTTGCCAAAGGTCATGTTTCCCTTGTATTTTAGTTCTAGACTGAATCTACAAAATTGGGTCCTCTTCCAACTCTTCCTTAGCATCCGGTGCTAAATCCTCTATGGAAGTTGTGACCTTCTCCTCCTCCTAATCCAATATGGAGGGACCATAGAGTTTGAGATTCTCCACATTCACTATGCACATGTATGGGGGTAGACTGAGTCTGTAGGATTTATCTCCCACCTCTTCCAATACCTCAAAAGGACCATACTGTACAACCTTGATCTTCTTCTTTTTTTTAAATAAAAAAGGGGGGGTAGTACCTTCTATATTAGCTTAGCACAAAACTTATACAAAAAATACAGTGTCATGGCTAAAACCACCAAAAATGCTGCCGGTATCCAGAAACCAGCATAAGTGGGGGGCTAATAGCAGTTATGCGATAATACATATAGTGGAGAAGCACCTGTCCTGCCCGGAGGAAACCAGGGCAGGTGATAAAGGGTCAGGAGTTCATAGAACAGATAACAATAAACTAAAAAACAGGAAATGATAAAAACCTAGGCACTCGGTGATTTGTCGCCTTCACCCTTCTCCCAAGTGGACCCCGCTGGAATAGAAAACTCCTGCGCGCACAGGGGACACTTTCGCTGAGTTGGAGCACTGGAAAACGCGCTAAGGAGAAGGTCCAAGCGCTGGTTCATGAGGAGGGTCCTATGTTCCATGTCCGCCAGGTGGCTTCGGAGCTCGAAGACCAAGGCCAGGTGCTCGTCGCTGAGAAGAGAACCATGCAATCCGCCACCCAAGCTGCTACGGGGAGGAGTCCTCGAATCCATAGCCTCACCGATGCCAGCCGCTAAATCCCTCTGCTCCGCGCTAACCTCAGTATCCACAGTCTTCTCAGCACCAAACTCAGGCAAGTAGCCCGTCCAGGGAGTTTCTTCAATAATACAACCGGGGAAATCATCTTCTCTGGCTAAATCTCGATTGGAATCCTCCATGGCGCGGGGCTCCTCAATGCACATCAGGTCACCCATGGACGGGTCCTCCTCCACAATGCAGGTGGGAAACGCATCCCCAGACTCGGCCTCCCTCCCGTCGCTCGTTTTAGAAGTCAATCCTTCCCTGCTACAACCAGCCCCCTGCTCTGTAATAGTATCGAGCAACATCCGTCGCTCAGCACGAGCCTTTTGCGAAGAATGGAGGATGCCAAAGCTAGAGCGCACTCCAATTGCTTCTTCCGCCACCTCTGCGCCTTATGGGCATCCCAGGCCGAACCCCGGCGAGGCCTACCACGCTTTCTAACCATTGAAGCTGGGTGGTGAATGCAAGTGCCAAGAAGATGCAGCGCAAGACTGTAAGTCCCGGACGAGAGCCCTGGAAAGCCTCATCAGAGTGCAGAGCAAAGATGGTGAACGTCCAAGCGAAGAGCATTGCAATACCACTCTGCCCGGGCTCAAAGTAAAACCCATAACTATACACCAGCATCATCCATCCTTCCATATCCTTTTCCAATCTGAACTCGCGAGGGGTGTAAATGGTCGCGCGAGGGAGCCTTGCCTTCGTATGGTCTCTGCTATGGCCGTCCACCATCGTTAATGTTGAAGTGTGGGTGGCGGCCATCAACAGTTAAACCTGAACTTAATGCATGTCCCGGTGTCACCACCTCGGTGCCTCGTGTCACCCCATCCGGGGAAAACCTTGATCTTCTTACCAGGACCATATAGCCTTTTCTTATTCAACTGTAACCATACTCTGTGTCCCACTCTAAATGTTTTATCTTTTTTTTGTCAATCGTGTCTAGATTTATACTTTTCCAATGACTTATTCAATTTCTCTTGTACTTGCAAATGAATCTTCCTAATCTTCTCAACAAATTTTTCTTCTTTTAATGCATCTCATATGAGTTCCTCCCTCACTTCTCCTTTTTTTTTCCATATACAACGTCTAAGGGTGAAGGTGGAAAATAGACAAAGAAAATTTTGAAAGGTGACTTAATAGTAGAAGTGTGGACTGCTCTATTATAAGAGTGTTGTATATAGATTTGATTTTCATCCCAAGTCTTCCGGTGCTTTTGATTGTTACCCCTCAAAAGCTACACCAAATTCATGTTGACTACTTCTGTTTTACCATCTATTTGTGGATGAAATGTTGTATACATCTTCAACTTAGTATCAATCTTCTCCCACAATGTAGTCCAAAATTTATTGAGAAATATGGTATCTTTGTCTGAGATGATGCTCCTTGGTATCCCAAAGTGCACCTAGACCTATTCAAAGAACAATTTTGTTTCTTCATGTTCCTTTATGGTCTTTTTACAAGGAATGAGAATGCACATATTTTTGAACCTATCAACTAACATAAATAAATAGTCATGTCCCTTCCCAGTTCTTGGTAACCCTCCCACAAAATCCATGGAAATGTTTTCTCGAGGTTGAGTGGGTACAAGTAAGGGATGGTATAGACCTTGCTTCCTGTTACTAGGCATGTTGGTACAACAAAGTATACATCCTCTAATATGCAATGCTAAATATTCTTGCATTTTAGGCCAGTACACATATCTATGTAAATTGAGAATTTTCTTCCCAACACCTGACTGTCCTACAACCTTGGAGGTGTGATCCTCTCTAATAAGTTGCAATCGTTCACCTTTAGCGACATAGAGCTTGTCAAGATTGTAGAGTAAAATATTATGGAAATGATAGTCAACCTTTCCATCACCTTCTTCTATGTGAATTTGGTCTTGTAGCTCCTAAAACACCTCCTTGAATTCCCCATCCTCTATGTATGCCTCCTTGTATGCATCATGTGTAAATGGATCCAGGTGCATGAAAGTTCCAAAATATGTAATATTGGATGTGGGTGGCCATGAAAGCATGTATTCCAACTTGTATGTGTTTCCCTTCTTATACTTGATGACTAGATGAATGTTTTTGTAAAAACACATCCACTTGTAATATATGGTTTGTTATAGCTTACTCTAGTCCTGCAAATATTGTAGTGGTTGGTGATCTGTGTGGATGATGGTATCCTTTCCCATCATATAGTGCTTCAACATTTTGACAGCTTGTACCAAGGCATAGAGCTCTTTTTCATAGGTATGGTAGTTGAGAGCCACCCCTGAAATATTTCTTAATGATAGCATATCAACATTCCTCCTTGCATCAAACTTTCTCCCATGGCATACCCACTAGCATCTATCTCCACTTAAAATGGATTCTACAAGTTTTTTATCTTGATCACCAGTTCTTGACAAATATTTTTTTTAGGTCATCAAAGGCCTTCTACTAATTATTCCCCCACTGGAAATTCTTACCACTAGTTATTATGGCATGGATTGGTGCAAATACAATTGAAAATGAAGGTATGAGCTTCCACAACTATTTTATTTCTCCAACAAAACTCCTAAATTCAGTGACATTTGTAGGAATTGGTGATTTCATGATGGCCTCCATATTTGTGGGATCTACAATGAGCTCCCATCCATTGATCACATACCACAAATACACTAAAGACTGCTAAGAAAACTCACATTTCTTGAGATTGGCTAGCAAATGGTGCCTTTTTAGAGTCTCTAAGCCCTGCATAAGATGTGATATGCGCTCATACTATTGAATATTGAGTAGCTTCAGAAGATATACTTATTGTGTTTGACCAAGACAAACTCTAAAGAATGTTAGTATATTATATTTATTAAGACGACCCTATTGTGCCTTTGTAAAAGTCGGCCCTATTGTGCCTTGACAATTAAATGTAAATTAAGAGGGTAAAGTGATAGGTCGAATCAGACCTAATTAAGGGAGGCCATACCACTATTTGTAAGGGAGGCCAGTGCCTCACGTGTTCACACACACACTAGCTATGAAACTATGAAGAAGTGCGCAAGTCTTGGAGGAACTGTTACTACAACTAGGTGTGACATCAAGGAGGATTTTGGTCTATCTCGTGGTATATATTGGTGAAGTGGTGCGCTACTCTTTCCTAGTGAAGGAGTAGAGGAGGATATTCTACTTTCTTAGTTCTCTCTTAAGAGAGAAACGTTTTTCTTGGTTGGGTAATCTAAATTGAGGAAGTTTGTTGGGTTTTCTCCCACTAGAGGGTTTCCCAGGATAATATTTGTGTCTCTCTTGTTTCTGTGATTGCCTCTCTTTTAGTGATATTATATATGCAACTAATGTGCTAAATGATTGTAATAATAAAGAAGAATCATAACTGCTAGTTGTATAATTAAAATACCAACATGGTATCAGAGAAGGCCTAAAAGAGACCAACTCATAGGTCATAAAGAAGTGGCTAGCCTCAACGCACCCTTTACAAAATTCAGTTTTGAGTATTGTAGTTGCTGCAGAATTAGGGTTTATGAACAAACCCTAAGTGTGAAATTTTTCCTGTTGAAGGAAGACATTAAAGAAAGTAACCACACCTAGTAGCTCTCCCTAGGAGGGCGAATATAGTCCATGGATCATAATTCCGAAATTTGAAGTTTGAGAAATTAGGGTTTCCTCATAAAACCCTAAGTTGTAGTTGCAGTTGCAGTACCAGTTCCATTTGCAATTGCAGTTGCAGTTGTAGTATCAATTACAGTTGCAGTATCAGTTGCAGTTGCAGTGCCAGTTCCTTCGTGTCAGTTCCTTCATTCCAGTTGCAACACCAGTTGCATTACCAACACCAATTTCAGTGAATTTTTTGTGAAGTGTTGAGACTAATATTTTATTATCCTAGTGAGCCTTACCCTAGAAAAACTCCATCTATCTTTATATTACAAGTTGCAAGACCTTTGAAGTTTTAAATGTTTTGTATTGGTTGTTGTTGTTTCCAGATGGTGCCACTACCTACCAATACTATCAGAGGTATGTACTTATGTATGTTTAAACTGTATCATTATTCTAAAGGGTATTTGTAGGAGAAATGAAATTTTTTCTAAACAATAATCGTAGATATAAAAGGATATCAAATCCAACACATTCATAGGAATAATCCACCCCAGGTATGATTAATTTGATATGCCTCTATTTGTTATGGAATTATTATGATCTTATGAATATCTAGGTTGTATTTTGATCTGTTGAAGTTATGACTATCATACTAATCATTGGTCAAAACTAAATTCAAAGTATTAGATTGATTAAGGTTGAGAGTATAGAGTTTATTCTCTAACTCATATTTCTATCAAGAAAGCATATTATCTTAGTACAAAGGACAAGTTGAAGAAAATACTCGTCATCTTGAGTAAAGGAGACTCAGAAGAAAAACAACAACACTCATTCTTTAGGAAAAGACTCTAGGTTCCAGGTTTGATTGATTAAGTTGAAAATATTCAAATTTGCACATATCAAGTTTGATAATTGTTACATTACAAGTAAAAACTATAGTTGTGATAGCAATCTTTGAAAAGTTTTATTATTGAATACTTGGTAGCATGTCAGCACTATTGAGATAAATGCTTATTGTAATCATTTACTAGATATAACTAACATCTTCTCTAGGAGAAACTTCTTGTTTTGTTTCCAGGTTACCATGGAGAAATGATTGATCAAAACACTACAAGTGTTTTTCTCTCATTTCTTATTATTATATTTCTTACTTTTAAACCTTGTTTTAGGAAGGTCACAAGTGAGAGCTATGAAGGATCTACTCTAATGATTGTTCTCGCTATTTTTTATTATTATCATAAAGAGTATTATTCTTGTCTATTGTTTCTCCCTTATTGTTCTTGTTCCAGGCAGGTCACAGGTGAAAACCCCGAGGGAGCTATAGTGACGGTTGCAGGAGGCACCATATTAGGTGAGACATGGAGAAAACTATCCAAGTTATATTCATGACCGTATACATCGATGTACTGAAAAATAAGAAGAAGTTGTTTTTGATAGATACATAACATCTCATATGGATATAGATAATGAGGAGAAAAAGGCTCCAAACACGACATAACAAATCCCTCTAGTGCAGTTGATCACTCTTCAGATCATGAGGAAGAGTTAGTAGAGCTAGAAGGGACTACCCAGAATCAATGCATAAACCAACATGGTCCCATGACACTTTGCAAGATGAAAATCCATATAGCATTGATGAACCACATCAGAGGGAGAAGATGGATCCAAAGATTATATAGACTCAGAGGGAGTCAAGCTTCAGAGGGAGCATGGAGACTCAGAGTGAGCTCGATCTCAGAGAGGATCATATGGGAAAAATAAACATCTTCCATGAATGATAGATATATGCCATTAGTTGAGAATACCATATCGTAGCTTCAGAGACTTCTAGGAGACATGAAATCTCCTAAGAATATTCCCTTTTTTTCAGTGATAAAGGAGGAAGCCAATCAGAAGGACTGGGATATGGATTTGTTCCTTGAGACCAGAAGGGAAGTTAGTGGTGACTTCCAAGATTGATCTAGCAGATCAAGAATGTTGTAGATAGCAGTATAAAGATGTAAAAGACTTTATTAGTGTCAAGAGGATTCTCTCAGCAAGAGGGAGAAGACTATGCTGAGACACTTTCTCCTGTAATCATAAGAAGTATATATATAACAAACATGATTCATTAAAATAAGTTGACACATTATGAGATTTAGAGGGAGGAGGTATGACAATCCCTGGTGCAGTACATGAGTTGGGCCATGGAGACATGACTACAATAGAAGATTGAGTTACCTCCAGAGAAAGATGATAAGATACCCTCTGTGTCAGTTATTGAGCCATTCTCAGTTTCAGATGAATTTGTTGCCATGATAGAATAGAGGAGATACTATCATAGTTCAAAAAATATAATGAGAATGGAGCAGTCATTCTCAGCTTCAAAAAGAGTAGTTGTAGGTGCAGAGTCCTAGTAGTTGTAGGTGCAGATTCCGAGTTCTAGAAGGAATAGTTGCAGAGAGAGTAGGGGACATACTCTCAGGAAGTGAGAAAAACAATGATCTAGAGAAAGCACATAGAGCTAGTGCATGACTGTGCAGATTGAGTTATAGTTGAGAAAGTGTACCAGTTTGGTACAATTTGATGTGAAGACTTAGTTCATCGATATATTTGATGAACACGAGGACATAAATATGTTTTGCGGTGATATACATATTCACCTGATTATGGAAAAACATGTGATAAGGTACCTAAAGAGTATAATAGATTATGGATCCAGATATGTCTTAGAGTGTGAGATAAGATTGCAAATTCATATTGGGCAGACAGTGTCACAGACTGGAAAATTACATCCAGATATTTCTTTAGTATTGGATTAGTTTTGATCTAGTGAATCAGTGAGAAGAAAACCTATATGGAACTCATTTAGAAAGAAGAATAGTATGTGACAACATGGTTAGCTTGTGATGAAGCAGTGTGACTTTATAAGTTGATCGCATAATTGTTTGATCTCGAGTTGAAGGAAATATGTATCTTTTATGAAAATTAGGGTTGCATAAAGTTGTAAGTCAACCCGATGTGTCATGACAAGTCCAAGAATATCGATATCAAATACAACTATGTCTGAGACATGGTACAAAAGGGAGCGATAAGACTCTAGTATATTTCCACTGACAAACAGGTAGCATATGTGTTGACCAAGCCCCTGTCCAGAGTCAAGTTAGAGTATTTGAGAGACAATCTTGGAGTGATCCAGAAAGACTTCTCTAGCAGTGAGAAGTGATTGTTTTCTCCAGTAGTAAGATGTGATCTCCAATAGAGGGAAGTGATGTGATCCCCAATAGAGGGAAGTGATGTGTTCCCTTGCAACGACAAGTGATGTGATCCCCAGTAGAGGGAGGTGATGTGATCCCCAGTAGAGGGAAGTGATGAGCTACCCCAGTGCAGGTTGGTAACCCCAATGCAAGATGGTAAGCTACCCCAACATAGGTTGGTACGCTACCCAACGCAGGTTGGTACGCTACCATAATGCAGGTTGGTAACCCCAAGGTAGGCTAGTATGCTACCCTAGTGTAGGTTGGTGCACTACCCTAGCGTAGGTTGGTAACCCCAACATAGGTTGGTACACTACCCCAGTGTAGGTGGGTAACCCCAACCCAGGATCGTATACTACCCCAACATAGGCTGGTAACCTCAACTTATGCTGGTTCACTACCCCAGCGCAGGTTAATAACCCCAACGTAGGTTGGTACACTACCCCAGCACAGGTTGGTAACGCCCATGCAAGATGGTATGCTACTATAACGCAGGTTGGTACGCTACCCCAAATCAAGTTGGTAACCCCAACATAGGATGGTACGCTACCCTAGTGCAGGTTGGTAACCCCAATGTAGGTTGGTACGCTACCCCAATGTAGGTTTGTAACCCCAACGTAGGCTGGTACGCTACCCCAATGAAGGTTGGTAACCCCAAAACAAGCTATTACGCTACTCCAGCATAGGTTGGTAACCCCAACGTAGGCTGGTACGCTACCCCATAGCATGTTGGTAACCCCAACACAGGTTGGTATGTTATTCCAGTGAAAGTACATAACTTCCTATGATATATAGATCTGTGATTGACAACAAGACAATGACCAAGTTTGCAGAAGCACAGAAGCAGTGATGATGACCGTAATAAGCATAATACATTCCTTCCTAAGAGGGAGTGTTGAAGATTGAGTAGCTTCAGAAGATATCCTTATTGTATTTTACCAAGACAAACTGTAAAGAATGTTATTATATTTTATTTATTAAGACGACCCTATTGTGCCTTTGTAAAAGTTGGCTCTATTGTGCCTTGAAAATTAAAAGTAAATTAAAAGGGTAAAGTGAGAGGTCATCCCAGACCTAATTAATGGAGGCCAGACCACTATTTATAAGGGAGGCTAGCACCTCACTTGTTCACACACACACTAGCTCTGCAACTATGAAGAAGTGCACAAGTATTGGAGGAACTACTACTACAGCTAGGTGTGACGTCAAGGAGGATTTTGGTCTATCTCATGGTATCTCTTGGTTAAGTGGTGCACTACTCTTTCCTAGTGAAGGAGTAGAGGAGGATCTCCCGCTTTGTTAGTTCTGTCTTAAGAGAGAAGCATTGTTATTAGTTGGCTAATCTATATTGAGGAAGTTTGTTGGGTTTTCTCCCCCCAGAAGGTTTCCCATGATAATCTTTGTGTATCTCTTGTTTCTATGATTGCCTCTCTTTTAATGATCTTATATATGGAGCTAATGTGCTAAATTATTGTAATAATAAAGAAGAACCGTAACTGCTATCTGTATAAGTAAAATATCAACACCTACCAGGTAGCACTATAAATCAATATATCATCCAAATAGAAAATAACACATGAATATAGATAAGGGTGTAAAACATCATTCATTAGTCTCATAAATGTATCTGGTGCATTACATAAGTTGGATGGCATAACTAATGACTCATAAAAACCTTTCCTTGTCTTGAAGGAATTATTCCAGCTATATTCTGATTTGATTTGTATGTGGTGATATCCTTATTTCAAATCCATCTTAGTGAAGTACTTGGCATGTTGCAACTAGTCCAACAGATCATCGATCCTTGGCAAGGGGTATCGATTCTCTAGTGTAATATTGTCCAATGCCCTGTAATTGATACACATTATCCAAGTGCCATCCTCCTTGGCAATAATTATGATGAGTGACTGAAAACGGGAGGTACTTGCTCGAATCCTACGCTACTCCAACAAATGTTGCAATTGCTTCTTCACTTCATTTTCTTCTAGAACAAACTCTCTATAAAACCCAATATTTGGCAATGAGGAGTATGGAAATAACTGTATTTCATGCTCAACTTCCCTTTTAGGTGGTACCCCTTTAGGCTGTTGGAACACTCCTTTGTATGACTATAAAAAATCCTCCAAATAATTTTTCTTCTCTTTAGTACACCCCTCTAGGGATACCTTCACTCTCATTGACTCATCATTAGATTGATTTTCTCTTAATAAAAGAAAAACATCTTACTAAAACTAATCAATTTATTAGCTTGGTTTTCACTTACCAATGAGATATTTGACTTTCCTTTATGCATGTTTATGATATAGAACTTCCCATACTTGTTTAGATGGTGTTTGTTGGCTCTTCCCGTGAATATTGTGTTGATACCGAGAGGGGGGGTGAATCAATATCAAGTACAATTTATCACCTTTCACAATTTTTCTTTTCAATCAAATAATGTATCTAGTATACAATAAAGAGAAGAAGAAGAAGAAATACACAATGTACAACAGATATATGTGGAAATCCACATAATGTTTTTCTTATATGATAAAATATTACATTCAAAGGAAGCTACAACTTACAATATTTTTCAACACCAACTGGAAGGAGGCTACAACCCCCTAGTTTACAGACTCCAATCTAAAGGAAGATACAACTACCTATATTCTCCGGATCCAAACAAAAGGAGGCTACAACACCCTTTCCTTGCCCCTTCCTTCCACCCTTAAATATGTACATAAAATAATCAACTTATCAAACCATCATCATCAAAATAAGTACAAAAACTGTATAAAATCATGTTCCAATATCTTCAAGAATACACCTCAAATCAAGTGCCAAAAACTCTAATACCAGAGATCCTTGCTTGACATAATTGGGAAACTAGCGGGGCATCACATGATGAGGCTAGGTCTACCCGTGAGGGACTCATGGGACATTATATACTCAACTAGTGAGGGACTACTCAATTAGGGTTTTCAAAAACCCTTCTCCTTTTGCAACTCTAAAACATTTGTCCTTCATTCTCCTTCGCTTCCTGAGATACACTATGTCAGACTTACTAGGATATAAAATTATTTATCGATGACTTGATCAAATGAGAGGATCTTTGATATGTATTTATAATATTTCAAGTAAATCATTTAATTTCTTTAGGGATGACCTGTAAATTCTTATTTCACTTCCTTTAATTAATTTTAGGGCCGACCTGTAAATTCTTATTTTCACTTCCTTTATTTAACTTTAGGGTATACCTGTAACTTCTTGTTTTCAATTTACATGATCATATTCAAGAGATAATATATCCTCAACCATTAGGAGCCATGTGGCATGCCACCTATTGTTGGAAATAGCTTGACAATGGTTATCAATCCATGGAGGTTCTACATGCATTTGCAATGTCCTTCATGCTATTTTTCTTCAACCAATATACGAGGATTCTAAACTTCTTCCAGGGTTGGCATCAATGACAACTAAATTTCCAATAGATTTCATTCCTCATATACATGTAAGGACTTTCAAACACTACTCCACATACATCAAGGGGTACTACATCCAATTCCACTTTATCAATAAAATCAACACTTACAACAAATTTAATCTTACATTATTTCATTACATGTATCTTTGCATCCTTGTTTACCCAACCCAATGGATAGGGGACAAGATGATTGTGAACCTCCAATCCAATCTTTATAACTAGATCCAGTGCTATGATATTATCCTATGAACCAAAGTTGAACAAAGTAGCTATATTGGTCTTCTTGACTTGAATATTGATGTGGAAAAGCTTGGTAATCTCCTTCTCTTCCTGGTGATGAAGGATACTCAGATTCACCTCCTTTTGCATGGATGTGAAAAAAATATTTTCATCCACATCTAAGCTACTTCCAACCTGATTTCTTGAATCTCTGGCTAGATAGTTCTTTTTATTTTCATCCATATTGCATTTCTTCGGGTTCATCTCTAGATGTAGTTTCCAACATTTTTCCTCGGCGTGGTCATCAATGTTGCTATGATTGCAATTGTTGTTGGGATCTTTGCATTGATGTGTAGTGGCATCTATATTCTTATATTTCCCCTTTTCCACTTCTTGTTCCCCTCGATGGAAGCTTCCTAGTGCTCTTTCTTCTTCGAACCACTTGGTTCTCCTTCTTTTTTCCTATATTTTCCAAGTATTTTGCATGTACACACACCTCATCCATTTTCCTTGGGTTGAAGAGCATCACCTATTTTTGTAAATGACTGTGTAAACCCTTAATATACTTGAGGAGTACATATCAGTTCTTTGGAGAGATACCTAGCATGAAGACCATATTTCTAAACTCATTGGTGTACTCATGTACACTCTGTCCTTGCCTATGTATGAAGTAGTGCCACCATATCCATAGGTCCTCTACATACCTGATAGGGTAGAATTGGGACTCGATGAGGTTTTTGAAGTCCTCCCACCTAGTTACTAGCATATCACCCTCTAGCCTAAGTGTTTTCAAGTGGATTTCCCACTAGTTTAAAGCATGACCCTCTAATTTCAATCTAACAAATGAAATCTTCTGCCCTTAATTTATGGTGAATGATAAAATAAACTTCTAGTTGTTGCAACCAATGATTCGGTTTTAATTCATTGATCTCACCTTGGTATGTCTTTATGTCCACTTTCTCTTCCATATTGAATAGGAAATATGAAGGGTTAATGGCACTCAAACAAGGCAAGTCTCTTTCTCGGATTCCTTCTGCGAAAAATTTCTTGAGTCTTGCTAATCTCCCAATTTCCCCTCTAATCTGATCTCTGAGTTAGAGCCTTCATCATCTCCAAACTATTTGCACTTTCTTTCTAGAGCCTCCAAGTGGAGGCTCATATTGTGACTTGTGTTGGAGACTTGCACTTCCAACCTCTCAAATATCTCTTCTGCTAGATCTCGAGGATCATTATGAACAAACTCATTCACCATGGCTAGGGTTTTTGTGACTTCTCTTTAAGATGATTTATAGATCTTGTAAATTCCCATAAATACCCAAAAGAAAAAACCTTACTTTGATACCAATATGATCTATAAACTATCATGGATATTCCACTGGAACAATTCGTCACAATAGATCTGATTAATAAAATTAAAATCTACAGTATGAAGGTTAAGTTCCTTTGGATTCCAAAATATTTAGTTTTTGATTTTATGCTTATGCAAGAAATAGATAAAATGTGTAAAATAGAGGACATTAAATTACGGTCACACACCATCAACAATATAACAAAAACATTTTATCTAGGAAAGCTTTGCGGACAAAAACTCATCTAAAAGGTGAGGTTGCTTTGCTCTCTTTTCTCTAGTATGAAAATAATGCAAGTACAAAGGAGAAGGCACTCTCTATGGAGTTTCTTGAGACTTGTGACCTATTAGGTTTCTACAGAACATTTACCCCTTCTATTATTCTCTCTAATTTCCCACTCCAAGTTTTTTTTCTCTACTATGGAACAAAATACAATAACATAGAATGGAGTATTTTCTCCTCCTAGTGGCCCGTTACTTAACATGGCCTGATATCCATCTAGGGTGGGTTTTTTACTTCCTCAAACCTCAATTATGATAGGGTTTTGAACCTTTTAGTATATTCTTTAAATCTCTCACATGGATATCCCCATATGCATGAGTAATGGGGGATGATGTAACATCATCTCATACCATGGTGGTCAACAAGATAGGTCAACCTACGTGAGGCATAACTTTTGCATACAAACTCCAATTAACACAGGGTATGCATTTTTCCAAAGGTCTTAAAGTGTATAACACCATCAAGGGAGTGGGCACAAGTTTTAAACACCAGAACCCCAAAAAACATCATTTAATGCCTCAAAATGGTTCTGGAAGGTTCTAGACCCCAATTTTCCAAGCTGGTATATGCCACTAAAATGACCCTACAAGATGATTCCTCCCATTTTTCCACTCTAAAAGCATCAAGATAGATGACACATAATATAACGATCCAATCCAAATCATTATGGAACATTAGTGATGAACATATGCAACATGATAACTATGTAGATAATGGTAGTGGGTGTATGGATGCCTATAGCATGTATGAACCAGTGTTAGTCATTTTCAATTTCAGTGTTTTTCTATTGTTGCAAAATTTTAAATATTTTATTTTCTTTAATTAGCAACTTGTTATTCTATTTTAGTCTTTTACTGTTTTAGAAATTGTGAGTGTTAAGAAGATTTGATTTAACTAAAAAGGGTCATGTGCTAGGAGCATCTCTATATTTATCTAGGGTGCAAGGTTCAAGGAAGTATGCATGGATGCCCATGTTTACTTAACTCATTGAGGATAATCTTGTTGGAGTTACTTCACACACACCTATGATTTATTTTTCCTAAGGTTATTCCTTGTTTATTAGTCATAATTAGTCATTATCCAATCTCCTATATTTTAGGGGAGAATATTCCACCTGGAGAATATTCTCTTTTAGTTGACACTTCAGTTTGACTAGTTGAGTTGAGTTTAGATGTTGCATTGGTTTTGTCACCATGCAACATTGGGATCATCACCAACTCACTACTCTTTGTTCAGTCAGTTAACTGAAGACTAGTTGACTAATTAACTCAGCTAGGTGGCAATTCACTCTCGTAACTTCCTGAGAGACTATACTAGGTGGCAGTTTACTCTTGTAACTGTTGGTGTGTGTCCAGATCAATCTAGACCACCACTATGGCTCATTAGTTACTCATTTATTCTATATATATTGTAAATTATTCACTCTTTGAGTGTGGAATACGGATAATGAGAATTCTTCCATTATTTCTCTCTTGCTTCTTCTTTATTAATTTATCTCTGCAAATGTGTGTGGTATTTTCTAGCTAGATATATTCTGTGCAGGTTCAGCACACTTACATGGTATCAGAGCCGATGGACTGCTAAGAAAAAGCTACACCAAATCATTTTTTGCAGGTACAGAATATTAAAGACAACAAAAAGATGGATTATTTGCCGGAAATACTTCTCACACCTCATAACTATTTGGAATGGAAGCCAAAAATTCTACTTCAACTTAGATGAAAAGGCTTGTACCAAATTAATATGGTAGTGGAAGTAGAGCCTGATTCTACTGATGAGAAAAATGACTTTCTCAATAGACAAGATATGGCCATAGGAAGTATCGGCATGTCTGTTTCTCCCGAACTTTTCCATCAAGTATATGAAGAATCACAAGGATCAACTCCAAATGAATTATGGACTAGATTGGAGGTTCTATTTGGGAACAAAGAATATTTTGAAGATTTCATGTAGGAGGTCGAACAGATAGAGCCGGAAGAGAAGCCATCAGAAGATCAAGCCTCTTATTATGAAGAGTCTTCTACAGAAGTTTTTGCAGAAATCATTATTCCAATAATTGAAGATGATGTCTACTCTATTTTAGATTTATTTTCTGAAACTCATGTGGAATATATATGGCATGCATCTCAAGAGTCACATGCAGACACTTTTCCATGCACAATGCATGCATCTAAGGAGACAAAAATAGAGCCGCGCACATCAGACTCCATTCTGTTATTTTCTGAGCCAAATTTGAGAAACAAATTGGATATTTGAATTCCTCTCGGGAAAATATCCAATTTAAAAAAAACATCGTCCAAAACAGAGTTCGGAAAGTGAAGTTATGATCATTTTAAAATCAACAAAATTTCAGTGTTTTTCTGAAAACGGTCGTACGGTTTTCAAAATTTCATCCAAACTTTATTTGGATATTATTCATTACAAGAAGATAAAGTGGATACGTGTGGAAATATCAATGATGCATATACTTCATCAGATCCATGCAGACATCTACATCTTCAACAAAATCTTCAAAGAGCACAAACTTGCATAGTTGCGAGGTCTTCTTGGAGTGATGGTTGCTTATCAACTTCTTTTTCTTCCTTCTCATTTTTTTTTTTTTTTTATGCATTGTAATTTGAAGGGGGGTTTTGTTCCCATGAGGTTTTCCCTCTTTCCTCACTTCATTTTCAGTGTATCTTTTGTATTTGGGTATCTAACATGGCCTCGTAGTCGAGACCCATTCTTTATTTTCACCATAGTGATGTTCAGGGGGGGTGTTGGAGTTACTTCACACACACACACCTAGGATTTATTTTTCCTAAGGTTATTCCTTGTTTATTAGTCATATTTAGTCATTATCCAGTCTCCTATATTTTAGGGGAGAATATTCTCTTTCAATTGACACTTTAGTTTGACTAATTGAGTTGTGTTTAAATGTTGCATTGGTTTTGTTATCATGCAATATTGGGATCATCACCAACTCACTACTCTTTGTTCAGCCAGTTAACTAAAGACTAGTTGACTAGTTAACTCAGCTAGGTGGAAGTTCACTCCCGTAACTTCTTGAGAGACTAGACTAAGTGGCAGTTTACTCTTGTAATTGTTGGTGTGTGTCCAGATCAATCTAGACCACCACTATGGCTCATTAGTTACTCATTTATTCTATATATATTGCAAATTATTCACTCTTTGAGTGCGGAATATGGTTAATGAGAATTATTCCATTATTTCTCTCTTGCTTCTTCTTTCTCAATTTCTCTCTGCAAATGTGTGTAGTATTTTCTAGCTAGATCTATTATGTACAGGTTCAACACATTAGTGATGAACATATGCAACATTATAACTATGTAGATAGTGGTAGTGGGTGTATGGATGCCTATAGTATGTATGAAGCAGTGTTAGTCATTTTCAATTTCAGTGGTTTTCTATTGTTGCACAATTTTAAATTTTTTATTTTCTTTAATTAGCAACTTTTTGTTCTATTTTAGAAATTGTAAGTGTTAAGAAGATTTTATTTAAATAAAAAGGGACATGTGTTAGGAGCATCTCTATATTTATCTAGGTTGCAAGGTTCAAGGAGGTATGCATGCATGCCCATGTTTACTTAACTCATTGAGGCGAGTCTAAGTTGGGCATAACTAATCATGTGGGGAGGATGCATTGTTTTTAGGAGAATAGCATTGAGATAGAGTTTTCTATTTTATCACTACTAGGTGGTCTAAGAAAGATAAGGTTTTTGTGTTATTCATTCAATGTTTATCTTAGAGATTGAGTGACTATGACACTGGAGTTTTCATATATTGTGATATTTGTTTCTTGAGTTACTGAACATAGATGTGATTTTGAGCTCTACATATTTTCATAATTTGTTGTTCATACTTTTAAATGATATATGTTTTTTAGATATAGCATACACATGGCATTTTGAGAGCTCATTTAGTTTCCATCATTATGGGGATTTTTGTTTGCATTTATGCTTACCATAAATTGAAAATTTAATGCTTGGACTAAAATTTCTTTCAACCTAAACTTTAATATGCACAATCATAAAGAATATTCTCACATTCTCAAGAATATTTATGAATCTGTTTGGAACAAGAATGTTTTCATGTTAGGGAATTGCTATTAAGATGTGCTTGATGTCTACTAATAAGCTTCATAATATATTTTTTTCAAAAGGGTGAGGCGCATTGTGTTGGGATGATGACAAGGAGTTGTTCTCCAAGGTTTAAATCAACATATTTTGGATCCAATTACTTTGGAAGTTTTCACTCACTATAGATTAACTGCGGTCGTTTGCAAGTTTTGAGTTTTTCTAAGTATGTCCTTTTGTTTATGGCATTATTGATCATGGGAAATGACCATTTTCTGTCTTTCATATTGTTATTGCTTAAACAAAGTTTTCACTCACTATAGATTTGTTTTCACTCACTATAGATTAATTTAACTAGGGTCGTTTGCAAGTTTTGAATTTTTTCTAAGTATGTCCTTTTGTTTATGCCATTATTAATCATGGGAAATGACCATTTTGTATCTTTCATATTGTTATTTCTTAAATAAATTGGGACCATTTTGTATCTTTCATATTGTTATTTCTTAAACCAATTGGGATGTATTGTTATATAAAAAATGATAAACATAAAATGCTCATTGATGCCATTTTACTTTAAATATTTGTAAAATTATAAACAAATCATTAATTTTAAAACATTAATCCCTAAATGGATATGATTTGCATATCCATGTAATTTTTGTGGATTAGATAATTATTGTATGGCTCTGTTGGAAGGGAAAATCCTTATTAAAGATGATCATTTTCTTCCTAAAGAAGGCAATATGCAAAGATCACTTTCCAAGTCAAGATGGGGAGAAACGAAAAAAGGGATTGTTGTCCAAAAGAATGGGAAAGAGTCATTGCACTCATTGCAATATGAGTGGAAATCAGATTGAGAGGTGTTAAAGCTTCATCCACAGCTTCGTCTAAAGTAGGGAAATGGAAAGAAAGCTATACAAGCACCCACAAAGAAGGAGAAGTATTTGAGGAAAGTTGTACAAGAACCAACATACAAAGAAGACCATTCACTAGAATGGTTCGATGCCATGGACGAATTGAGTGATGATGAAGTGATTTCCACGCAGATCAGATCTCTTTGAAGGAAACGATCCAGTCATAGGTTTGGCAGGAGATTCCATATATATAAATTATGGCAGGAGATTCCATATATATACATTATGACCTCTCTTAGATATTTAGAATGGCTACGATTTCTCTTTCTGAAAAGAATCACGAGAATGATGCTATAGTCATGGATCGGATTCTCCTGAAGTCGCTCTCTGCCTTCTGGGATCATGGCTTATGTTAACATGCTCCTTAAGCTGAAAGGGAAGTCTCAGCGTTGTCAATCAGACATTCAGGTTGGTCATCAATTCAGACTTCGTGTGGGACAAGATGCATCCAATTCGGTATCCCAATCTTCTTGCAAGGCTCGATTCGCCTTTGGAAATCTCTTCCAAGAAAGAGTTGTATTTCTCCCTCTGACATCCGAATTGGACCGATGGTAGAACCAAGAAGTTCTGGATAGAGCGAGCCACAAGATGAACCCAGTTTCAAGGAGATAACTGAACTAGTTGCAGTATGTTGGCTTGAAGTGAGAGGTCAATTTGACTACAAACTTTCAATCAGACTCAAATTCCATGAGTAACCCTGTGGAATTATTCAGAACTTTGGTCATAGAGATATTATTCCCCCCATGCCAAATGGCTTCCTTTAGACATGTAGAGGATGGGTGGATGGAGTTTGATGCAGGGTACCAGATGGCTTCCTTTAGACATGTAGAGGATGGGTGGATGGAGTTTGATGCAGGCATATTTGTTGTGGTAGCTTTTAATTTTAGGTCTTTTACCATGTATGCGGAAAGGCCTTCTGATTCACAGAGAGACCTTTTTAGTCTCATAAAGATTTATTCTTCTATAGTTCTGTGTGCCTTGGCACCAGTGGTGCATACACTGCCTATGTATCCTTATTCGACCAATGCATTGGATTCAGTGTTCACAAGGGGATATCAAGTGAATATATCGGCTCAGCAAGTGTCCATACTGTGGAGAAAATAGTAGCATATTGCACTACAACCCTCATGTTTATGGAACCTCTTATCTATTCCACCTCACTTATGAGTTAATTTTTATCGATTTCTATGGAGTGTTGGACCATTTCATTTTGAATAGGCAGTTTAAAAGAATTATGGCAAATGCTCCTTTCATAGCATTGTATGTGTGATTGTGATTGCATATGTGCAATACCATTCCATTTTAGAGGAACGTTCTCCAAATCAATTTTTGAATATGACAACAGTAGAAAACATGTTAGAATGCACGTGAACCGAGGTGTTATTTCAAGAGGAAGACGAAGTTCCATCAACATGAGAAGTGATGTCATTCAAAGAGATTACAAACATCAACCTACAAGTGAAAGGAAACGGATCCATCCTCTAACTTTTGGTGGACAAAAAGTTATTTTCGTGTGGAAGGTTGAGATCTTAATGGGAATGGTTAAGATATTTTCTCAATCCAATCCCTTCATGGGTGTCAAATATCCTATTTTATGGGATCTTGAGAGATATTCCCTCCTTAATATCTTGAGGTGGTTCTCAAATGAAGAATTATTTAAATCCTCTTTGGAAAGGGAAGGGAAATATTTTTGATTCATTATTCCTTCCTAAAGGAGAGATAACAAGTTGTAGGTTTGCTTGAGAATTATGTTCCCCTTTTGTAAAATAGAATCCCTCTTTGAAGGAGAATCAATAAAGTAGGTTCATGGATTGAAGTGGACCTGGAGACATAGCCCAAGATGGGTGAACTCCGTTATCAAATGGTTGAGTAATGTCTATGTTTTTAAATGGTTGTTTACAATGTTTGAATGTGAAATTTTAATTCATTAAAGTCAATTTCTTTTTGTAAATATAGGAAATTGAAAATTTGTTTAAATGAATCTTAATTAGTAGTTTTGAAGCACTAATTTTGGATCACTACACACCCTCATGCACAAATTGGTGACTTCCTTTTGCAAATTCATTCCATCCACACAATTCTTATACCAAGGAAAGGTCTCTCCTTACCTTTCTACACTATGAAGTCACCCCAAAACAAATCCATACATGATAACTTGACTCCATTGTCCACCTCATGTCATAGTTAGCCAATCTTCGCACCAAGAACTACACATCCAGACTTCCTTTTCCCCACTACTTCATCAACTAGTCATGTTGTTGCGTATACCTCTCTATGCCTTTGAATGGTCAGGATTCACCCTCAATGATGTTTTTGAAAGATTAATTGTGGAAATATTAGTTGTTGAAAGATTGGTTGTCATTGATGTCAACCCTTTAAATTTTTTTAACAAGTTGCATGTCAAAGTAAAGTAGTTGTAAACATAAGTTAACAAGATTCGTACTGGTTACATGTTAAAGTAACTATAAATAGAAGTTAACAAGTTTCATGTCAAGGTAAAGAGGTTGTAAGCAAAAGTTAACAAGTTGCATGTTAGTTGAATGTTAAAGTAACTGTAAACAAAAGTTTACAAGTTGCATGTCATCATGAGATTGTAATCATAATTTAACAACTTGCATGCAAGTTTCATGTCATCATGAGATCATATGTGAGTTTCATGTCACCATGAGATCCTCATTAAAACATAGAAAATAGTCAATTGAAAAAATACTTCTAGTGAATATAGATTGCCAGATCTGAGGCAGTAAGAAGAAGTCAATGAAGTCCAGTGAGGGAAGAAGTTTGCAGGAGCCAAGCATACAGAGAAACAATTAGAGATCCAGGTTCCTTGCATAAATCCACGAGTTCCAAGAGGAAAAACGTGACATCTGCAATCAAGCAGTGTAAGGGTCGCGGACCTGTGAAGAATATTTGTTGAAGATCAGGGATCTAAAACTCAATTCAGCTACATGTTGAAGGTATGTCTTCCTATGTATGTTAGGGTGGGTATTCTGAAGAAATCAGGAACATATATGTCTTAGTGATTCATGAGAATTTTATTTGGAGAATTCTCTTGTGGATCTCAGTATGAGGTATATGTGCTTGCAGTTTTGATGAGATATCAAAATCAATAGAAGTAATAGAAGTATAAAAAATAGTAGCAGCATCAGGTTATCAATGACATAGGTAGTGAGATATTGGTCTACATTTATATTCCAAGGTGGTTGGATGGAGCAAGAAAAGGGGGTTGTAGCCTCGTTCTAGTTGGAGACGATAAATTAGGGAGTTGGATATTCCTCCAGGTTGCATCTTGTAAATAGGGGGTTGGATCCTCCTTCTAGTTGTAGCTGGAGAAATATGAATTTGGTGCTTCCAATGAATGTACTCTTTGATAAATAAGAAAAGCATTATGTGGTTTTTTCCCGCATTGGGTTTCCACGTAAAATTATGGTGTATTGTGTTTATGTGATGTTTATGCATTGAATTATGGTGTTGATGATATATTGAATGCTTATTATATTTATTGGATGTTTATATTGTGATTAAAATTACTAATTGTGATCATATTGATTCACCCCCGCCCCACCCTCCCCCCCCTCAGTATTCCAACAATTAGTATCAGAGTAGGTCCTCTAGGAAGAATTCTAACCACTCAAAGGAGATCATGGAATATGCTAAGATTGAAGCACTCATGTTTGACGGTCAAAACTTTACCTTCTGGAATAAAAGGATGAAAACATTTTTACAGACATGGGGATTTGATGTTTGGAAATCAGTTGTAGATGGGTATACAACACCATTCACTCCCCCAACCAACAAATATGGAAAGAAACTCAACAAAAACAACTCAAAGACTAAAGGTACCATTCTGAACAATCTAGTTGATTCAATATTTGTCAAGGTTAATCATTGTGATAGTGAAAAGGATCTTTGGGATAAACTCCAAAATATTTATGAAGGAGATGCCAAAGTTAAGGGAGCTAAGCTTCAAATATTCAGAGTTAAGTTTGAACAATTGAAGATGAAGGAAGATGAAGACATTACAACCTACCTTCTATGAGTTGATGAAATAGTTAACACTATTAATGGATTGGGAGTAGAAGTTGAGGAATCAATGGTTGTTCAAAAGGTATTGAGGTCTCTTCCTATGAGATTTGATCCTAAAATATTATCCCTAGAAGAAAGAGAAGATCTCGGTACATTGAGAATGGATGAGCTACATGTAATATTTACAACCTATGAAATGAGAACAACAAAGGAGAACCTAGTCACGAAGGAAGAAGTTTTCAAGGCATCCATGAAGACAAAGAAGAAGAACAAGTGAAAGTCAAAACTAGGTTGCATCTATAGTGATGATTCATACAAAGATGAAGATATGAATAAATTTGTAAGGAAATTAAAGAAAGGAACCGACAAGTATAAAGGTATGCTTCCATTGAAATGTTTTAATTGTGGTGGTATTGATCATTTTTCTTCTAAATTCCCTCATAAGAATAAAGACAATGATGAAGAAGAAGCTTCTAAAAGGGAAAATAACTATTAAAAGGGAAACACGAGAAGAAACAAAAGTAAATTCTTCAAGAAAAAATTATTTTCAAAGGAGGATGGTTCCTCATCAAACGAGGAGGATAATGATAGTGACAATGATTCATAAAGAGTACTCTTCGTGGAAGGAAAAGATGATTCAAAAAAAGAAGGAGAAGTCAATCTTAGAGAAGAGCTAATAAGTGCATTAGAAGAACTTAGGAAAGAAAGAAAGAAAAACAACTCACTCAAGGTAGAGTTAAAAATGAAAGAGGGATCTCAGGATTCCAACTATGTAGAAATCGACCAGATGATCATGAGTCTAAAAATTCAAATAGAATAAGACAGGAGAATTGAGGAAATACTTAGAAGTCAGTTAGAAGAAAAGGAGAAAACGATTGGAAGCTTGGAAGCACAAATAGTTTCTTTAAGGAAAGATCTTTAGAAGAAAGATATGCAACAGAAGAACATCGAAATATTGAATCAAATCATCAGCAGTCAAAGACCATACAATGATAGATCTAGACTAGGATAGAATCAAGTATAGAATGAGAAAGGATTGATCTCCAAGAAAACAAAAAATGAAGCAGAAAATAGAAACCAGTAAAAAATTGTTAGAAATTCTGTCAAGAAGGAAGAATGAAAACCCCAAAAGAAGAACATTCTATAAATAAATAAGACTCAATACGATGAATTCAGAAGGAGTGCATCACAAATAAGATCATATACTCCCAGGTATCAAAGGTTCTTTTACGATCATTGTTTCAATTGTGCTAATTTTGGACATAAAGTTGTAAACTATAGAGCCTATGCCAATAACTGGAGCAACTATGTAGGGTACTTAAATAATATCCATCCCAGAAAATATTATGAAGCATACAACATAAACCAAAATATTTTTGGTTCATTGAGCAATGAAGTAGAATGCTACAAATGCCACAACTATGGACATATAGCCCATGATTATAGAAGCACGATGGATACCTCTATGAAAGAGAACACCGATATCATATAAAAGAAGATTTGGAAAAGAAAACAATAAAATGTAAAAGAAGAATAGATGAATGAAGGACACCCAGAAGTCATATTCTCAGGATTTGCAACAATACAAGATCAGGATAAATCTACAAGCAAAAAGGAATATGTTAGATACAAGAAGGTTTGGAGAAGAAATGAAAAATGAGAAGAACGGGTGAATGAAAACCAGGTCCCAGAGATCGTACTCACAAGATTTCTAGAAACTCAAAATCACGATGAATCGACACGAAAAGCGAAAGATGTCATATTTTAGGAAGAGGATGAAGAGAAAGATTACTCCACATCAGAGAGTATATTTTTCTGATCCATATGGCTTGGAGACTCCCAGTATGATCTGGATCTCGGGGACTGAGATCTAGATGGCTTGAATGCCAAGAGAGGAGGAGCTTAGACATGCCAATATTGCATGAAAAGTAGCACGGAAATACATGTAAATTAAGTACTTAGGAGGTGAGGCTCAAAGATGAGCTTGCCTCTAAAACTAATTACTAGTAAATCACTCAGAGATAATTAATCTCACAATGAACAATAGAAAATATGAGAGAAGCGAAAATGAGTAACTTGATATTATGAGAAGGCTTGCTAGGTCTTTATATAGCATTACAAAATGGTCCATTGGACAAAGTCAAAAATAGATCATTAAATGAGTCTCTATTATTATTATAATAGATCTAACTACCCAACTAACTAAGTAGTGGAAAATAAAACCTGATACAATAATGGAAATAGCTTATTAAATGAGTCTCTATTATTATAATAATAGATCTAACTACCCAACTAACTAAGTAGTGGAAAAGAAAACCCAATACAATAATGGAGAGGTGAGACTCTCTTCGACCCATATGGACAACTTGTTAGCCCAATTAATTAATGAGGAAGTGGGCATCTCCTTGATCCACATGGAAAATCTATTAGCTTTATAGCTTTGTAAATTTTGTATCCGAATTTAGACCATTCAACCCCTTAAAATTCAGACCATTCCTCCCCCCTTAGAAAATGATGGTCCCCATCATTTCACCATGCTAAGAAGAGAAACCCCATTATCGTACCATTATGATTACAATGTGAAAATACCCAATGAAGAGAATGGTTTTGTGTGGTTGACCTGTAACCGTAGGTTTGTGGTTGACCCATAACCTAGTTGACAATGACATTGTACATGGGTTGAAAATAAATAAATTTTAATAAAATCCCAAAATTAAAAAAAATAATATGGAAAAATCGTGACTTTGGGGGCTGTGAACATCCTTCTGCAAATCTATTTATAACTTCTGCTACAGATGATGAAATCCAATTCCGTCAAAGGCTTATTTGAGTTACTCAAGATATATTTCCATCATTACATGGAACTTTTTGTGAGGTGGCCCATGGAGTGATAAAAACCAAGCAAAATTTGAAGGGCGCGAAACCATATTGGTTACAGACATGTGTTGCTTCAAACGAAGATATCTCATAAAATAGACAACGAAATGAAATTCCGCGAAATACCCATTTGATATCTTAAAGAGATATTTCTATTCATATGTGGAACTATTTATATAGTTTCCTGAGAAAGGAAAAAAATACATTTGAAGATGGTGGTACACGTGGACTCCTTGGGTCAAATACATGTTGAGATTCAATCGATGATATCTCTCAAACCAGGAACCCAAATGAGATTTTGTGAAATACCCATGTGATATATTGAAGAGATATTTTCAATGAAATATGGTAGAGCCTCTGAAATGTTGTGTAGAGGTCGCAAAACATATTTGAATTTGGCTGAGTGTATAGGGCCAGAAAGGATGCCAAGGATTTGTAGAGTAGCATGGGTTGTTGTAGAGGTCGTGGAACCTCCATGGGAAGCATGGACACCTTGAAAATTTGTTAAAAATATTGTATACCAATGGATGTAGTGGATCCATGTATAGTTGTAGTTAATCCATGAACGGATGTAATGAACCCATGTATGGTTCTCCTTCTAATGGTGGAAAAAGATCCGAAGGTAAAAAAAAAATCCTTGTAGTGCATGTGGACCAACTGCGATGCTTACAGTGTATGGCCTAAAAAATGGATTCTGATAGTACCAAAAGGAGGTTGGTGATTGTTGCAAATGTTTAAATCCAAGACATGCTTCAAACCCTTGTTCTTATGGAGAGCATACTTGCTATGATACCACTGATGTGGATCTCGGGGGCTGAGATCTGGATGTCTTGAATGTCGAGAGAGGATGAGCTTAGATGTGCCAATATTGCATGAAAAGAAGCATGGACAAAAATATATATGTAAATGAAGTACTTGGGAGGTGAGGCTCAAAGATGAGCCTCACCTCTAAAACTAATTACTAGTAAATCACTCAGAGCTAATTAACCTCACAATGAACAATAGAAAATATGAGAGAATCCAAAATGAGTAACTTGATATTATAAGAAGGCTTGTTAGGCCTTTATATATCATTAAAAAATGGTCCATTGGACAAATGTCAAAAAGAACTTATTAAATGAGTCTCTATTCTTAGTATAATAGACTTAACTACCCAACTAACTAAGTATTGGAAAATAAAACCTGATACAATAATGGAAAGAGCTCATTAAATGAGTCTCTATTATTATAATAATAGATCTAACTACTTAGCTAACTAAGTAGTGGAAAATAAAAACCAATACAATAATGGAGAGGTGAGACTCTCTTTGACCCACATGGGCAACTTGTTAGCCCAATTAATTAATGCGGAGGTGGGCATATCCTTGATCCACATGGACAATCTATTAGCTTTATGACTTTTGCATCCAAATTTAGACCATATACCCCCTTAAAATTCGGATCATAATAAATATGAATACTGAAGAGGGGGAGTCTAAGCAACAACTCTACATATTAGAGAGCTATCCTTCAAGCAGTATGAAGTGTTTGCAGTTTCATTGTGGTTTGATAACAAAAGCCCATAATATATTATGACAGTTTGATCATTTGAGGAGAAACTTTCAGGTATCAACTGACATTTACAAAGAATATCATAAGTACACTTTTCAGGAAGAGATTCATGATTCTATAGAGGATTCCACATATGTATTTAGACAGGGATAAATTTGGTACATATTGTTCGAGACATGTAAAGTTTGATTTACAGATTGAGAAGACAGTTTGAGAAGTAAGAATATGCAATGATTAGGTACAACAAATTCAAACAAGTCTTGAGAATGGGTCAACAATGTATGTAGTTGAGTATCTTAATCATGGACAGTTCTATGACATATGGATAGAGAATGGTATTCAAGATTGGACAGGTATCTACAATAACAAGAGTTCAGGAAAGGCAATGCAGACAACAATATCTACATAAAGGTAAATCAAGGTAGTATATTGGTAATTGAAGTTTATGTTGATGACATTATTTTTGGAAGTGATGATGACACGATGATCAAAAAATTTCTAAAGACATGCAAAATGAATTTGAAATGTCATTACTTGGTGAGTTTCCATTATTTTGGGACTTTGCATAAGTCAGAAAGTTAAATCTATTTTCATCTCCCAGACCAAGTATATAAAAGAAATGTTAAAGAAGTTTGGAATGATAGATTGCAAGCCCGTAAGTACTCCCATGCAGACTAGTTACAAATTGAGAAAAGATGATAAATACAAGTATGTAGATCAGATACTATACAGATCGATGATTGGTAGTTTACTCTATGTGACAACATTGAGACTGGATGTTATGCAAGAAGTTGGACAGGTTGCAATATTTCAAGCAGCACTGAAGAAAACACATGTTATGGCAGTAAAGAGAATATTCATATATCTCAAATCAATAGAAGACTATGTATTATGGTATCCAAAAGGGAATGATATATCTCTAGTTGCATACATAGATGTGGATTGAGAAGGAACTGTTGATAATAGAAGAAGTAAAAGTGGAGAAGCCTTCTACTTGGGTGATTATCTGGTATCCTGGTTGAGCAAGAAACAGTCTTCAATATCGTTGTCCATAGCAAAAGCAGAGTATATTGCAACAACAACATGTTGCAAATAGGTTCTCTGGATGAATAAAACTTTGCAAGACATACAGGTTGATTATGATGAGCCTAATATGATATTCTATGATAATATCAATGCTATATGTATCTCTAAGAATCCAGGGATGCATTCCAAGATGAAACAAATTCCGATAAAGTTTCACTTTCTATGGGAACAAGTTACATAGAAGAACACCAAGGTAGAGTATATTGGGAAGAGAGAACAAATTGCATATATCTTCACCAAACCTCTTTCGAGAGATACTTTTGAGTATTTTCGACATAAACTAGGAGTAGTTTCAGCCCCACAGTGATCTACCTGGAAGTTGGCACAGTACGACAAGGGCAGACCAATAGTAATCAT
>ML802883.1:3086-13321 GCA_009831015.1 Picea engelmannii | reverse complement strand
TTCTCAAGGCCCTCATCTTATGTTATTCAAGCTACCGTTTATTTTAGTAACAGTAGATGATATGATGATATCTGATCTTGAAGACGCACGGCAGATTGCCATTTTTGAGGTTCAAGTTGTTTCAAGTCTTTGAAGTAATTAGTTATATTATCATGCCATGAACAGTTATATTAATTTAGTGCTCTGGCTAGTTAGAATATAAAGCTGCCTGAATATTATTTGTTCTCAGGATGACTAAGGGCACAGGCGAGCATGCAACAGAGGTTTTGTTTTTGGTTTGCATGGGAATATTTTTTTATTAAAAGTTTTAATATAGAAGGATTGTCCCTTATCATAATACCATCGATAAGATATCTTCAAATAGAAGAATTGTTCATTGTCATTGCACTCTAAGTGCTGGTAAGATTTTAACATATTTTTGAATAAAATTAGAGTAGTCTTTCGATTGTTCTGCTTTAATTGGTTTAACATTGCTCGTCAGAAAATATTGACAATTAGCTATTCCTATCTTAGATAACGGACATTGAAAGTCCAAATTCACTCATAGAATTGAGTTCGGTAGGATGGTTGCATAAGCATGGGATGGTTTTCTTTGAAAATCACCAATAAATTCTTCATACTGATTGTATTTATTCTTATTATGTGAATATATTTATGTTTTCTTAACACATTTTTTAAACAGGGAAGTGGAGTGAAATAGGTAAAAATAAAAAAGAATATTTTTTTAGAAAGTAACTAATAAAATAAGAATTTACGTTAATTCTATTTATTCCTATTATTATGTACATGTTTATGTTTTTTACGTTAATTCTATTTATTCCTATTATTATGTACATGTTTATGTTTTTTTATTATAATGTATATGTTTATGTTTTTTATGCTTTTTGTTGTTTTCTAATAATTTTTAATAAAATTATATTTATAATTTACAAAATTCATGCACCAATTCACATCAGCATAATATCATATCTTATATATAATATCATAGCTTATATATAATCTTCCAAGAAAATCTAAACAAATTCAAAAATTTTGCCTCACTGTCTAAAGTTCTAGGTTACCCAGCGTGCCCATATGTATACCATGTTCTGCAACAAGTGTAAGTGTTCATTGATTCTATTGACTCTTATTATGTGTGATATGTCTATGCTTTTATTGCACCCTCTTAAATAATGGTGAACTGGAGGTGGAAACAATTTTTTTTATTATGTGTAATAAGTCTATGCTTTTATTACACCCTCTTTAATAATGGTGAACGGGAGTGAAGCAGGTGGAAACAAAATTGAAAAAAAAAAATTCAAATGATTGAGATTATTAAAAATGTAAGTACTAAGTTGTATAAAAATTTAAGATTGAAAACTTGTTTATGGTTAAGATAGTGATGTCGATATTGAAGGATATGAAATATTTTTTTGAAAAAAAAATTAGTAACATTGAAGGATAAAAAGCTATGTCCATTATCATGATAATAACATAATTTTATAAATTAGGCATGTGGTTTCTTTCAAAAGAAAGTTTGGGAGATATTAAAAAAACTTTAATGACATTATAAATTAGATTAGGATATTATACTTTGCAGATTAGATATTTAGTATTAAAGTGAATTGGTAATAGATTTTGTGTTGGAGTTAAAAGATATTCTAGATCAACTAATCATCTGGAAACAACTTGTGAAAAGTTGACAGATAATTAGTTGATGTTTGGTTTATTAAATAAAAGTTGAAGAATAAATAGTCAATGTTTAGTCTATTAAATGGTTGGTTTGTTATGTGGTTATTCACTTTATTAACCTTGTTTTGCAATAAAACTAAAACTCTCCATTAATAGAGAATGTTATCAATTTGAAAGGAAAATGTTTTCTCATTTTTTTTTTTTGTAAGTAAAAAGGATGGGACCTGTTATATTATCATAAGAAAAATACCATAGCTGTTTGCGATGCCAGTTGTCCCACCTAAACAGAAAACCGAGACAGCTGAGCATCCCTTGCCATGTGTTTCCGAGCTAACAAAATTAACAACGTGTCATCCTGCCTGAAGGAAACCAGGACTATCACTTATGTAATTTAAACTATATGCCATGCACTGGTAATAAGAAAACTAAGTACTAACTAGATCGAAACCTAATTCAGAACAGAAAGAGCAAATGCTAACCACGAACAACATTGAACCTTTTAACCCGTGCTCTTGTCCTCGTCCTCATGTTGTCGCCACCCTATTGGAAGCGCGTAAGCTTGCGCGCACGTTGGGCACTGCCACTTTGGTAGAGTTCTGGAGTGAGCTGCGAAGAGCAGGTCGAGTCTTTGGTCAATACGAGCGAGGCGAAAGACCTGGTCATCCAACAGACTCCTCAACTCAAAAATGAGAGTGAGCTACCCCGAGTCAGTGAAGAGTGGTTGCTCCTGCTTGTGGTTGTCGATGGACGTTGGGGGAATGGTCTCTGTTGCGTCTTGATGCATATGCACCTGTTGGCTATGGGTTTGTAGCGCTGCCTCCCCGGGTGAGTCGGGTGGAATCTCCTCTTCTACATAGCAATTAGTGTAATGCTCCTCGAAGCTGGTGACTTTGGGGCCAAGCGAAATGCTCTCAGGCTGAGGCTTGCTGTCTGAACCGAACTCGGAAGGTGGATTCCAATTATCCGGCACTGTGAACAGAGTGTGCTCAAGGAAGCTTTGCAGGTCCTCCTCCAGGGTAACTTCTTCCACGTACGCCATTGGAGGTGTTCGTGGTCTCGTGCGTCTTCGGATGGTTGTCATTGCTATCGCCTTCTCGAAATTCTTTTGTCTTTGGCATCGCAATTCGGCCGTGTACCAGGCGGCACCCCTGCGCGGCTTCCCTCTCGCTCTGGGCATGGTGGGGATCCCGTTGATGACCAGGAATCCTTTCAAATGGGCTGCTCTGTTCCAAAGCTCTTACGGGGCCACCAGGTAGTGTTGTTGTTCCAGTGGAGTGGACGAAATACTGGTGAAATGCTGTTGTTCCAGTGGAATGGAGGCTGCGAAGGGCGAATGTCGCTCTTCTTTGTCGAATTGGGTGAAAAGGAGGAGCGTTGGCATGACCGCCATAGCCATTAAAACCTGTTGCTGAGTGCGTTGATGGCCAGTACTATTCCCTTGCACGAAGGGGCTCATCACATAAGTTTGGTTGCATTGTTCCATGGAACGTTAAAGGCTGAGGGGATGTTGGTCGGTAGATGCATTAATACCACGTCCCGGCCTACTCCCGCGTGGCTCCATCGTGCGACGTGGCACCCCATCCGAGGGTTGAAGGTCTCTAGTGGCTAAGGTTTCGCACCGAGTGGAGATGTTTGAATCTGTGGAGATGTGTGCTTCCTAGCAAAAGTGTTCGACTCCCATTTCGACTACCTCGTTTGCTAGGCAATACGCTACCTTGTTTGCATCTTGTTTCATGTGGGAGGGAGTGATACTGATATGGGGTTGGAGGAGGTGGTTAAAGTCTTCGAGCAAACCAGAGAGTCTCCAGCTTGGTGAGATTTTTGCAGGGTTGCACTCGTGGAGAATCTTGGTGGTTAGCTTGATGATGACTTGTGAGTCCCCCTCCAAGATAACCCTATGGTATCCATTGTCCATGGTTGTTTGGAGACCCCGAAGTAGTCATGTTAGCTCTGCTACATTGTTGGTTGTATCCCCTAGGAAGCCTGCATCCAGACCAAGAATTTCACCTCTGGAATTTCTGAGCACTGCCCCATATGTTGTTGTTCCAGGGTTGCCTTTGGAGGCTCCATCAAAATTTATTTTGATGAAATGTGCTAGAGGGGGAGACCAGCTGGTTGGACTAGTCTTTTGGCGCTTGTGGTTTCTTGGTCCCGGTTGATTGGTTAGAATGGGCTACCATTTTTGAAGAATGCATTGTTCCTCTAGGTTGCAGTTAAAGTCCTCTTCTATCCAAGACTTACTCCTAATTGTTTCCTTGATTAGTGAGCTGATTTTCTCCCAAGTGGCTTCTGGCAGGGATGATTGGGAGTGGAATATTCTCCTATTCTGTTCCTTCCAAATTTGCCAGAGAATAAGTCCCGGCAAGAGCGGCCAGATAAGATTCAATAGAGGGTTGTTGTAGGTACTGTGGTCCCAATTTTCTATTGTGTCATTGATGCTGCTTCGATTTTGGTTGGATTTGTGCATTATTTGCGCTCCTTGGTCCCAAATTTGTTGATTGTAGTGACATCCATTAAAGAGATGTTCTTTAGTTTCCTCGTGTTGATAGAAAAGAACACAAAGGGATGGTCCAATGAAGCCTCTCTTCCTTAGATTGTCCCAAGTTAAGGCTCTATTGTGCACCACTAACCACAAGAAGGTGGAAACCTTAGGCCAAAGAGCGGGGCTCTAGACTTTACTCCAAATGGGCTCCTTGTTTTGAGCCTGGTGATTTCCCTGCAGAAGGTAAGCTTCTTTGATTGTAAAAGTGCCAGCTGTGGAGTATCCCCACCTCAGGATGTTTGGTCCCTATCGTTTGGGTATTTTCTAGCGGTTGGCTTGAAGTTGCCAACTCTGCAGATTGAGGTTTTCTGGGATTCCGAGTTCTTGATTCGTGAGCTTCCATTGGTGCCAAAGGTGTTGTTGTGCTTGGGGTTTCCAAAGGTCCTTAACCCTTAGGGAGGTGTGTTGATGGAGAGCTCTTTTAAAATTGGATAGCTCCTCCATTTCATCCAGGCGTTTAAGTTGTTGCCATGAGTCTTGCCAGAACATTGCACTTTCGCCATCTCGTACCTCCCAGAAGGCATGATTTTGAACCAGTGTGCGATTCTGCTAGGCTGTGTTCCAGATGTTGGGGCCATGTATTTGGTTGTTATGTCGGATTAGCTGATCCTCTGGTGTGTGGGGGCATACTTTTGTTTCCACAATTGTGCCTAGGTGGCTGTTGGATTTTTTAGCCATCGCCACCAGATTTTGGCTCCCATTACTTGATTGAGTTTCCCTGGATCCCAGAGTCCTAGTCCTCCTTGGCTTTTTGGCATGCAGAGTCTGTCCCAATTGACTAGAGTCCATTTCTTGTTGGGTTGGTGACCATGCCAAAGAAAATTTCGCTGAAGATTTCTGATGGCTCTAATAATTTTTTTGGGAGAAGCCAGAGCAGTGAAGAGATAGGTGGGTAGGGCTTGCAAAACAGATTTAAGGAGAACCAACTGAGAATAAATATTGAGCGGTCTAAAGATCCAGTTGCTTAGCTTGTTGGAAGTGGAAAGGAGAAGGTTGTCCCAGGAGATGGATCTGGTCGTTTCTCCCATGAGGGGAACGCCGAGATAGTTGGATGGAAGGGAGCTCCTGGGTATCCCAAGAAGTCTAGAAATATGCAGTTGGACAGAAGCCGGAGTATTAAAAAAGTAGAGTTTAGATTTTTCCAAGTTGAGTGACATGCTTGAGGCTTCAGTGAAGTCAGAGAGGATGGAATTGAGCTTGTCGGCTTCCCTGACCATGGGGGAGTTCAGAAGGAGGGTATCATCAACAAATTGACTGTGAGAGAGTGTTGGCTGGATGTTGTGTAAAGGCAGGCCTTTAAGGGAGCCATCAGTGACTGCTGCCTTGATGTACCTTCCCAGGCCTTTTGCCAGAAGTAGGAATAGGAAGGGGGAGAGGGGTTCCCCTTGTCTAATGCCTATGGATGGTGAGAAGGATTGGGATGGGACACCATTTACCAGAATGGAGAAGAAGGCTGAGGAGGTGAGATTTAGGACCCAATTTACCCAACCCTGATCGAAACCAAAAGAATCTAAGACAACTCTAATATATTGCCAGCTGGCTCGATCAAAGGCTTTTGAAAGATCGAGTTTGATTAGCATACCTGGAGTTCTTGAAGTCTTGAGGGAGTGGATGATCTCGTGAGCTAAGATGATGCTATCCATGATTTGTCTTCCTTCTATGTACCCTGCCTGTTCCTTGGAGATGACAAGTGGCAGAATGGGTTTGAGTCGAGTGGCTATTACCTTCATTATTATTTTGTAGATGACATTGCATAGGGCTATGGGCCTGAACTGTTTAGGGTTTGTGAATCTTTCTTCCGGAATGAGGGTGAGAAAGGTGGCATTGAGAGCTGGTAGGACCAGGCCTGAATCTCTTGATTCCTCGACCACTTCCCACACTTCTTTTCTGATCAGGTCCCAGCAATGGTGCAAGAAATCTGTTGTGAATCCGTCTGGGTCGGGGGCCTTTCCGGGAGGCATGGTTTTTACTGCCCTATCCACCTCCTCTTGGGTGATGGGTCGAGTTAAAGTTGTATTTTTCTCAGTAGTTACTAGTGAAGGTATGTGTCGGGTAACTCTGCGTATGGCTTCCATTCTATCGTTCTTAGGTTCTGTTAGAAGGTCTTGGTAATAGTTGAGCAGCTCAGCCTCTATTTTGGAGTGTTCCCTGACTATGTTGCCTTGACTATCCTCTAAGTGAGTGATTCTGTTGACGTGTCGTCTGTGTATCATGGCTCTATGGAAGAATTTTGTGTTCTTTTCCCCTTCCTTGAGCCATTGCACTCTGGATTTTTTCTTCCATAGAATTTCCTCTTTCTTCCTTCTCTCTTCTAGCTGTTCCTGGAGCTGCTCCTCCTCTCTCATTAGTTTTGTGGTTCTAGATCCGGAAATGAATGTTTTTTGGATCTCTGCCAGCCTGCTTTCTATGCTCCGTATGCTTTGAAGAATATTTCCAAAGATTTCTTTATTTCACTGTTTCAGCATCTGCTTGAAGTTTTTAAGGTGCTGCTGGAATTTATACATGCTGGAACCATGGTCTATTTCTACCTGCGCCCACCAGGATTTGGCTAGCTGCTGAAAGTATGGATGCAATAGCCAGAATTTCTTGAAGCGAAAAGGCTTATATTTAGGTGGCTCTCCTGTGTCTAGCTGTAGAGCAAGAGGCCAGTGGTCTGAACCTGCTTTTGGTAGAATGAGGCTTTCCAGATAAGAGCCTATTTCCATTATTTCCTCAGTGACCAGGAAGAGATCTAGTCGACATGCAATGTGTTGATTTCCCGATCTACGGTTGGACCAGGTGAAGGTACCATTGTTATTTTCTATATCTACTAATTTTAGATGATCAATGAGAGTTTTAAACTTACCACCGTCATTCTCTAATTTTTTGGTGCCTCCTGTTTTCTCCTCCAGCATCAAGATCATGTTGAAGTCGCCTCCTAGGATCCAGTTCTAGTTTGTAGCCAGGATCTTGATTAGTTCAAGCCGCTCCATAAGTTTGTGTTTTTCCTGGTGGTTGTGAGGCCCGTAGACATTTGTGATGGTGCCTTCCTGGTTCGAGCCGATAACCTCGAAGTGAGCCATTATTGTGCCTATCGTTGAAACGGGTTTGCTGATAATGATGTTAGACGGGTTCCATAAGATTGCAAGGCCACCTGAGGTGCCTGTGGAGTCTATTGTTATGGAATTGCATTCTCGCCATATGCGTTGAAAGATGGTTTCAGCCTCTGCTCTCCCACATTTGGTTTCCTGTAACAGTAGAATGTCTGGCTTTTCTGCCTTGATGCAGTCTCGGAGGATCCTTTGCTTGGACCTACCATTAAGTCCTCTAATGTTCCAGGTTATAATCTTCATCATTAAGAGGGTGGTGTTGTGTGGAGGTATCCCTCCGAAAGCTTGTGAATTTGACCTGAATTTATCATGAGGTTGCTCGCTTCCTTGATCAGTTGGTGCGCGGTTTTTCACCCTCTTCATTTATTCTCTCGAAGGACTCTCTTCGAGCTAGAGCTTGATTTCGTTGCTATACTCAGGCGTGTTGTGGATCCTGCTGAGGAATTGATAAACACTTTATGTACCTTGCGCAGTTGTTCTTCAGGGAGGGTCTGCAGGTCCTTTTGATTCAAGTCTTCCTCAAGCTTTTATAGCTCTATTCCTACTAGATCTCTATCGTCTAGCAGCATTGGGGTGTCCCCATCCCCGTCTCCTCTTTCTTCTGTGTAGGTTTCACCGGCTTGTCGAGAGGGGGTAGGATTTGGGGCATCTTTTTGAGATTGTTGTGAGTCCTTGTGTGGGTCCTGAATTTCTTCATCTTCTGGAAATTGATTCAGAATCTCATAAGAGTTTTTGGTTGCGATTTTTTGTCTGGAGTCTGGGATCTACTTCCTTGGTGGGTTTCTCTTTTTGGATGCAACTATGGTGAAGCCATCCTTCTGTGTGGTGTCATTTGCTCTAGTGGCTTGTTTGATAAGAGGGCAGTCTCGATAGAGGTGGCCATGCTCATGGAATCTCCTACATATAAAGGGAATGTGCTCGTAGTCCAAAGTTTGTTGCCAGTCCTCATCCTGGTATTCAAGGGTCACCGCTCCAGGGAGTGGCTTGGATATGTTCATGTAGACATAGATCCTGGCATAAGAGGTATATTTTCGTTGTCTTGTGGCTTCAGAAGCTTTGACATATTTCCCTAGGGTGTTCCCTATGCCCATTAGAATCTCCTCCAGCCAGAACTCTTGCGGCAAGGAGTATAAGCGGACCCATACAGGGGCCATAGTAAAGTCTTCTTTATCCAGGATAAATCTTTCAGTCCAGAAGCATAAGAACAGCCCTGCTGAGTTGTAAAAGTACGACCCATTTTCAAATATCATGTCCTTGTCCTCTAGATTGTATAGAATGATTCTAAAGAATCCCTTGGAGCTAAGTTGGACCTCATAGTCCCCTTTGGGGTTCCACCAGTGCTTGATCCATTTGTTGAGGTCCCTTTCTGTTGGCCAGAGTCCCAGAAACTTACCGATGAGGGCATGTTCTCTCATGAATTGTGTGTGCTCTCCTACCCTAGTTGAGCTGATAAGGTATCACGGCGGTTTCCCCATTTGTGGAATGCATTTACCTGGCTCCCATCCCCAGGATGGCTTTGGTTAGGAGGTTCCGGCTTCTGTCTCCATTTCCTTTATGAGGCCTTGCTACCTAGCCAAGATCTACTCGCGTACCTACAATGGCGGTTCGAAAGTGGGGCGCTTCGCTCTGGTGCCTGATCGGTCGTTGGCCGCGACATTACAGTATGAGGGGGGTTGCCCCCCCTCTTCTGCGCCCATTTCGGTGTATCAATGGGAGCCGAATGGTCGTGAACGTTGATGATGAGTCGTCGCGCGGGGGTTCTACGTCTGATTGGCGGTAGTTTGATCCTCGAAGGGATTAGGGTTTCTGCAGGGTGCCGCTCTCCATTCTTTATAAATTGATCATGTTATTCTTTGGTTGAAAATGTTTTCTCATTTAAAAATATTTTCTCAAAATTGATATAATATTTTTAATAAGTTTAAACAAAAAATTTAGAACAATTTCAATAAGAAGATTTAAAATTTGTTGAATTTGTTCATTGTACTTTTGGATTGAAATGCATAAAAATTGTAAAGATTGAACTTGTTCATAAATGAATCACTATAAAATTAGTCATCTATTTTAGTATTTTGAGAGAAAATATTGAAGGTATGCATGAACTTGTTAGGCTCATTTTAGGGTAATATTTTTTTTGTTGATTTGGGATCACTTTCAAATCTTGCTTGGGGCATCAAACAACATTTCTCCAAGACAAAACATTGCAATAAAAGTTTCAAGGCCACCATCGTTGTTCTACCCATCAACAACTTTCTAACAACACGTGGATCACCTCAATCAGAGTTTGCATAAGTTATGCCTCCTACAATTTGACTGGTGCATTTGGCCACAATGGTATCAATGTTAAGAAAGGCATTTCATACGCCTTAAATACATGCATGCAAACTCAACATATGGTTGTTCTATTAAGCATATAATCTTAGTATTATGATTTGTCTTTAAGTATTTAAGAGGAGGCACATTGGTGAGAGGTGTGACTTCATATTTTCCCTCTATTTGTCTAGTTATATAGGGTAGAGTGAATACATTGAGAACTTATGAGTAGTGAATACATATCTAAATGTTGTTGGTGAAGGAATTGGTGTTCATTGGACAAAAATGTGTATTGAAGCTTGCATTGAGCACTTATGAGTTGTGAATATATATATGAATGTTGCTAATTACTCTTGTGAAGAGCATAGCTTTGTAAATATATTGTAACATGTTGCTAAATAATATATTGATCTCTTTCTTTGGAGTGTGGGGATTTTGTCTTGAAGGGTTTTCCCCAAAAAAGTGTTGTTTACTGATTTGTTATCTTATATGTTTGATACAACTATTTATTTTATTTTTTTCACATTCTTCTCTCAATGATTAGTGTATAAATATTATTTTGCACCTTTATTTCCTTTTGTTTGGTATCACACCCTAAGCACCTTTGATCCTAGGTGTTAAAG
>ML802882.1:68542-99007 GCA_009831015.1 Picea engelmannii | reverse complement strand
TGGCTTGGTAAGAAATGGTTGGATTTCTTGAGCAAGTAAGGCTTGCATTTTCTATTGTAAATGCACTTTTCAGTCTTATGTATGCATTTATGTCGAGAGTATGACAAGTTGCAGCAGTTTATCACAACTTGTATGATGCAAGTTGCATGTGAATGCAATTCGTTTGAAGGCATTTTTGTTGTTGCACAACTTCGCTAGGAGGATGTAAAAGATGGGTATGATGTTCACTTGTTACAGCCATATATCTTTTTCATATTAAGATCTTATGTACCCACATGTTACGGGGTTTATGTACTTATGTTTGTACTGGAAGGAGAGTTGAAGAGTCATGCACATGCATTTGTTTTTTTGTATGTGTAAGAAGTGAACCTGGTGATAGTTCATCATGAATGACTCATGATTGTAACATGATTGTGTATCATGTTTGTTGACTTGTCATTGGGAAGGTCAATATGTTTCAAATGAGTTTCGACTTGTGTCGATGTTGTCTTGACGACTATGTGTGTCGATCATGTTTTTCAACTTATGTTTAGTTGATGGTGTTTGTTGTCTTGTAAGTTGATTTTGAGTACACCGAGATGCAGGAAAAAACCATGTGCTTTGATGAAGTACAAGATGCGACAGTTTGTTTGAAGAGAAAAAAAGACTTTGTTGGCATCATTTTCAGTCTTGTATAAAATTGTTTTCAAGATTGATGGTTTTCTTGGCTTGTGAAAAGATGTCGCAGGAAAGTTTTTGCAGCCATTGGAGAGATGATTGTGTTGACGTCAAAGAGTTCACAAGAGGGACTTGATTCTCAGTGGGAAGGTTGGCAGTCTTCCAAGCACAAAGAGAACAGTGGGTCAGTAGCAGCTAGAGAACAGTGGTTGAGGGACATAGCCAGTTGCAGTGCAAGGCATGTCAAAGTATCCAGGTGATTGTCGAAAAGACTTTTCAAGTAGAATCAGTTGATAGAACTTGAAAGAAGAAGAGTATTGAATCTTAGACAGGTAATCATAAGCTTTTGTGGGTCCAAAATCCTTTCAGTGGGAAGGCGTGATCAAAATATGGACCAGGGGTCAAAATTTAGCTCAACAATCAACATTCTCGGAATTGCCTCAAAACGAAGGAGAGCGTAGCCCTCGTCATCATGAACCCAACGCAACTTGTTTGGGTTCAAATGGACATCGGGAGGGAGAGATATAGCGATTTGTTCGAATCATCAAACAGGTAAAAAAAAAAGGGACGTTGACTGTGCAGTCCGTACAGGATGACGTGGCAGAGACAGTATGACCGTAGGCTGATGTGGCATGTGATGATGTGGCAGTTTTTGATTGGCAGATGTGGTCGAGTTTTGATGTGACATGTGGCATCATTTTTGGTTAATGGTGTGGTGCCACGTGGCCCATTCATGGGCTTCCACGTGACACCGTTGTATTGGTTGATTGTTCAAAATTTTATGGAGTCCACCGAACTCGAACCCTGGACCTCCACCATCGAGAGATTTGGCAATGGTCGCCCGACCAGTGCGCCACTCTATGATCCTTGTCATATATATGGGATTATATTTATTTCAATTTGAATTATGTTGTATATGGTGGGGGGTCAAGCCAGGGCTTAGCCCCAACCCGTGGTTCTATTGTGTTACACATATGACCATTACCATATGTGCGGGAGTCGTGTTACAAACAGAGCCCATACGACCATACGACCATGTTATTAGCACTACCATACGACCATGCCCTCCATTGATTGTGTGAGGGGTTTTCAAATGTTGGCCCATGGTTATATGTGTGACCGCATGCGACCACAACAGAGAGCGTGGAAGTTTAAAACGGTTGAGTTTTGTTTGCTAGCTCGAGGTCATATCGTGGACCCATATGCCTGAGAGCTTGGCGGTTAGGGGCTGGCGCGCCCATAACCGTCCTACAGTTTGATCCATTTTTCAGTTATGCGTGGTGTTGGGTTTAAGCACGCGTTTTGGAGCGTGTTCTTGGTTCAACGTATAGAGGTGCATTTTGGCGAACCAGAGCCAGCAAGCTTGAAGAAAGAGAATGGCAGGAGGCCTATCTTCTTCATTTTTTGGCCGAATGAGGTGTCGTAAAAGCCCAGCTAGGGGTTTTTGGATGTCCTGAATCCATTGGCACTATTTTCACAGCCATTTGAAGACTGCTTATGTAGGTTTTTCACCATTGAAGTCTCAAGAAGCTCCAGGGAGCTTGAATCCCTCCTTGATTGAGGTCATGTTTTGGTGAGTCCAAGTTTGTTTTTTGTGACTGAATAGTCATTTTTGGCTAATTGTTATGCTCTGAACACATTGGGATAGGTTTCAGAGGCTTTTGAGGAATTTTACAGGTGTTTTTTCCACAAGGAAGCTCAGGGAAGCTTTAGGCCACATGTAGAAGAGGTCAGGCTCGGATGAGCCATGATCCGTTTTCAGAGTTCTATTAGTCATTTTTGGGGTTTTTATGTGTTCTGATCCCAATGGTACAGTCAAAATTTCCATTGGAGTTGACCAGCATCTTGTAAAATAACTTTTGACAAATTAATCCCAGAGAGCCAAGTCCATTATTGGAGGCTCAAGGAGATGTAGCCCGGAGAGGGGTGAACTCCTTTATCATGTTGTTATTGTTGTGAGTTTGATGGTTTATTTGCTGCAAGTTATGTTGTTGTGTATTTATTTAAAGTACATATTTAACCAGTTAAAATAACATTTCCTCACACATGAACATTTAAAGGAAGAAGCATAAACTTGGCACATAATTCATCTTGCATATTTTAACACATGAAGCAAGGTCCTGTAAAGTTTATTTTAATGAAGTAGAGGGTGCTTGCATAGCATAACAAGTCAGCCTTCTATTTTCAGATCAGAGGATTAATGGGCCCAACAAACTCTATTGCTTGTTTTTTAAAGGGATCAAGTACAATGACACAAAAGAGTGGGATCTCATCTCTGTGTCAGGTATTTCCCACTCATTGACATACGTCGCAGTGTTTTCAATAGTCTTTAGAGTATGTGAAGATACATGGACACAAAATCCATATGTGTAGGACCTTGCACGTGGTAGCCTTACCAACATTTTGGCCTCTAGAAATATACCTTCATGTGTCTCATATAGGAGGGAGTCTCATTCATGTTCAAAATCAAAGAAACATAGGATTCCATCTGTTCCCAACTTACACAATTGTCCAAAAATCAACTAATAATCAACACTATGGGTCACTAGTTGCCTACATTGTGCAAAAGTGTATTAGGTAGGAGACTGGACATTGATGAGGAATTATTTTATTTCGACCAATTGATAAGGGATGGATTTGACCTAGAAGATCTATGCATCTAGTATTTCATCATCAAGGTTCATGATAGCTTCCCTAGTCTGAATCTGCAACAAGTGATCTAGTCCAACATTGTGTTTTCCTGGATTAACAACAACTTTGAAGTCAAATTCTTGAAACATCAGCAACCACCGGTAGATTCGACCACCCAACACCAATTTGTTGACCAAATACTTGAGGGTGGAATTATCATTGAAGAATTTGAAAGAGAACCACAGTAAGTAGTGGAGGAATTTTTTCAAGGCATATACCATAGTCAAGCCCTTGTGCTCAGTTTTAGTATAATTATTTTCGACATCAAACAACTTCTAGATGGAAATATTGACCGGATGATTGATATTTCTCTCTCTTGGTTGTGCTAGAACAGTGCCCAGTGCATTGGATGAAGCATCGACATGTACATGGAAGAGCTTTGACCAATCACAAAAAATAAAGATGGGCACAGTAAGTATTTTTTCTTTGAGGATATCTAAGGCTTTCTAGAATTTTGTTGTCCATTCATATTTAATATCCTTTCACAACAACATTTCCAATGGAGCCACAATATGATCATAATTCTGGATGAAATTCCGATAGTATCCTTTATGTCCGAATGTTGCACACATTTCTCGAACTAAATTTTGGGCCACCATATCCAAGATGGCGATAATCTTAGCGGGATCCACAAGCAAGTCGTCTTTGCATACGACGTGGCCTAGAAATATACCAAAGGGCATACAAAATATGAATTTCTTCAAATTTAAAGAGATCTGGAGTTGGGGGCATCGATCCAGCATTAGTCAAAGAGATTTTATGTGTTCTTTTAATAGAATGAACATGGTCTAATAATCCAAGTATACCTCAAGGAACTTGTGGATAAATTCCTTGAATACGGTGACCATTATCCAGGAAAAATCTACAGAGGCATTCTTTAAGACAAAGGGAATTATTGTGTATGAAAATGACCCCCATTCAGTCACAAAGGTGATTTTAAATTGATCTTCCTTTGTGATCCAAACTTGATGACACCCTAAGAAGCCATATGTGAAGGAGTAGGCTTCTCGAATACTAACATTTTCTAGCGCCTCGTCTATGAAGGGTGTCGGGAAAGGATCATTGATGCATGTTGAATTTAGACTCCTCATATCAACACATATGTTAATTTCCCAAATATTTTTAGGTTTCACAACCATAGGGTTAATCCAATCAGATTCCTCCCTAGGGACAATGATCCTGGCATCCAACATTCGGTCTAGTTCCTTGTGCACAATTTCTTTGTACTTAGGATTTAGATAATAGGGTATTCTCTTAACTAGTCTGGCATCGAGCTTATATTATATCTTCATAGCTCCCAATGATCCTGCAATTCCCTTCATCTCAGAAACAATTTGAGGAAACAAGTCCCCATATTCTTTAAGGGGGTCAACAACCTGAGTGATTGACTCCTTATCCTAGCAATATCATATAATGGCCATCTTGGGTGATTATTTAGTACTAATATTGTGTTTCTTGGTTTTTATGGGGCCATTATAGTATGGTGTAGTTGTATTTGTTGCCTTTCCCTTTAGTGTGTGTTCTCCTTTTGACTCTATGATATAGATGTCACGGGAGTCTTAATCATAAATATTACTCACATCAATCTTCCAACAATGTACTGCTTCTTTCAGTTTTTCCATCGAATGATGGTATGAGAAGACCACCTAGAGGTCAGTGTCATTTAGTTATTGATGGAAAATGAATTCCTTAATCTGGTATAGTACCTCTCTGAGAACCAGATCTTCTACAATGAAATTGAAGGTTCAAATAAACTACAAACTCATTCGAGTCCACTCGCTTTTTTTCCTTCTGAGTTCCTTCTGCATGTACTAGATTATAGGAATCATGTCCATTGTGTGGACAAACCGATGGACCCATTGGGATTGAGGGATTTTCTTAGAGATATAGTGTTTCCCATAGAATGAAATGTGTTCATGAGGGTCCTGTTGGCCCTTGACCAAGTTTTGGGAGTTTCTTGATCATGTTGACCTAGTTTGGGACTTCGACAGCCTGTCGAAGGAGGAGCGCAAGATGAAGCGGAGAGCACGGGATATCGGCCCCCTTTTGGGCCTCTTTTTGGGTTTTTGGGAATATGTAATGGGAAAGGGATGTCAACCCATGGGTTTACCCATGTTTAGGCCTATTTTGTATATAAATAGATGTCTAGGCTAGGAAGAAGGGAGAGAGGCGAATGAAAGGCTAAGTGTTGCCTAGGCTAGGAAGAAGGGAGAGAGGCGAATGAAAGGCTAAGTGAAAGTAGGGTTTTTTGATGCTTTGTGCATGATTGTAAGAGACTTGCAGAGCTAAGTGCAAGTAGTTGTGACAGATTGTGAAAGGCTTAGTGTTGTAATGTGAGGAAGAAGGATCTAGTGATCTATGTAGATCTTTTGTCCTGTGCGGAGTAAGGATTTTGAGGCCATGTGCTGTAACAGATTGACTTAAGGAAATAAAGAAGAAGAGTTTATGGACGTAGCCCCAGGAGGGGGGTGAACCATGTAAATCATGTGTTGTCTCTCTTTGAGCTTTACCTTAATGTGTTTATGTCTTCTTTGCTAAGTACTCTGATGTAGTTGGATAGATCTACTTTCTTTTTTATTATGATGTGTGAGAATGCTAGATATGATACATATGGTTGTGCTTAGTGCTTAATCTGAATGATCTAACCTATTTACTTGTGCTAAGTGCTTGTATACGGTAGATTAGTGTGGATACTGCGAGGTTCTTTTTTATCATTGAAGTAGATAATGATTGCATGTTAAGGAACTGAAGGTTCTAAATACTTTATTAAGAAATACAATCACAGATCTGTGTCCCATCTAAGGTTGCAGACACTTGAGTCCTGCAACCACCCCTACCTCTACCTCGGGTGAGACTTCATATGCTTCGTAGGTGTTGCCGAAAGGGTCGGTAGTTAGGGTTTTTTTGGTGCGTTGTTGTAGAGTTGAACCCTGGGTCTGCCCCTGTGCCAACAAATGGTTCTATTGTCGGGACCGAAACTATGATTGTTGGGAATTAAGGAAGAAGAAACTTTGTGAAAAGATTCGATCTAAAAGTGTGAAATCTATGTGCGTAGATTTGTGCCCTAGTGCACAGTACTTTACTTGACCTATGAAGCTCTGTGCTAAAGAGAGAATGCCAAATCTAAAGGAAAGAAGCCCGATATGAAGAAAGGAGGTCGGATCTGAAGGAAAGAAGCAAGATCTGAAAGCTTTGTGCTCTAAGAAAGGTAAAAGTGGAAACTTCTGACTAAAAGAGGTAATATCTGCAATCTCTGTGCTCTAATAAAGGTAAGAATAGTTAAAAAGTCTTAGATATGAAAGCTTTGTGCTCTGCAAAAGTAAGATAAGTGGATATTTTTATTTCTAGAGTATGAATCTAGGTATGTTTGATAGATTCTATCCTAGCTTAAAAACTAGGGCACTGATAGATGAAAAAATATTTGTTATGAATAGATCTGATAAGAATCATGAAAGATACGTTATACCTATGCATAGAAAAGATGTTTGGACTAACAAATGGATGTAGGATCCTAGAAAGAATTTGTTTCAGGTTAGCTCATACGATCCTAGTGCGCAGTACAGAAGAAGATGGGGATCATTTAAAAGGAAGAGAGGATTAACCTTCTGTTACAGTTGCAAAATGTCAGGACTTCTCGCTAAGGAATGCCCTGGTGGAAGACCTAGTTGTCTTTGTTGTAAATCTCTATACCATGAAGTATTGGATTTCCCTAGAATGATCGCTAAGCTTGAAGGAATGAACCTGAATCAAGAGAACCCTAAGGAAGATCAAAAAAAGGTAGAACCCCGGAAAGAATTAGAGAAAGTATTAATACAAATGAAAGAAACCCTGAATGACCACCGACATGTCAGCTTATCAGAGATATTCAAAGAGAAGGAATGCATTGAAGCAAGAATAGGGGACTTTGACATTGATTGTATTCTGGATGAGGAAACACAGACGAATATTATGCCATAGAGAACCTGGGAAGCTATAGGAAGGTCTGATATGATCCCTTCCCTAGGAGGAATAGGTTTATTTAAAGGAAATCTAGTAAACCTATGTGGAAGGCTCGCTCGAATACCTATGACTGTCGATGGAACTTCGACAGAAGAAGATTTTGAGATTATTAAATTTCTTGAAGATAGCACCCCATTTACCATGTTAATAGGAAAACCTTGGATTGATAGAGATCAAGCCAAACGAAAGGAAGAACAAGAAGTTTTGGAACAGAAGAAGCAAGAGTTAAAAGACTTTATGACCAGAAGGATCACGCACTTAATTAAGGAACAGGAGAGTAGATCGTAGATATTTAATACTAGAATCTCGGATGTCAAAGCTAAGAAAACGATAGAGGATCCTCAGAATATTGAATTACCTATCCCAGACACAGAAGAAGTATTATTTAGGAACCCTAGGAAATAATTTCAACAGCGCGAAGTAACTAATACCAAAGAAGAAAAGAATCAGAATGAGAAAAGCATTACTGAGAAAAAGCTCACTAGAAAGAAGGCTAGAAAGTTAATAAAGAAAAGGGCTAATACGGAAAGGTTACAGGAGGTTCTAGAGGAGACCTCACAGAAAGAAAAATTGTCGAATTGAAGCTTTGCCGAGATATCATAACAGTGACACATGGCACTTCACCATGAAGAAGCAATATAGTTGTTGGGGCCTATATATCCATTCGAATTCTGTTCCAAACAGATAGAAAAATAATAAAGGTTCACCATCCACCCATTGGACCACGCCATAACGGATTGAACAGGACTTAATGGAGGCTCATACCCATTGCAATCCAACCATTGTCGATTTATCTATTTATCTCGTTGCTCCATACAACAAGAACACTTTTTCTTATTGAGAATTTGAGCTCGTAACCTTGATTAAGATTGTCCAGTGATCACTACGCCTTTGCCTTCTACCCTATTGTAGTGCCCATATTACTTTGAGAACCTGAGATATCCATCTCGAGCGTGTATGTCTGAAGAGCTCACCGTCGAAGAAGCAACTGTGATAGAAGTTCTGATCGAATTAATGAATGAAAGAACCATGTCAGGGAGAGGACTGTCTACATGTGTACAGGCATCATCGACGCGAGGAGTGAAAGCCTCCTCATCGACTGCTCGAGCCAGCCCATCCCGACCAACCTACGAAAAGGTAACTAAGCATAGAGACAATATTTTGAACGCTAAGTTTATCCCGATCATATTACCTACCTACCCACCTCCTCTGAGCAGCGCAGTAAACAGAGATAGTGTACCCTGAGAGTTCGACTACACTTTGGTCACTGCGTACCTCCCAAAGGGGATACGCGTAGTTCGTGTAGACTAGGATAAGATTGCAGCTTTGAAGTTTAGCGACTTCAACCTTGGTGACAGGAAGGTCTATAGAATTCTTTCTCCATATAAATACCTGACGAAGACAAAGGGTAAAAACTTGAAGATCATCCCTCAGTAATGGACTATGGACCTCGCACAATCCACCTTGTTGAACGTCATGAAGATCCAGCATTTTGAAAGACACCAGGAAGTCAATTCCTATGTCAAGATATTGTTTTCGAGCTATCATGGCGGCTACTTATGGTTAAACTACTGCATCACGATCGATCCGACACTGATCCACAAGATCACGGGGTTGAGCATGTAGGGCCCTGACCCACAATATTTTTACCTTGGAAAGACCATAGACCAAGCCTTAGCACAAATGATCAAAGAGACTTATGGCGATGTCGAGAAGGGCACGCAAGGCTACAAGGAAGCTTCTATTCAAAATGGCGCAGTATGCCTCACCTGTCAACTCATTGCAGGAAACTTAGTACGGAAGAACAGACCAACCCAAGTCACCGGTTTTGTAGTCGACCTCACAGGGAAGTGCGTGGAAGGCCTACAAATGAATTGGGCAAAGTATCTCGTGAACCAGTTGGAAATTGAATCTAGAGAAGTGCAAGACCAAGCTTATGAGTTCCATTATAGTTGGTTGTTGATCCTAATCACATTCGTCACATGGGAGATGTCGGAAGGTGCGACCTTCCCGGATATCGAACCGTTCAAACCTTTTGATGCGAAGTTCAGTACACTTTGGTTCTCAACTGATATGAACAAGCAATGGCAGTCGAATGTTGTGTTCCACACATACTGCAACTAGCTGAAGGAATCCATCCAGGCTAAACCTTGCATCACGTCGAACACTCTACACCGCTTCAGACCTTTAATGAAATTCAATGCAGACCACCATTTCATCTATATCACAGCGCACACTGATGAGCATAAGAAACAACTACAATCTTACTACAATCAGATGGAAGAATACTTGGAAGAGATCACCAAGGAATGGTCATCAAACCTCCTCATTCCAGTAGACCCCGCGGAGATGTCTGACGTTGACAGTCCAGAAACTGAGAAGGATATACCCAGACCGAGTATGGCACAAAAGATCACAGAAGTTCAAGACATAGACATCCTATCTATGAGGAATGCTTCCATCACACCAGAGAAAGAGGGTGATGGTGAAGAGTTAGAAGAAGTTGAATAGTGAAGATATGAAGTGGATCCCCTGAAGAAAAGGAAGGGTTCACCTCTGAAACCTTCTTCCTGGAAGAAGCCGAAAGCTCCCGTAACCAAGCTACAGACTACACTGACCCCGGATGAATTCAAATTCATCATAGCAGCATTGAATGACGCTTCGTTGGAGATAATAGATAAATAGGAAACCAAGAAGGAGACAATGTACAAAAGAAATGAGATCAAACTCCAAGGAGTGCAGCAGGCACTACAATTTAGCCGCGTAGTCTCCACTGCGCCTCTATCAGCAGGAACACCAAAACTGGGAGATGATCCAGCTCAACTCCATAGAATTTCTAACACAGTCGAAGCTCGACTTCGAAGAGCACAAGAGGAAGTGAAGTAAGCCACTCAGGCATTGAAACAAGTACGGGGAGTACTTTTCGAACAGTGCAGTGCTGCAGAACAAAAAAAGGTACTCTCCAAGAAAAGTGGAGTGAAGAGAAAGCACAACTACAACAAGGAAAGGAACAGTTGCTTGCAGAGCAACTGGAAATAAAAGAAGTGGTCAATAGAGCACTTCACTTTGTGACATTCATCGAGGTAAAGAACGAAGAGAAAGTTCCACAATAGGTGGCAAAACTGGAAGAAGTAATCCAGAAACTACAACAACGCATAGCAGATTTAGAGCTCTGCACAGTACCAGAAACCCCGCAGGAGATAAGGGACCAATGAGAAGAAACTGCCCGCAGTGCAGTTGATAGACTGAAATCTCTTGCCCTAGAATGCAAGCAGTTGAGTAACCACAGTGCCCAGATGTATGAGAACCTGACCGAGAACCCAGAGTTACATAAATTGGAGTCCTAGCTCCATGAGGCGAAGTATCAAGCTGAAAAGATACAAGCACAGTTGAAGGCCCTGTCGCCAGTGGAAAGAATGAAGCGGTCTCATGAGCAGTGCACTGCCGAGTAGCAGATCCATATGATCCAGAGTAAGGTAATGGAAGTAACTCAATGAATTCAACCGGTACAAGATAAGTCATGTCATTTATTTACAGAGGTCGAAGGCTGAGGATTAGAGTTAGAACATGTTGTGAGTGCAGCAGAACAGTGCCTAGAAGGGTCGGTGAACGACGTGGTGATCCAGGAGTTTGTCGAGCAAGAGGTTGTAGCACAGCAGCAAGTCGAAGCATCTCAAACCAAGCTCGAGGTGTTTGAAGCAGAATTGATCAGACCAGATTGACTCGAGACAAGTCACAGGTGAGTGTTGGGGGCATGTTGGCCCTTGACCAAGTTTTGGGAGTTTCTTGGTCATGTTGACCTAGTTTGGGACTTCGACAGCCTGTCGAAGGAGGAGCGCAAGATGAAGCGGAGATCACGAGATCTCGGCCCCCTTTTTGGCCTCTTTTTGGGTTTTTGGGAATATGTAACAGGAAAGGGATGTCATCCCATGGGTTTACCCATGTTTAGGTCTATTTTGTATATAAATAGATGCCTAGCCTGGGAAGAAGGGAGAGAGACAAATGAAAGGATAAGTTCTAGATCTAAGTGATGTGAATGTATGCTAAGTGCAAGTAGGGTTTTTGGATGCTTTGTGCATGATTGTAAGAGACTTGCAGAGCTGAGTGCAAGTAGTTGTGACAGATTGTGAAAGGCTTAGTGTTGTAACATGAGGAAGAAGGATCTAGTGAGCTGCGCAGATCTTTTGTCCTGTGCGGAGTAAGGGTTTTGAGGCTCTGTGTTGTAACAGATTGACTAAAGGCAATAAAGAAGAAGAGTTGGTGGGTGTAGCCCCAGGAGGGGGTTGAACCACGTAAATCCTGTGCTGTCACGCTTTGAGATTTACCTTAATGTGTTTATGTCTTCTTTTCTAAGTACTCTGATGTAGTTAGATATATCTACTTGCTTTGTGCTTATGATGTGTGAGAATGCTAGATCTGATACATATGGTTGTGCTTAGTGCTTAATTCGGTTGATTTAACCTATTTACTTATGCTAAGTGCTTGTATACGGTAGATTAGTGTGGATACTGTGAGGTTATGTTTTATCAGCGAAGTAGATAATGATTGCATGTTAAGGAATTGAAGGTGTTAAATGATTTATTAAGAAATACAATCACATATTTGTGTCCCAGCTAAGGTTGTAGACACTTGAGTCCTGCAACCACCCCTGCCTCTACCTCAGGTGAGACTTCATCTGCTTTGCAGTTGTTGCTGAAAGGGCTGGTAGTTAGGTTTTTGTTGGTGCGATGTTGTAGCGTTGAACCCTAGGTATGCCCCTGTGCCAATATGTCCTCATTTCCCTTATAACAGTTGGCTAGCTCAAAATTTGTGATAGGATAGAATCAGTATTTTATGAACTATAACACCTTTTCCCAGCTCTGAATAATCGGTCGATGGGTCTCCCACCACGCAAGGGTCCCTCAAACCACTTCATCCATGGCCTGAATTCTATCCTCTGTGGGAACAATTTTCTCCATCTATATGAGGAAGGTCTCCATTAGCCCTATCCCATCAAACCATTGGGCATCGGACAGCCCAAACCCAATCCATCGCACTATTTTTTTTCCTTGCACATAGAAAATTCGTAGAGATTTTTTTTCCACCTCTCTATGGAATCCTCAGAATCTGTATCATAAGATTTGACACTTCTCCATCTTAAATATCTATCTTTGGTGGGGTTGATATAGTCCTCCATGTGCTCCATGATTTTTTAAATATTGCCAATGACTGAACTTCATGCATCCTCATCCATGGCCTCATTGTATCGGTTGCACTCATATTGATCTAGTGGTGCGACCACACACATCATGTCAGTTTCAAAGGATATCTTCCTCTTATTCAAATTTAACAGTGCATTATTTTCAAAGGACCAGTCAAACCCCAATAATGCAGCATATGGATCAGACGCATCCATGATCTTGATAACTTTGAAGTCGGCTTCACTCCTTCTATGTTCACTTATAGTTTCTCCAACCGGCCTATGGAGTAGATGTTGTATTGATTGGCCAATCGAAGTTGAATGGGTGACCAAACCAACTCAAGCTTACCCTTCACTTCCCAAGATTTCTTGGGAAAAATGTTCATGTCGGATCTCAAATACAACATGAATCCATCTATGTCGTACCCACCAGGCTCTGTTGTCATATTGAATTCTTGGCTAGTGCAATTTTGCTTGATTACTTGGCAGACATCCCTTTCCAGAAGAAGAGAAGATATGGTAGTCTCGTCTCCTTGTTCTTTCATGCAAATACCTAACATTTGGGTCATCTTACTCACCACTTATAGATATTTAGCAAGCGCAAACAACTGTGCAAGAAGGTATTGACTTGATCTGGGATTTTTCCATGTGACCTAAGTCACAAAAGGATTTTTATTGTGGTTTTCATTGAACCTCCTCTTGGCATTGTCCTTCATATAATTTTCTCTTGGTGCATCGCAATGTAGTTTGTCTACATGCTTCCTCTATTGATCTTTAGTTCGTGCACTGTATTTTGTCGCACACGCGAACCTCCTCCAAATTTATTTATGTCGGGTGATGTAACTCCTCGCATGCGTTATATATGTCCAGTGACCTCTATGTCTCCCACTGCACCTCTTCATGGATCTATGCTTCTTCTAGAAACCTTTGTGTTTCCCTCTACACTTCCTCCAAGAATCATTCCTCTTTGAGAGACCTATGAGTCCTACATTGCAGCTCCTTGCATGCTCTTTCTTCTTCAAGTGATCTATGTGCATCATGTATAAAATCCTTCTACCAATAAGCATCAAAAATAGAAAGGGCTTGAGGTTCCTTCCTGATCTGTCTGTCTAGTCTTTTACCCAAGCCTTCACCATGCTTGAACTTTCCTATGTCTTTGCTCCTCCACGGGTTACTACCAGGACTCCATCCTCCTCATTTTTCTTCCTTTTTTTGCACGGATCGGAATGCACCATGTTAAATTTGTCCTTCTTGTCCTCCCACTTTTTCATTAAGTCGAGAAAATCCTCGATTACATGTTCAGGACTATAATGATAGGTACAGAGCATGCGTGGCTTTATGAAAAATTTTGAGACGTGACCAATCTTACTGTAATTAAAAAAGGTGCAGGGTATACCTCCTCCTCCACCATATCCATGGTCATGACCGTACCCATATTCACCTCAATTTCCTCCTTGGTATCTGTCTCTATATGCACCACCACACTCACCACCCTTTTTCTCCTCCTCTACCCAGAATGCATCATGGGTGTTATCTTGCATTAACTAGAGGGAGCGGAAACTATTGACATCATGGTCGATGGACTTATAGAACTTGCATAATGGAGTGTGATTTGTTTTTTGAAATTTCTACAATGTGGGAAAGCAGGGTGGCACATGTCCCCACTCCCTTCATATTTCACACCATTTGGACTGTCCATATGGAAATGGACTTGGTGTGCCTATCGCCACATAATACGGAAGGAAAAGGCACTCATCTCGGTGATGCCCCTCGAAATAGCATGTAGTACACCATGCACGCTCGTGCATGACTTTATTCTTGGAAATATCTTGTAGTTGTATAGTTAGGTTGGCTAGTTGATACTAAACCTATGCCAACCAAGTTAATGTCTCTACGCCTCCCGGTGTAGCTTCTAAGCACATTGCAATATTGACTGCCTCTACCTGAGTGATCACCTTGTTTTGGGTGAGAAGGACTAGATATGGGGGAGTAACCCCAAAATGAACCATTCTTTATGTTGTACGTCATATATTTGGAACATCATCTTATCTAGTAAAATATTAAATTGTTATTCAAAGTCCCAGATAGTTTCTCCTTCTGTTTGATCTCCTTGATTTCAGTAATGCATTGGGATTTTGACTTGGGCTTATGAAACTCTCTAAGAATATCATACTTTATATCATCCATGGACCTTTCCTATCTCACTGTCATATTATCCTTGTATTCCATGTGCCACGTTAGGGCTCTATCCCTAAACATAGTCTCTAGTTGCACGATCTTAGTTGCATCATATGTAACTCTCTTTAGAGACCATATTGCTTCACAAGTGAAATAGTATTTCTATGCACCCGTTCCATGGAACATGGGAAACCTCAGTGTACTATATTGAATCTCCATCTTCAAACTGAAGCTAATTCCTCTTATCTGGTTGTAATTGTTTATATCTTTCCACACCATTCTCGCTTGGGGTAAAGTATTGTCAACTTCACCTTCTTCTTCACTTGTCTCATCACTTCTCTCTGCTTCTTCTTCACTTGTCTCATCACTTCTCTCTGCTTATTCTCTTTCTTCGACTCTAATATCTTCACTATCTATTGTGCTTTATTCTTGATTAAAAAATTTCAAGGGGTTTGGTACAAAGGGGGGGTAATTCCATCTTCTTCTTAAAATTCTCGTGAAGTGACCCAAAGAGATATCTACTTGCATTCATGCAAGACCATCCACTACTGTCAATTTGTCTCCCCCACCATTAGGGGATCCTCCATATTCCTATATTTATTTCACACCAACATAATGTTCCATTCCTTCCTGCCCTAGTTGCACACCACAAATGTGTTCTTTTCCTTCTGGGTCGACCTGCGCACTACAAATACACACGATGTCTCTTGGTTCGATATATGCACTACCACCTTGCACAAAATTGTTTTCTCCAATCATCACGTTGTTACACCGTGTGCCATCCTCTCTTTATATCATCACACCAATCCTTTGTGCTCATCTTCTTCTAAGTTTGTGGCACTCTAAAACATCCAAGGGGTACATATTTCATCACCTGGGTCCATACTAGTATCACCACTGGCATATGTATTGGACACCATATCCTCTATGACATGCCTTTTCGTGGGTCTATCCGCATCTGTGATCCATTCTGGAACAATATCCACTCCCACACTACCACTTGGTGTGGTTTATTTTCTCTTTATCTTGGACCTAACTCCTCGTCATGCACACCTGACTAATTCTTTTCCACCTTTCTCTCTCACTCTTATTTTTATCTCAACTCTTCTTTCAAACCTATTATCTCTTTTTCTCCTCTTCTCTTTTGGGTCCATTCCATACCTCACCTCATCTCAACAACTTCTTGGATCCTCCTTAATTGATCCTTCTGGCTCATTTTCCCCTTCCTTTTCCAAAGCCCCTCCCCCCAGGGCTAGGGGTTTTACTCATCCATTCTATCAAGATCCATGCGCATCATCCTTCTCTCTATGAACAACATCTTGATCCAAAGTGGAATATATTCTATAATATGCTTCCTTGGACCATCTTCTGTAGTATTCCAGATATAAAATAGTATGCAGAACATAAATATTTTAGCTAGAAATGGCAGAGAAGCAATGATATAATCAGAAAAATACCATAATAACACCAGAAAGAGAACTTTGATTATTGATAGCAATGTTCACTTGCCTTTTCGAGGGGGAAACCTCCAGTAGAGCAGGTCTCTATTACAATAATATGCAAGACAATATTTCTCATACCTCTACTTCTATTTATACTCTATTTGTCCAAAAGAACAATCTAGAGGAAGATCCTTCTAGAAGCGGAAGCTTCTATTAGGTCTTCTTACATTTGACTTTTTCTTCCTTATTGATAGGCCTTATTAATATTGGCCTTTATTACATGGAATTATATTATTCTACCTATGTGATGGGTTAGGGAGGTTAGGTCCCTAACATGCCCTCACCCTTGAAGAAAATCCTTGTCCTCAAGGCTTCAGATGAGGGAATTGTTGTAGAATGGTGGTCGGATTGTAAATGGAATATTGTGTAGGTGTATCTTTCCATTGGACTAACAATTCCTAGATGGTGCGCTGACGGAGAAGACACTCTCTCTGGAGAAAGAATTCTTGTGGCCGCAACCATATGGAACCTTCTCCATCCAAATTAGGGAGACTATTTTGAGTTTGGCACTTAGTTCCAATCACCTTCTTCAAGAAGGAAACATGAAAAACAGGATGGAGCTTTGACTGACTGGGTAGAGATAATTGATAGGCCATCGATCCCACATGCTTAAGCATTGTATAAGGACCATAAAATTTGGGTGAAAGTTTCTGATAGTGTTGATATTTGAGTGAATTATACTTATAAGGTTGTATTCGAAGAAATACATAGTCCCCTTAAACAAAATGGTGTTCAAAACGACCTTGATCTTCTTGTTGCTTCATGCAATTCCAAGCCATGACCAAATTTTCTTTAAGGGCACGAAGAATAACCTCATGGACTGTAATATTTTTTTCAACCTCGTGAACCTTCGAGACCCCTGGCATTAAGGAGAGAACTGATGGGGTATTTTTTCCATAAACTACTTCAAAAGGAGTCATGCGAGTAGTTGTATGATAAGATTTGTTGTACCACCATTCATCTAGAGGTAACCATTGAGCCCACCGATTTTGTCTCTTAGATGCAAAACACCTCAAATATGTTTCCAAGCACTTGTTGACAACTTCAATCTGGACATCTGTCTAGGGGTGATAGGCAGTGTTGAGATGCAATTGGGTGCCCTGTAGCTTGAACAATTCTTGCCAAAACATTTCAGTGAAAATGGGGTCTCTGTCAGAGACAATAGAATTAGGCATGCCATGAAGCTTGAAGATATTATCCATGAAGATTTGAGCCATTGTGGCGGTCATGAATGGGTTTTGAAGAGCACAAAAATGAGCATATTTGGAGAGATTATCTATTACCACCATGATGATTGACTTATTTCTCGATTGAGGTAATCCCACAATGAAATCCATAGAAATATCTCACCAAATAGCAAGGGGAATCGGAATAGGTTGGAGTGTGCCTAGGGATTTGACATTTTCTCCCTTGATGCATTGACAAACCTCACATTTATCCACAAGGGTGTGGACTTCATGTTTCATACCCTCTCAGAAAAAAGAACGTTTGACCTATTCATAGGTTTTGGTAAACCCTGAATGAACGGTTGTGGGTGAGGCATGAAGTTCAGAAAGCACTGTGGATTTAAGTTGGGATTTCTTGCATAAATACAAACAAAATTTGTAGCGAAGCTCTTAATTATGCCAAGAGTACCATGGAGAATTGGAATAATTGTGTTGCAATTGGTGGAGCAGGCTAGAAATTTTGGGGTCTTGCAACCATTCCTGACGAACAGCTTGGATCCAATCTGGTACAATGAAGGAGAGGGAGAAAAGAGACCCGTATTATTCATATTTATAGGAAAGAGCATCGTCCACTACATTTTCCTTACCCTTATTGTAAATGATATCATAATCATAGCCAAATAGCTTGGTCACCCATTTTTGTTGCGTCGGGGATGAAATTCATTGTTCTAGTAAATACGTGAGACTCCGATGATTAGTTTTGATTTGGAATCATTGACCAAATAAATAAGGATGCCAGAGATCCACAACATGCATAATAGCTAACATTTCCTTTTCATAAATGGATTGGCCCAAATGTCGCTCTGAAAGGTGTTTTCTAGTGAAGGCCAACGACCTGCCATCTTGCATGAGGATAGCTCCAATTCATTTCCCGAAAGCATCACATTCCAATACAAATGTCTTTGTGAAATCTGGGAGAGCTAGGACATGGGTCAAGTACATAACATCTTTTAAGGATTGGAAGGAATGATCCACAGCTAAAGTACAAGTGAAAGAATTTTGTTTAAGGAGGGAAGTGAGAGGAGTTGCAATCTTTCCATAATTACGGAAAAACTTCCTATAATAATCTGTTAAACCTAGAAAACCACAGAAGCTCTTAAGAGTTTTAGGGTGAGGCCAATCTTAGGATCCACGTAGACACCATATTTGTCAACAATATGACCCGGGTATTCCACTTCTGAGGCACCAAAGGCACATTTAGATTGTTTGAGGAAAAGTTGATGTTTAGAGAGTAGATGGAGAACTTGATTCACATGGGAGAGATGGGATGGCCAAGTTTTAATATAGATGAGAATATCATCAAAGAAAACTAAGACAAAATGACAGAGAAAAGGATGGAATATAGGATTCATAAGACTTTGGAAAGTGGAAGGAGAATTGCACAATTCAGAGGGCATTATCAACAATTCATAATGACCCCCATGAGTGCGAAATGCAGTCTTGGGAATGTCTTCTTCTTTCATACGGATCTGGTGGTAGCCAAAATGTAGATCCAATTTGGTGAAGTATTCAGCACCACTCAATTCATCCAAGAGGTCATCAATGACAGGAATGGGTAATTTGCCTTTGATTGTAAGTTTGTTGAGGGTGCGGAAATCAGGACACATGCACCAAGTACCTTATTTATTCAGTACCATGACCACAGGGGAAGAATAGGGGCTAGTATTCAGACAGATAACAATAGATTCTAGTAATTCATGAACAATTTTCTCAATATCATTTGTTTGTGCAAAGGGATGATGATAAGGCCAAATATTGGGAGGAATATTGCCCGGGATGAGAGGGATGGAATGATCATGGACTCCACGGGAAAGGGGAAGGTATTGGGGGGTGGTAAAAACAACATGGTTGTGAGAGAGGATAGATTGGAGGTTAGGATGCATAGAAGGTGTCTCAACAACATGAATGGAGTGGAGTTGGGCTATAATTCCCGAATGACCTTTTTTGAGGATATTTTCCATGTCATGGGACCTGATTATCTCAGGGGATCTTGTTGTGATGCCTTGGAACTTATATTGTTGTCCCTCCTATTGGAATTGCATGGTTAAGTCCTTAAAATCCATGAGAATGGGGCCTAGAGTGTGTAACCATTCAGCACCAAGAACAATGTCACAACCACCCATGTCTACAGAAAACATATGCGATTTCAAGTGATACTGGCCAATTTTGAGTCACACATTTTCACTTCGTCCCCCACATTTCATGGAACTACCATTGGAAATCATGATTTAAAAATTATTGATAGCATGGATGTAACAATTGACTTCTTGGTAAATGTAGCTATGAATAAAGTTATGGGTGCTACCATTGTCCACAAGGATGATGAATTTCCTATTTTGGATGTAACCAATTAATTTGAGAGTCTAGGGAGCAGAGAAGTCAGTGAGGGAATTAAGTAAAATCACTGGATTAACATATGGTGGTTCAGAGGGTGGGGTGAGGTCAAAAGGCGGTGATAGTTCCTCCATAGGAGGAACAACAACATCTTCTTCAAAAATATCCTCAGTCACAGCCATAAAAATATTTTGTTCCTTACACTTGTGCCTGGGAAAATATTTGTCATCACAATTATAACAAAGACCCTTGAGTTGGCGTCCAACCATTTCATCCTAGTTAATTTCTAGATCTTGAGGGGAGTTGTAGGAGTGGAAAAATTGGTGGGTTTAGGGCGAGGAGTAAAGGAGGGTTTGCGGGTCTAGGAGGAAACAATCTATTGGGATTCCTTGGCTCATTGAGTAGCTTCCAAACAAGTCTGGGGGCGTGCCATGAGAACATGGGAAGAAAGCATGTGACACGCCCTTCATTCTGAAATCCAAGTGCTCAAATGCAACAATAAAGTCTTCCACTGTCCCAAACTGCTTTAACATGGTCAAACAGCTTAAATGGTGGGTGTCAAAGTCAAAGCGGTCATAAAGTTTGGCCACAAACTGTGTCCAAGAAAGATACCCTTGGTGTGCATGTTTTCGCCATTTCCACCATTGCCATGATTTTGGAACGAGATGTAGGACACCATAACGAGCTTGGATAAATCATAGTAATTCCATGAAAAGAGAAATAATGTTCCATTTGGGTGACCCGGCCTATAGGATCGGGTCCATCAAATTTTTTCACCTCAATTATAGGAGGGAGGAGGTCTCAGGAAAAGTGTGTAGTATGAGGGCCTTGGTAATGGGAAGAATCATGGTCATCCTGATAATATGGTTGTTCAGAAGAGGAAGGGTTCTGGAAATGCACCAGGAAGTGCTCTTTGAGGTCTTTGATGTGGGAACATTGTTCCTTGAGGTCTTTGATGTGCGAACATTGTTCCTTGAGGATCTCAATAGTTGAATTGATGGGGCTAATGTTGGAACTGATATTCTTGATGTCATCCTTGTTCTGGTGGTTGTCATCAATCAAGGCATTGAGTTCTTGGGCTCGTGTGGTAGTCATTTGGACAAAGGAGAAGGAAAATGGTATAGGGGAATGAAAAGGGGTATGGAGGGGTGGGTGGGACCATGAATAAAAAGGGTTTCAAATGATAGGTATCATTGTGATCAGGGAGAAAAGGGGGATCCAAAGGGATAGGATTCAAATAAGGCTGTTGGAGACAGTTCGGGTCCACAAACAAAATTGTGTTAAAAATGATAGGTATCATTGGAATCGGGGAGAAGAGAGGAACCTGGTGGAATAGGTTCCAATTAAGTGTGCCAAAGTTATACGCCGACCTGAATAATATTGCAGTGACGAAATTCCCAAATACTTAACAGGAAGAAATGTGTAGTAATTTTTCAACCAGAATGCAGAAGGCACATTTGCGCRTCAATAGATCTTATATGTTTTGTTTTTTGTTTCTRTCCYCARGGGTAGGATATTCAATGTTTCTACARATAAGGGCTTGCCATATTTTATAGCTCTTTGGTATACATGTGGGGTCCAACAACAGTACTCATCCCAATATCTTAGGGCACCAACTAAGGAGGCTAGATTGTGCCCTTAGTTGTACTACCCGACTACCCAAGTACTAGAGAGYATCTTCCCGAGTGTTGTTCTCGGTGGCACTATAGCAGTCATTCGAACAATTGGTTTATCTAAGGAGGGATTCAAGAGATCTAGGTTGATATGYATACAGGTGTTGTYTGATGTGCTACCACTCAAAGGGGTACCAACAGAGGTTACAAGGGTGGCCAACATATGTGCGCTTAGGTACCACTTGTATTTATTGTGTGTATGAATCCCCRACCATGTGTTTATGCACGTAACAACATATCTCTATAGATTTAAGATGCACRAATACGTCTCTACCCTAAAAAAAAAAAAAAGTTAACCCATAATTTTTTGTCAAGGAAGGTGCTCTGATACCACTTATAGTATTCCAGATATAAACTAGTATGCAAAACATAAATATTTTAGTTAGAAATGGTAGAGAAGCAATGATATAATCAAAACAATACCAGAATAATACCATAATAACACCATAAAGAGCACTTTGATTATTGATATCAATGTTCACTTGCCTCTTCGAAGGGGAAACCTCTAGCAGAGTAGAGCTCTATTACAATAATATCCAAGAAAATATTTTGCATACCCTCTACTTCTATTTATACTGTATCTATCCAAAACAACAATCTAGAGGAAGATCCTTCTAGAAGCGGAAGCTTCTATTAGGTCTTCTTACATTTGACTTATTCTTCCTTATTTCTAGGCCTTATTAATATTGGCCTTTATTACATGTAATTATATTATTCTACCTACGTGAGTGGTTAGGGAGGTTAGGTCCCTAACATCTTCAAACTTCTATTCACCCTCACTGAAAGAATCACTATATTCTACAACAAACTCAATAATGTATTCTTCCTTCACTCAAGTGAACCAAAAATCAATAGCCCGAGTCCACTTGTTATTTATAACCTTCAAGCTATCAAGTCTGGCTTGATCCCAAACTATTGGCTCCACTGGAAACACGGTCGAATTGATAGAATCTTACCTCTTTATCCATTCATGCAAAAAACGAGGAAATTTTTTGAATAAGAGCTCATGCATATCCAAGTAAATACATTTTCCTTTCCATTCCTTCATGTTCACCCTCAATCCTTTTGTATCTTGTAGTGCAAAATCGTCTTCTTTCACTTCTATCTAGTCTTGAATCTCCTCCTTGGAAGGATGCCAGCTATTTTTTTTCCTTCATCGATCTCAAAAAGTTTTTAGGCCCCAGCAATGGAACCATTTTTGGGGCACTTTCATTCCATTCTTATGTGTGTCCCATCCTTCTTAACACTGGAGATTTTTAGACTCAGGTTCGTCTAGATTTTTCCAAAAAAAACCTCAAAGCACTAGCATTTCAATCCTCGGGCAATGTCGAGGAATATATCACCTGAGATGTAGAGAGGATAACAGAGACCATAGGGTATTATGATAGGGATGAAGTCTTAAACGCAAGAAAAGCCACTACAGTTGGCATCCATGTAACTCATATCTAATAGACTATTTAGGACTAAGAATTAAAACAATACACACACATATTCAACCCATACATCATAGACACGGAATGGATAAGAACTATCATGTATTTATTACTGGAAACCTTCCATCATATCAGATATATACATTGCACATGATAGACACATATGACATCTGTAGAACTTCCTTTCTTTTCTATATAAAACCACTGAGTTACAACATGTTGCACAATGCACCTTTGTTCAAAACTTAGACATAGAATAGAAAGAGAACTATATTCAAAGTATTACAACAATACAATAGGATCAAAATGAGCTTGATATTGATAGCTAAACCAACTCAAAAACTCTCTAACTCTATTTATGGTGCTCAAGTTCCTTTTATATCTTTCTCTGTTGGGGAGCACTATCTCTTTCTTCTGTACTCCACTCATTTGTTTGATACAACTGCCTCACATGATTTTGGTTCCTACCAGTGTTCCATGTAGACTCTTTGAATTAGGGGAAATCTTAATTGTCTGGTCATCCCACATCTTTGTATGTTGTTATAATAATCATTCGGGGAGATTTCTCAATGATTCATTTCTTGATTATGGCGGGCATCTTCTTTATTTCTGATGCAACTTACAAAACTCGAATAGGCACGTACTTGGTAGCCTTTAAGCCTGGTGCACAACTAACAAAACTTGGTTTGATGCACACTCTATGTCATTCTTTGTGCATTTTGTTAGGTGCACCTGAAACTATGGAATGAGCGCACAAAACTTTGTTTAAGCGCGCTCGCAAAACTGAACCCAACACTTTGGGTGCCAACAACCTATAACAATGGTTATCATAAATAATTGAATATTATCCCATCTAAGGTTTTTCATTGCAAAAAATGCAGAGTCCCAATCATATGGAACAGTCAAGTGGATAATATCACACTTGGACCAAAACTACTAAAGGAAATGGAATAGGTAATTATCAAGATAAGGTAGAATTTGAAAGCAGCCTAGGATATATAGAAGACAATAACTCATAAAGAGTTCAAGGTGGGAGATCATGTGTATCTCAGGGTGAAACCCAAGAGGATTTCCTTGAGGATGGGAACGTGTGATAATTTAGCATGCCGATATCGTGGATAGTTCAAAGTCCTGGAAAGAGTGGAGCCAGTAGCATATAGAATTTGTTTTCCACCTACTGTTAGAGCTCAAAATGAGTTCCATGTATATTTATTAAAGAAATGTGAACATGATTTATTGATTGGACTGTGATACAAGTGGAACTAGAGGGAGAATTCCATCCCAAAATTCAATGCATCTTAGACAGGAGAGAAACATTGCTCCAGAACCAAGTTGTTGTGTTGTTCAAGGTGTAATGGAAGTGCTTTGGACCAGATGAGGTTACATGGGAACCGGAAGATGTTGTGAGAGTGGAATACCCATTGTTTTTTCCATATAATTGTATATATGTGATGTTTTAAACACCGAGGACGATCTTTCTTTAAGGGGGAGGGGAATGTAACACCATGTTTTCCCTACTAATTGTAATTATGCTAAGACTTCATATAATGTGATTATGAAGCATGTAATTATGTTGTTGAATAATAGAAATCATCATACAAGCTAACTGAAAAGGAAAATTCCTTGAGTATTGGCCATGATATCACAAGTGGATTGGTGAAGTGGATTGGTGAAGTGGAATTGGTGAGGTGGATTGGTGAAGTGGAATTGGTGAGGTGGATTGGTGAGGTGGAACTCATAGGTTTCAATGAATAAAATAAGAATCTTTCTCGGAATTCCATCCTACACCTACAAACTTGAATACATCACCTGCCAATGTACCTAGATATGCATAGAGCCTAGTGACTAGTTATGAGTAGCAGGATTGGTGGTTGAGGAAGTTATAACTGATGACATATTTGATATTTGGGGGAACAAAAGAATCAATCAGAAGCTGATAGAAGGACACCCCTAGATTTCCCCTTCGATTTTGGATCCCTGACTAGAGGATTGTGTCTAACAGTAGCCACGAGAGTCCCAAGGAATCCATGGAAGAAGATACCAAAGGTGGAAAAACATCGCTAAGATGTGCAGACATGGGATGAAGATGAACAGATTGGGCATACACGAGAAGCAAAGAGAACATGCTCAGAATATTCTAGCAACCTGAGAGGTTGTGGATGGATTCTTAAAGAGAACCATAGTAACAAAGTGAGTTGCAGAGTCACAATTGGGACAAGTGGTGAGGAGGATATTCATGCGTGTTTCTCTGAGGGATAGATTTGTTGGGAAGTTTTCCTWGAGGAAAATAAGAAACTTACCAAATAAATTAATGGCCACCTTGGAACAGAGAAGACCTAGATCCATAKTATAGTAATAGAGGATCGTGGCTTGGTGCTTACTGGAAAGAAACCAACACTGGTAAGGGGAGGTTGTTGAGGGACTACATAGAAAAKAARGAACTCCCTTGTGCAGAGAAAATCCAATTGGGAAGGTGCCTAATAAACCCCTAGAGGTTCTTAGCTCAATGGGAAGAGGGAAACTTCTRTTTTTTCCAATGGAGTGAAGGAGAGTAACCTTCTGGGCCATTTTCCTAATTGGGAAGTTAGTTGAATCAATCCCCTTGTAGTATCGTGGCTTAGCATGGGGGTGGCATGTTGTAGTTAGGCATACTAMAACATATCCTATGGTTTGGAGGAAAGGATTCCTCTCTTATTCAGTTGGTTGGTTTGATATTTCATTGAATATATAAGTGTTTTAACTTAACATGTTTGATGTATGTTTAGTGATGTAAATATGTTGGTTTGTGKTTTAAGTGATMAATTTAAATATATGTAAGGAATGATTGAATTCCTGAGGTAAAATGGATTATGTATGTTTTTTTTCATTGTTAACTTGATAGATCTATGTAACCAAGTAAGAAGTGTAAGGGTGGGGTGTATTCCTATGAAAACTACAAGCCTTTGAAATGGAAATCTTGCAGGATGTAAACCTTCACTTGATGAGTGACGACAATAATGGGTGTAACCCCATGGAACTACAAGCCCTTGAATGGAAGGCTTGCAATATATGAAAAATATTCACCAGGGAATTGGCAGTGAATACCTTGATACCTAGAGAGGGTCTCTGTGTAATTAGGGAGCCTTAAGTCCAGCAAAACTCCCTATCATGAAATGGAAAGTTTGCAAGATATGCAAATATTCATCCAAGTTTAAGGTGAATTTCCTGAGCCAATTCATAGTGAAGGTGAGAGTACAAGAAGGTTTGGTATAACCTTTATAGACATACTTGGAGATACTCTAATCAATTATGTCCTAAATCAAACTGTTAACCTGGAGAAAACCGTTATCTTAAGTCAGAAGGATGCACAACCGTTAATTTGGTATGGAGGAAATACCTTGACTGTTGGTCAGAAGGTGAGGTCGTCGAAATGACCCAGTGCATTATTGTAAAGGGACTTCGATGGGAGAGGCTTAGAGTCAAAGAGAATTGTTTATCTATCGGAGAGAGGGACGATGAATTATGGATCATTGATTCCATGTATAATTCCAATGGAAGACGGACAGTCAGAGATCGAGACTATGGTGTTTGAAGGAGTCTGACATCCAAATATTTCGAAAACTATCGATCTGTCAAAATATGTCCCGATGGATTTTAACCATTGGATTTTGGGTGATCCTTTCCAAGGAGGAAGGTCTCAAAAACTTAACTGACATACAGTTAGGAACCTTTCAGCAAATATTGACAGTTGGTTGAGGTGTCGTGAGAACCTTTGGATCCATCGGAGGATATCATCGAAGTGAGGTGTTCGGAGTGGCATTTGATGCTCAAAGTGGATGTAATATGACGAGGATCATTCTAAGAATGAACATGAGTCATAGATCATAGAATGGGTGTGATGTGATCTTAGTTGTAGGATATTTGTGGGACCCACCTATTCATCTAACGAGCAGTTAAAAAGATGGGAGATAACCATCGGTTGAATTAAAGTATCGTCGAGATCATATTTGTTGATTTTTTATTCTGAGAAGTTGGATCTGTCGAAATGATCCATCGAAATGAAACTCGTCGAAATGGAATTTAACTCTGTAACCCATTGTTCTGATGGGAAATCGTCTGATTCATTCTAGATCACCGAGCTAGAGGCAAGAAGTGATTCTAAAAATTCATTTGAGGGAGTATAGGTCCCTATACATTGCAGTGAACTTTGTAGAGGGATTTCTTTGGTAATATGGGGGTCAAACCAGTAAGATTTAACATAACAAAAATTGTGAACAGAGAAGTTCTCACTTAAATAGTGATGAACTGAAACCAAGGAGAGTAACCTAATTTCTTACTCTGAAGAAAAAGAAGAAAATCAAGCATCCAACCAGCCTAAGTGATTTTAGGGGTTCAGGTGTGTTTCAATCATCATCATCATCATCATCATCATCACCATCATTAATATCTAGTGAACCTCATAAGATGTCTAGCTTACTATGTCTAACGAACTTCTAATTATGTCTCGTGAACCCTCTAACCTTTATTAATATGCAACAATGTGTTTTTATTTATTTTTACGTGAAATATATGGATCCAGGTGCATATCAGTGGACACCCACATATTCCTACTGGCTCAAAACAATTCTTTGGAAATTTACTATTTTTAGCAATTTTTCAGGTCCTAAACTTCAAGGCTCGTTTTAAGGGCCTAAACAGTGTTTTTTTTTCATAGGAAACCTTAATGATTTCCTAAGGCATGATTCATCCTGTTAAATGAATCTCCTCATGGATACCTTTCCAACGAGGTATCGTGTGCCCCAAACAGAGATCGTATGCCAAAGTTACGCCCCCAAGAAGTTGATACACCAAACTAGCCAAAACTGAGTCCACAAATATGTTGGTTTTTCATCTTATGAGGTTAGTGTTTTGTATTTTCTTTATGTTAAAAAGGACTTTGTAGCCTCATTGTAACTATCATATTCTTGTGAATGAGCATATACATCACATCTCTTCTCGGAGATAAGCTGCCACCATTCTAGCGAGTCATTCACTCTGTAATTTTACAGTTTATGTACATTCTCTAATTAATAAAAATTGTCCATTACTGTGTCTTTGTGTTTATTGCAATATTTTTGTGTATCTCACAATATCTCTGTGTATTTCATTGTTATATCTCTTCCTTCATTTCTTTCTCAAAAACTATCTGCATCAATGGTATTAGAGCAGGCTCCTCATTGTTGTTTCTTAGTTCATGTCCCTGATGAGGTAAGGGTATAGAGTTGGGTCTCAAGTTAGTTTCCCTTGAGGAAAACATCTCTCATCATCCCAAGTATCCTCCCATGGAGAAATAAAATAGAGACATAGGAGAATAATATATCATCAAGTTTCTGCTCACGGAAGCCCTCGTGAAACAAAGGAACAAGATGTTGGAGAATTTTGCACAAATCCTTCAAATATTGTAGACAATAACAGGCACATCTTTGTCAAGAAATCACTTTGGAGATGCTAGCCTATTCAAGGTACAAGTTAATTTTGATATTCTCGTATTTGAAGGTCAAATCGATGCGGATTCTTTGGAAAAATGGTTAAATTTGCTAAAAGGTTATTTCTTTGTTCACAATTTTTTCGACAAAGAAAAGATCACCTTTGCACTCCTTAAGGCTCTCTTCCATGTCAAACATTGGTGGGAAACTTACTGGGAGCAAATTTCCACAAAGGAGTGTGGAATATTTGGGGTCGAGCCCACTTGGGATTTTTTTGTGGATGTGGTCAAGGAGCAATATTACCCTATGGGAAATTATGATGGCCAATAAATGATATGGACCACGTTGCATCAAAATCGTGACCAAACAGTGTCAGAGTTCACAAATAACTTCCATAACTTGCGCACCAAGTTGAGTATCAAAGACTCTGAGTGACATATGGTTATGAAATATCGCGAAGCTCTACCCAGGTACATCCAAGCCAAATTGGAGTTTCTAGACATCTTATCACTGGGAGCCACCTATAGATATGTTGTCAAAATCAAGCATAAATTTAAGCAGCAGAACAAGCAGGAATTTGGGTCTACAAATCTGCAACAACCAAAGTATGGTAAAGGCATTCCTAACTCAAGGAGCAGATAACCTCAAGAAAACCAGTCCAAGAAACAGGAAAAGAAGGGTAATAGGAAGACGAAGAATGACACTGGGAAGTGGTGCAACTTCCACAAAAACCCTTGGCACAACACTGATGAATGTCGCTCAAAACAGTCATTAGTGTCCAAGCTCAAAGAAACAAAGTCGAGCCTAATCCAGATTTTATGAGCAGAACAAAATGACTACAGATTATTACCAGATTCTTAACACAGAATAACAGAGATACAGTAAAACTAGTTTTCTATTCAATAAGGAAATAAGTTGAAACTGTAAAATGCAGCGAAAAACAAGCTTGTTGGAATGGTGGCAGCTTATCTCTAAGAAGAGATGTGACGGCTGTGCTCATTCGCAAGAAGATGATTACAATGAGGCTCTCAAGGCATTTTTAAAATAAACAAGAGTTTCAAAAACCCTAAACATCCAAAAACCTAACCCTAGGAGATGAAGCGCCAAAAGTTATGTGGGCCCCGTTTGGGTAAGTCAGTACATCAACTTCCCGGGGTCGTAACTTTTGCATACGATCTTCGTTTTAGGCGTATGATAGCCCGTTGGAAAGATATATCCGAGGAATACAACAGTTGCACAAAAAAGTTTGCAATTGCAACATACCCCAAAAAACGTCTTTTATGGCCTCAAAGCAACTCCGGAAGTTCAGGACCCGAAAAACTACTAAAAATAGTAAATTATCAAAATTGCTAGAAAGTTGTTTTGAGCTAGCTGGAAAAGGTCAGTGGCCACCGATATCCACCTAGATCAATCCTCCATCCTTAGGAAGCAATGGTATCCATTGCATTGAGTTCCCCCATCAGATGAGGAAATTTCTACTGAATTTGGCCCCGGCTGAGCCACTTGCCTTGGTGCAAGAGCTACCCTACTTTGACGACTCGATAAAGTTGGATCCTTTGTTGTCGAGTTCCCTTGATCTATGTGTCCACAATATGATCAATGGATTATTGTTGTATGCAGTCAGGGTTGAGATCTGTTGGTGTAAGTTGTTCTTCTACATCTGAGGTGTCCAATAATGGTGGGAAATAAGGTCAAAGGAGGTCCACATTGAACATTGGGTGCAAGCCAAGGAAAGGAGGAATGTTGAGCACAAAATAATTATCCCCCATAGCCTTGGTGATGGTGTATGGCCCATAACGGAGTGGGCAAATCTTTCGATGGGGTCATGTAAGGCGTTCTTTCTGTAAGTGTGTTGGTGGGTAAATATGTTCACTTTATATCTCACACTCATTTAAATGTCAATCCGGGATTCATAATCGAAAGAGTCGTTACATCATATGTGCCGAGAACAAGTAACCTATCTAAGTCTATTGCATATAGGAAATAATTAATAACATAAAAAATCCATTTCTAAGATCTCTAAATACTTCAAAATATCCTCTGAACCTAAAAGAGAAAACTGATAATGAAACTCAGACAAACAGTCAATCGAAGAAATGTTGTCTCAGAGAAACAAGTATGTTCATGTTAGGCACTTGTATTGAAAAGA
>ML802882.1:55041-65856 GCA_009831015.1 Picea engelmannii | reverse complement strand
AGATATATGGCCCAGACGACACAACAACCCATCCTGAAAATGGAAATTATCGGCAACTTCCTTTGCACCCAACATTTGGTAGGTGGTGGCGAAGTCTGGGTCTGTCTCATAGAGTTGGGGCCATCCAGAGGTCTCATGGTCATAGGATTCTAGCACTATGGTGAGTGCCATGACTGGTGTTCTACTGAAGCAATCAGAAACGTGGTTGGTGCTTCTTGTTTTATACTTGATGTTGAGGTGGAATTGTTGCAAGTATGTGGACCACTTTTGATGGCGGTCATTCTGCAATTTTCCTTATGTCTGCATGAACTGCAATGGCTTATGATCAGTGTGGATGATCGTCTCCCTCCCAAGAATGTAATGTCTCCACTGGCGGAAGCCTTGCACAATGGAGTACATTTCTTTGTCATAAGTAGGGTACTTATGGACAACATCTGATAGTGTCGCACTATGATAGGCCATGGGGTGTTCGTTCTGCATGAGAACGACACCCACAACATAGTCTAAAGCATCTGTCTCAATCTCAAATGCTTGTTGTAGGTATGGTAGTGAAAGTACTGGGGCTGAGCACAAGCGCTACTTCAAATCATCAAACGCTTGTTATTGGGGCCAGCCCCACGCAAATTTTGCCTTACCACCACCCCTGGTTATTTGGCTGAGGGCCCATGCAATATGGGAGAATCCCAACACAAACCTACAGTAGAAATTGTCAAGGCCCAAGAAGCTCCGAAGCTCAGTGAGTGTGGTTGGGGCTGGCCAGTCACGGATGACTTGGATCTTGGCTGGATCCACATGTACGCCATGTTGATCAATGATGTAGCCTAGGTAATGTACCATGTCCATGCCGAAGGAGCATTTTTCCAAGTTGGCGTATAGCTTGTGCTGCCGCAGGGTGTGCAGAACCTGCTGAATATGCTGCAAGTGTTTGGCCCAAGACTTGTTGTAAATGAGAATGTCATCAAGATACACCACTACAAAAGTATTGGTGAATGGTCACAGGATATCGTCCATCATCCTCATGAAAGTGGTTGGAGCGTTTGTCAGACAAAAGGGCATGACCAACCATTCAAAAAGGCCTTCCTTTGACTTGAAGGCAATCTTCCATACATATTTTTGTTCTATCGGGACCTAGTGGTAGCCAGAATTCATATCAATCTTAATGAAGTATTTTTCCCCCATGAGTTGATCAAAGAGGTCGTCGATTCGGGGAATCGGGTACCAGTTTCTGACTACGATTTTATTCAGATCCCGATAATCAATGCAAATTTGCCAGGTTCCATCTTTCTTTTGTACCAGCACGATTGGGCTCCCGCAAGGTGATGAGCTAGGATGGATGTGCCCCTTGTGGAGAAATTCTTGGATATGTCACTTTATCTCCTCATTCTATAACAAAGAGAGGTGATATACTGGCCCATTCGGTAGCGGTGCGTCGGGGGTCAGATCGATGGGGTGCTTGACCTGGCAGTGCAGACGTGAGGAGAAGATATCTGAGTATTCTTCCATGACCTTATCTACTTGCTTCTACTGTGTGGAGAGGTTGGCTATAGAGACCCTAGATGTGGTTATGATTTTTCTCTCATTCTAAGAGTGAATCACGAAGAAGACAAACTTCCCCATCTGAGAGATGACCTTCCTGCATTGCTTAGCAGATATCAAGGAAATAGCACTAGGTGGGACAGCCTCGAATATCCTATACAATTTCCTGTTCAAAGTAATAATAACACTACAAGGCATAAATTCATATACAACATGACGTTTCCATAAATAAGGTTGGCCCAAAATAACATCACAAACTTCGAGAGGAGCAACATCACACAATACCTTGTCTTTGAAGGGCTTGATGAGGTATGACAGTCGACACTGTTGGTTGATGCAGAGGTCGCTTCCTTGGTAGAGCCATCCAATGGTGTAGGGTTGTGGATGTGGAATTGTCGGCAGGTCCAGTTACTTGACGACCTTTGCTGAGATGAGGTTCTTCTAGCTACCACTATCAACAATGAAGTGTAGTGGGGTGCCTTTTACCCACATATGTGAATGGAAAAGGTGCTCTCCTTCTTCTGGCTCGTCTGGTTCACCATGTTGGAGCTTGGTGGTAGCAATGGTGGAACTGGGTTCCACATCAATGATCCATATTCTCCTTTCTGGTTCCGACTCGGAGTCAGAACCCACATCTGATTCAGAGGCTTTCACTTTGGCCACCAGCATCTTCTTTGAGCAGTAGTCAGCAGTCTTATGCCAAGGGCTCTTATGGAAGTCACACCACTTCCCGGTATCTTTCTTTGTATTTCCAGTGTCCTTCTTTGCTTGCGGCTTGGACTGGTCATCCTAATACTTTCCATCTTTTCTCTGTCCTTTTTTTGTGGGTTGGGGTCGCCCTTTCCTGGTTTTTGTTGTGAGGGGTTCCCCAACCCAAATTGTCGCGTCTTTTGTTTGAGCTTCTGCTCTATTTTGACAGCATATTGGTAGGCCGCGCCCAAGGATGATATGTCTAGGAATTCCATTTTGGTCTGGATGTATTTATGCAGAGCACCGTGATACTTGAGCAATAGATGTCTCTCTGAATCTTTGATACCCAGCTTAGTGCGCAAGGTATGGAAGATATTTTTGAAATCTGGGACTGCTTGGTCTCTTTCTTGCCGTAATATGGTCCATTTGGTATACAAGTCATCATAACTTCCGACAGGGTAGTATTGTTCCTTAATAGAATCCCTGAAGGATTCCCAGGTGGTCGTGACTGTAAATAATGAGGGTTCCTCTATTTCCTTTTGCTCACAGAAATTTTCCCACCAATATTTGACATGGGGAATGGCTTTGAGGAGCGCAAAAGTAATCTTTTCTCTATTCGAAAAGTAATGGACAGAGAAATACCCTTCTAGTAGATTCAACCACTTTTCTATAGCATCTACATCTATCTGACCTTCAAATATAGGAATATCAAAGTTTATTTGTACCTTGAAGGGGGCGGTGCCTCCGCTTGAAGAAGATGTGTCGCTTGTTGGTAGTCGCCAAAGGATTTGCGCAAAATTATCCATCATCTAGTTCCTTTGTTGCATGAGGGCTTCCTCAATCAACAGTTTGAAAGGATCTCATGTCCCATCATCTTTATTTTCTCCTTCCATGAGAGGTCGCTTAGGTGTGCGAGAACTTTTGTCCTCAAGAGAAACAAGCTCGAGACCCAAATCTTTGTACTCCAACCTCGTTGGGGACATGCATTAAGATGACAAGGAGTAGACCACTCTGATACCACTGATCCATATTTTATGAGCAGAATGAAATGACTACAGATTATTACCATATTCTTAACACAGAATAACAGAGATACAGTAAAACTGGTTTTCTATTCAATAAGGAAATAAGCTGAAACTATAAAATGCAGCGGAAAACAAGCTTGTTGGAATGGTGGTGGCTTATCTCTGAGAAGAAATGTGATGGTTGTGCTCATTTGCAAGAATATGATTACAATGAGGCTCTCAAGGCCTTTTTACAATAAACAGGAGTTTCAAAAACCCTGAACATCCAAAAACCTAACCCTAGGAGATGAAGCGCCAAAAGTCATGTGGGCCTCGTTTGGGTAAGTCAGTACATCAACTTCTAGGGTTCGTAACTTTTGCATATGATCTCTGTTTTAGGCATATAATAGCCTGTTGGAAATATCTATCTGAGGAATACAACAGTTTCTTTGGAATTGCAACATACCCCAAAAAACGTCGTTTAGGGCCTCGAAATAGCTCCGGAAGTTCAGGACCCGAAAAAACTGCTAAAAATAGTAAATTATCAAAATTGCTAAAAAGTTGTTTTGAGCCAGCTGGAAAAGGTGGGTGGCCACCTATATCCACCTTGATCAGAGCCTCAACTCAAACTCTGATTCAAACACTAATAAAAGGAGACAGATAATTGATCCAGAACCTGCTAATATTGTTGTGACCACAACAATCCAACCAAAACAACCAGAGGATCCTAAGGAGGGGGAGTGCCTTTTCCATTCACAAATGTGGGTGAAGGGGACCCCGCTGCATTTTATTTTTGATAGTGGAATCCAAAAGAACCTCATCTCAGCAGAGGTCATCAAGCAGTTGGATTTTTCGACAACACCACACCCGCATCCATACAACATCAGATGGCTTCGCTAGGGACAAGATCTCCCTGTCAGCCAATAGTGTCATATGTCATACAACATCAATCCCTTCAAGGATGAGGTACTGTGTGATGCTTCCCCCCTATAAGTCTCTGATGTTTTTTTAGGCCATCCATATATGTGTAGGCGTCATGTTGTTTATGAGTCTCAACGTCGTAGTGTGATTGTTACTCTAGGGGGTCATCCCTGCAGGATACCAGAGGTAGTTCTGACTAGTGTACCAACAAAAAATGTTGCAAAGTGAACTCTCATACCATAAAGTTCAACCTCTTCAGAATTTGTTCAAAACTTGAATAGAAGGACACTGCAACCACAGCAGCCTTAGTCCAAGCACCTTCTATCCAGCAAAATCAGGTCGACAAGATTGCAGCAAAGCGCAAATATTCCTTATGCACACAGTCATCTCTTGTAGATAGACTGGTTAAAATTTTCCAACCGTTCCAACATCAATCTCTTGACAACCTTCCACAAACCAAGCAACGCAACTTCTCCAGCACGGCAAGCATCTCACCAAGGTTCAGATTCAGCAAACACTTCCCCCTCTCCCCCAGAAACTCAACGCAATGGAGACAATTTCTTCCTAATGATTGACGATTGATCTAGGTGGATATTAGTGGCCACCCACCTATTCCAACTGGATCAAAAAAATTCTTTGGCAATTTACTATTTTCACCAGTTTTTCGAGTCCTAAACTTCCAGGGCCTAAACGACGCTTTTTCATGATCAGACACATCAATTACCTCCCAAGGAAGGATTCATCCTATGAAATCAAGCTCCTAGTCAATACCTTTCCAACGAGCTATTGTGCACCCCAAATAGAGATCGTATGCCAAAGTTACGCCCCCAAGAAGTTGATACACCAAACTACCCAAAACGGGGTCCACAAATCTGTTGGCTTTTCATCTTTTGAGGTTAGTGTTTTGTATTTTATTTATGTTAAAAATGACTTTGGAGCCTCATTGTAACCATAATATTCTTGTGAATGATCATAGCTGTCACATCTCTTAGCGATAAGCTGCCACCATTCTAGCGAGTCATTCACTCTGTAATTTTACAGTTTTTGTACATTCTCTAATTAATAAAAATTGTGCATTATCGTATCTCTGTGTTTATTGCAATATTTCTATGTATCTCACAATATATATGTATATTTCATTGTTATATCTTTGCCTTCATTTATTTCTCAAAAATAATCTGGATCAGTGGTATTAGAGAAGGCTCCTCATTGTTGTTTCATAGTTCATGTCCCCGACGAGGTAAGGGTATAGAGAGTTGGGTCTCGAGCTAGTTTCCTTTGAGGACAACCTCTCTCATCATCCCAAGAATCCTCCCATGGTGAAAGAAAAGAGAGACATAGGAGTAGAATATCTCATCAAGTTGTTGCTCACGGAAGCACTCATGAAACAGAGGAACGAGTTGTTGGATAATTTTGCACAAATTATTCAAATATTGTCGACAATAATAGGTGCATATTCGTCAAGCAGTCACTTTGGAGATGCTACCCCATTCAAGGTACAAGTTAATTTTGATATACTCGTATTTGAAGGTCAAATCGATGTGGATGCTTTGGAAAAATGGTTAAATTTGTTAGAAGTTTATTTCTTCATTCAAAAAATTTTAGACAAATAAAATATCACCTTTGTGCTCCTTAAGGCTCTCCCCCAAGTCAAACATTGGTGGGAAACTTACTAGGAGAAAATTTCCACAGAGGAGTTTCGAATATTTGGGGTTGATCCCACTTGGAATTTTCTTATGGATGCAGTCAAGGAGCAATATTACCCTGTGGGAAATTATGATAACCAGTACATGAGATGGACCACACTTCATCAAGAGTGGGACTAAACAGTGTTGGAGTTCACAAATACCTTCCATACCTTGTGCACCAAGATGGGTATCAAAGTCTTTGAGTGACATCTGGTTCTAAAATATCATGGATCTCTACACATGTACATCGAAACCGAAATTGAGTTTCTGTACATCTCATCATCGAGAGCCGCTTATAAATATGTTGTCAAAATCGAGAATAAATTTAAGTAGCATAACAAGCAAGAATTTGGGTCTGCAAATATGCAACAACCAAAGTATGGTAAAGGCATCCCTAACTCACAGAGCAGTCAACCTCAAGAAAACCAATCCAAGACATAGGAAAATAAGGGTAACGTGAAGATGAAGAATGACACTGGGAAGTGGCGCAACTTCCACAAAATACCTTGGCACAACACCAATGAATGTCACTCGAAACAGTCATTAGTGGTATAGATAAAAGAAACAGAGTCAAGCCCCGACTAGGAATCTGATTCAGACACTAATAAAAGGAGATAGATAATTGATGCAGAATGCATGACCACTGTCGCGACCTAAAAAATCCAACCAGAAGATCCTGAGGAGGGGGATTTCCTTTTCCATTCAAAGATGTGGGTGAAGGGGACCCCATTGCATTTTATTGTTCATAACAGAAGCCATAATAACCTCATCTCAGCAGAGGTCGTCAAATAGTTGTTTTTGTCGACAACACTACACCTGCAGCCATACAACATCGGATGGATTCACCAGGTATGATATATTTTTCTCGTCCATCAGTGTCGCCTATCATGCAACATCAAACTCTTTAAGGATGAGGTACTGTGTGATGCTTCCCCACTAGAAGTATGTGATGTTCTATTAGGCCAGCCATATATGTGGAGGCATCATGTTGTTTAGGAGTCTCAACAAGATTTCAGCAAAGCACAAAAATTCATTTTGCACATATTCATCTCATGTAGATAGACTATTTAAAAAGGTCCAACCCTTCGAAGATTAGGTTCTTGACAACCTTCCACAAGCCAAGCAATGCACCTTCTCCAGCAAGGCAAGTAGCTCACGAAGGTTCAGATTCGACAAACGCTTACCCCTCTCCCTGAGAAATCAATGCAATAGATACCATTGTTTCCTAATGAGGGAGGATTTATCCAGGTAGATATCAATGGCCACCCACCTATTCCAAATGGCTCAAAAATAGTTCTTTGGCAATTTACTATTTTTAGCAGTTTTTTGGGTCATAAACTTCAAGGGCCTAAACGACTTTTTTTTGTGATCGGACACCTCAATGATATCCTTATACATGATTGAACCTGTGAAATTAATCTCCTCATCAATACGTTTCCAATGAGCTATTGTGTTCCCCAAACAGAGACGGTATGCCAAAGTTACGCTCTCGGGAAATTGATACACCAAACTACCCAAAACAGGTTCCACAAATTTGTTGGCTTTTCATCTTCCAGGGTTAGGTTTTTGGATTTTATTTATGTTAAAAAGGATTTTGGAGCCTCATTGTAACCATCATATTCCTGTGAATGAGCATAGCCATAACATCTCTCCTCAGAGATAAGTTGCCACCATTCTACCGAGTCATTCACTCTGTAATTTTACAGTTTCTGTGCATTCTCTCGTTAATAAAAATTGTGCATTATTGTCTCTCTATGTTTATTTAAATATTTCTTTGTATCTCACAATATATCTATATATTTCAAAATATGTTCCACAAAATCCCTCGACACAACACCGATGAATGTCGCTCAAAACAGTTATTGGTGGTCGATCTCAAAGAAACAATGTCGAGCCCCGACTCAGACTCTGATTCAAACACTAATAAAAGGAGACATACAATTGATGCAGAACCCACTGCCATTGTCACGACTGCAACAATCCAACCAGAAGAACCAAAGGATCCTAAGGAGGGGGGTCACCTTTTCCATTCACAGATGTAGGTGAAGGGGATGTCGTTGCATTTTATTGTTGATAGAAAAATCCAGAATATCCTCATCTCATCAAATGTCATCAAGCAGTTGGATTTGTCGCCAAGTATGAGATCTTCATGTCAACCAACAGTGTTGCTTGTCATACGACATCAATCCCTTCAAGGATGAGGTACCTTGTAATTTTTCACCACTGGAAGTCTGTGAAGTTTTGTTAGGTCATCCATATATGTGGAGGTGTCATGTTGTTTATGAGTCTCGACCCTGTAGCGTCATTGTTACTCTGGGGGGTCAGCCCTGCAAGATACAAAATGTAGTTCTAACTACTTTACCAACAAATCAGTGTCATAAAGTGATCTCTCATACTACAAAGTTTAGCCTCTTCACAATTTATTCAAAAGGTGAACAAAAGGACACTACAACCACTGCATCCTCAGTCCAAGCGCCCTTTGTCCAGCAGAAGCAAGTCGAAAATATTCCAGCAAACCACAAAGATTCCTTCTACACATAGTCATATCATCTAGTCATAATAGTTAAAAAGGTCTAACCCTTCCAACATTAGGTTCTTGACAACCTTCCACAAGCCAAGCAGCACAACTTCTCAAGCAAGGCAAGCAGCTCACCAAGGTTCAGATTCAACAAACGCTTCCCCCTCTCCCCCGAGAACTCAACACAATGGAGACCATTTATTCCTAATGAGGGATGATTGATCTAGGTGGATATCGATGGCCACCGACCTATTCTAACTGGCTCAAATTAGTTCTTTTGCGATTTACTATTTTAGCAGTTTCTTGGGTCCTAAACTTATGAGGCCATTTTAAGGGCCTAAACGACGCTTTTTCATGATTGGACACCTCAATAACCACCTAAGGCATGACTGAGCCTGTGAAATGAACCTCCTCGTCATTATATTTCCAATGAGCTATCGTGCACCCCAAATGGATATCGTATGCCAAAGTTACACCCCCGAGAAGTTGATACACCAAACTACCCAAAATGGGGTCCACAAATATGTTGTCTTTTCATCTTCTTGGATTAGGGTTTTGGATTTTCTTTATGTTAAAAAGGGCTTTGGAGCCTCATTGTAACCATTATCTTCTTGCGAATGAGGGTAGCCATCACATCTCTTCTCAGAGATAGGTTGCCGCCATTCTAGCGAGTCATTCACTCTGTAATTTTATAGTTTTTGTACATTCTCTTGTTAATAAAAATTGTTCATTATTGTATCTATGTGTTTGTTGCAATATTTTTGTGTATCTTGCAATATATCTGTATATTTCATTGTTATATCTCTGCCTTCATTTTGTTCTCAAAAATAATCTGGATCATATACATCTCGATAAATTCACAAGGTATCGTCAACACAGAACTCAAAGTCATCACAACAATATACTCATTAAGAATTCAAACATATCATTTGCAGGAATTGAAATTGGGTGGAAAAAATAACATTATTTCGCTCAACCACCTAAACTAAACCCAAATGATATATATTTGATATTTTGATCCTTGTTAGTCCCTGCCTCCAGCGAGGGACTATAGCATTCCCTTTGCAGTCAACTATCGTTGACTGCCTATTACTTGGTCCATTATGTTACATTAATGGGTGTGTTTTGCATTGTTTTTAAAAAATGTTATATTATCGCTTTTTTTCCCAAACAAATAATACATTTTTCCAATTTTATCATTTACTTTATTTAATTTTTGATTGGTTAAAATCACTTTGATTTGACATAAATATCGGGGTGTAAGTTAATTTATTTCCCCTATTTGTCAGAAATAAAAATTAATTAAAAGAATTAAAATTTTATAAATTATATCAGTGGTTCCTTTGGAGGCTTTGACACTGATGCTACACTTATGCACTTAATGAGCTGATAAATACATTGCAGTCAATGTCTGCAAAGCATTGCACTGCAGTCAAAGAAATGGTGCTATCAGTGCATGCCTAACCACCTACTGACATGCTTCTCAACCCCTACCCACCTCCTCATCCCTAGCTCGCCACTGCTTCACTACCCCAGTGCACCTACGGTTTCCATATTTAATTTTTCCATCTGAAGGAATAAAACCATAATGAAATTTGAAGAAAATAAACCAGAATCAAATTCTCTGGTGACTCTTGCTCTAGATGTAACTTTATTTGTGTACACCTCCTTTGTTCCTTGTATCTTTGGTAGCTCTCGCTCCCTATACATGTAAATACTATGTATATTCATCTCACTCCATGTACATGTAAATATTATGTATATTCACATATTGTTTGATTATAAACAATTTTTTTTGACAAGGTTAAGAAATATATACCATCTTAGAGAAGGTTTCACTAGTGATCGTGCTCTCGGCCATGCATTTCACAAAATCATATCCTTTCAACCACTGCGAATTAAGAAATGTAAAATTCAGAAAGTTGTACATTAGGGAGCTCGAGGAAGATATTTGCTTCAAACCCTATCTCTATTAGTTGTTGGCTTGATGTCCCAGTATATCACATTTTTTTCATGACAATAGAGCAAGGCTCGTGTCAATGATGTAATGTACTACATAATAAAATAGAGTCTAAAATTACCAAATAGAAACATAGAATAGTAGATTACAAGCCATACTTTAACATATATATAATATGCCCCAAACTATAGCACTTACAGTGGTTGCCCATTTTTTGTTGAATTATTTACAACATTGAAGCTTCTTTGTAGATTTCACCTTTTACAACGTATTCAAGAATCAAATTGACACTACTCTGAACAGAAATAAAAATCACAAAATGAATACAAAACAATAGGAAAATTTGATCACATGGATCAAATCCCAAATATTTGAGTATGTGACAGGTCGAACCTGATCATAAAAATAACTAAACAATCGAAGTATATTGGGATGCCGAAGATGACTTTGGATTTCAATTTCTCTTCGCAACCAATGTTCCACCTAAGATTGTTGGAG
>ML802882.1:32588-49453 GCA_009831015.1 Picea engelmannii | reverse complement strand
TTGTGCTCACTCCTGAGAGTGGAACTGCACTCAATGGAATGACTTCCATGGGTTTTGACTGTTCTCTATCTTTCATTCGCTTCTCCATTTCAGCTTCCATTTCCTTCAATTGTGCATTATGCTCCATGATCAACTTAAGCATCTCATCTTTTTCTCCTTCTGTCTCTGCTATTTCCTTTGCCTGCGAGTCTACTGTTAGTGGCAGCTTCAATTGTCTCCTCAAAGATGTTATGTCAGCATTTTTTTTCTTGATCACTTCCTTGACTACTTTCACATTCGAGGGATCATACCCAATCTTGAGGATCAGTTCCTCCAATGTCTTAATCTTGTTATCCTTGGCAAAGGATGATATTTTCTCCAACTTCAACTGCGTCTGGACGTTATTCAGAGACACTTGTAACCTGGAGGTAGTAGTGGAAGCATGTGCCAATGTGGAGAAAACCATTTCTCTATTTTTCCTGTGCAGATCCATTTGATCAGCTGGATGCACGTCCTTAGTCTGGAATTCAAAAGTTTCCCTTTTGTAATGGGTGATTACCTTTGGGTCTGGCACCTGTGCTTGGAGAAATGCCATGTGCATTCTTCCCTTCTCAGTGTCGAATGCCGATAGAAGCCTGTGTTGTGTGGTCGACATCTGCATCCAGAACTGGTGTATGTGCTGCTAGTTAGAGTCTGATTCTTTTTCTTGATCAAATCGTATTTCTCAAAGATACTCAGCTTCAGTCCTGTCTTTCCTGGCTGGTTGATTGGTGGAGTATCTGCAGGCTTATTTGGCAATACTAAGGTTATGATCTGCTTGCTTCTTGTACTAAGGAACGACCGATCAACCTCTGTCATTGTAGTGGATGGAATTGCCTTTTCTCTAGTTGGTTCAGGAGCCGGACTAGCTTTTGGCCTCTTGGTATGTAGTCGAAATTCTTCAGATGATACTTCAGTGACAGGAGGTGACAGATCCTACCTAGGCCTTTTCTCCTTTGGAGCCTGTGGTGTGTTCGTCTGTGATACAGTGACCGGGAGGTCCCGTTTTTCTGTCTCAACCAAAGTATTTGGCTCCCATTATGTCTGGTTGGAAAAATTTTCTACCTCATGCCTGGATATGTGAACATACGAGATATTCTTATTTTTTATCCTCATCTCGGAAACTATCCCACACGGATCATAGTGCCATGTGAAACTAACAAAGAATTTCATTTCCTTTAGAAGTATGTCTGCTTCCTCCCCGGTGCCTCGACTATTTCAGATGAAATACCCAATCTACCCTTTGATTCTGAGCTATTGCTTCTTCTTCAAAGACACAAAATGTATATCGTCCGAGTTTATCATCTTCCTTATGTATTCCAGGGAAAAAATTCTGAAAGGTAAGTACTTGGGTAGTTTATATGGGGCCAACTCACACCCATAGACTCTAATCTCAGTGTGATTTTGGTACAGGTACCAATCACCAATATTTGTATGGTGCGAGAGATGTAGGATCCTCTGAACTTCGTCATTAATTATGGGTTCGGGTCTGCCACTGAGCATACTCACCACTGGGTGGTAGAATTGCTCGATGAACTGCTTGAAACTGAATTTCGTGGATTTATGTCTGAGCAGGGAAGTCCATGTTGTTATTTCATGGGGTCTACCATCTTTGTCCATCTTCTGCATAGAAAAAGCAAATTTTTCCGCTTGGAAGAAAATGAACAGGTATGCCAGTATTGAAGAATATCGGAACATGCCTTCTGTGGAGAAATTTATGAATTGCTCGTGAATGTTGTCCACTAGGAACATGCTGAAGTCAAACTGTGTAGTGGGTTTCTCATCAGTGGAGAAAATAGACAGAAATCCCAAAATGGGTTCATCTACCCATTGATTTGAAAAATAACCAATCAAGGCACATAGTGACGTGATGACCTGGTTTCCTTTAATTGAGAATAGGGAGGAAGGATAAGGGGGGTTTGTAGTGGGGAGATGAGCAGATTATGGAAGAAAAAGCTCAAAAATCTGAGCTCTTCAAAGAAATGATAGCTTTTGGTATAGGTCTGTGATGATTTCGAGGTTAAAAGGTGAGGCGGAGTCAGCTCAGGATATTTTCATCATTTGGTCGATGGTTTCTGGCGTGATGATGAAAAGAATTTCCCCGGACGAGGACACGATGTCTCTTTGCTCGAGGATATAGTGGGCTTGGCACTTGAGGGTGAATTCTGGGAAGTGGTGAATCTGGGGGAAAAGCTACAAGGGTAGGTTGGACTCCCAGAGTCCAATTTCATCACTCTGGTCCAGGAAGACTTCTTTAAGCCATGATTGTAGGTCTGCAAAGTTGAAATCGCATTTTGTGTCTACGATTAAGTAGTCTTTTTCGACCAGAGGAATCCTGTCGAGGTCGACAGGAGGTGGGAGAAACGGATTCTCCTCACCTTCTATTCATTTTGACTTTGGCGCCATTACTGTAACAATACCTGCAAATAAAACAAAAGTTAGCGGGGATGACTGTAGATGTGGGCAACTGACTGTAACGGAGAGGAAAATGGGTTAAATTCTCTAGTGTGATGAGTGGGTAAATGGTGAAGGAATGAAGAGTGAGGGTAGTTTTGAGTAAACGCTTATCCGTTGGGTGCGGGAGACAGGTCAGCTAGTTAACGGATAAGTTAGCCAGTAATAAATTTCCAACGGGTCGTTTAGAACGTGAGATGGCAGGTGAAAACGAATTAGGCATACGGATGAGTGACATGGCAGTTATCGATTGGGGGAGAAGACCATGGTGAAAGGACTTGTCGCGGGTGGACGAGGGAGAAGGACTGACAAAGTTACGGGATGTGACTCTGACGGAAAAGGTGGAAAATGATGTCACGAGGTGACAAGGTATGTCAGACATTAATAGGCGGTGGGTTTCGGGACCAATGGATTCATGCCACGTATAGACAGGGGCCCGCCAGAGTAAAATTCCATTCCGGACCCCCCCCCCCCACCGTTAAAGGTAGATCAGTCGGGGGGGTCTGAAAAATACCTTGAGTCGTTGATCTGCACACTTTCCTTTCGACCGCAGATCTATGCGTGATCTTTAACACACATTTCGGACCACCCCCCCTCCATTAAAGGCAGAATAGATGGGGGGATCCAGAATCCAATATAGACCGTAGATCTAGGCGCTGAAACATGGAACGTCCAGATGCACGCATACATTATCTCTGATTCCNTAAAGGTAGAACGATCGAGGGGGTCTGGAAAGACTTGTCCACTGTGGATCTCGGCGTGAACATCTGAGTCGTTGAGACATGAGCGGTGCATAAATGTGAGCGCAAAATCATATGCGCCCAGAGAACTTAGGATAAGTGCATATCATGGGTTTTCCCAAGCTTTCATATGTTTATATCACCAAGGGGTTAGACAACCAACCTTTTAAGCATCCAAGACATGGTCCAACATTGATCATCGAGTTGGTTTTATTGAAATAAAGCAAACTACCCTATGTTCTAACCTAATTTCCTATGACAATTAGCACAGATTAAACTATTGGACTAAGAACTTACTCTATCCTGGGGCTATCTGACCAAGATTAGGCAATCTGGCCAAATTTATTCACTAACTAACCTAGATCACTTGGCTAAGATTAAACAGTTTAGCCAAGCTTATTCACTATTCCTATCAACATCAATTTAAAATAACTTGACCATGCTTGAAAGGTATGGACCAAGTCACTGTTATTGCATGGGGCTCTATTGAATTTCTTTTATGCCCTCTTTTATTCTTTTTCTTTCTTTTTCTTTTTCTTTTTCTTTTTCTTTTTCTTTTTTTCTTTCTTTTCTCAAATCATTTGCATAATGAAAAATCATTTGACAAACAAAAACACTACAGAGATAACATTTCAGTCACCAGTTGATCCTATAAATTATAGGGTTATAACAGCGGCTCCACCTGGAGATGGTACTCTCCTTGTGAAGTGCCAAGAATCTTGATTCCTGATGTTCTGAAACTTTCTTCGTAGTCGCCTTTGTTGTTTGATTGGTTTTATTTCGAAAAATTGAAAGACAATGTTCAGTGGCTTAGGGCCTTCTCTTCGGGCTTCAACCATCTGACCAAAGTTATTCACTCAGAAAATTGCAAGCAAAATGAAAATGGTTTGTACAGTGGAAAGTGTAACTTCAGGTCCCTACTGAGGCGATGAATAATGCTTTAGCATTATGCCATTTATAGGTCCTCCTGGCAGATCTGTCCCATCATTGTTGTTGAGCAAGAAGGCATTATTTCCTCTGAATGCTTGAATCATGTATGGTTCCTTCCACAGATTGTCTAATTTTCCATGTTTTCCCTTGTCTTCATTTTGGGAATCCCATCTTAGCACCAAATCACCTAGCTCAAAATCATCTTCCTTGGTTCTTTTGTCAAAAATCTTCATAATGCTTTCTTGGACTACTTGAGTCTTGTTGTATACTTCTTCCCTGGACTGCTGCAAATGGATCATCTGGTTTATCCTTCTTTGGGAGTCATTCGGCTCGGCTTGCATGTCTTGCAGCAATTTCATGACAGGAACTCCTAAGGAAGTGGGAAAAACTACTTCTGTGCCATAGACCAGTTGATATGGTGACATACTGATTGACCTTTTGGTGGTCAGTCTATCGGCCCATAGTGAAAAAACCAACTTGTTATGCCACGACCTTTTGTTTTCTTGCAAAGTTTTCTTGATAATGTTTATCGGGGTTTTATTTGATGATTCTGCCAGCCCATTTCCCTGAGGGTAATAAGCTGTGGAATGTCCCAAACCAATATGATACTGGTGGCAAAAATCTATAAGTTTCTTAGATCGAAAAGCAGCTGCATTGTCAGTTATAATCTTTCTAGGACATCCAAAACGGGACAAGATATTATTTTCAAGAAATTTAATAATGACAGAATCAGTAGCTTGCCTGCTTGGTACTGCTTTGATCCATTTTGTAAAATAATCCGTGGCAGTAAGAATCCACCTGTGCTAACCCGAAGAAGGAGGATGTATTTCTCCGATGAAGTCTAATCCACATTGTTGGAAAGGGGCCTCAATGGAGATTAGTTTCAGGGGTAGAGGAAGAAGTTTCCTTTTGCCTTCGAACAACTGACATTTATGACATGAAGTCACTTTATGATGCACATCAACGAATAGAGTTAGCCAATAGAATCCAGCTCTCAGGATTTTATTAGTTGTGGTCTTCCAGCTCAGATGACCACCACAGTCTCCTGCATGAAAATCCTGCAATACTTTGTCAGCTTCATCCTTCAATAGACAATTTAACAAAATACCCCCAGTATCTTTCCAATACAGATTGCCTTCTAGAATGCAAAATTTTAATGCTTTTAATTTCAAAAACCTAGCTTTAGTTTTGGTCAGACCAGGGGGAGCTTGTAAATTATGCAAAACAAATATCAGGTCTGCGTACCATGGAGAGTTGAGAAATACCTCCCTCATGCTTGGAATCGCCTGCTCACCCTGTTCATCTACTGCAGCTAAGAAATTAATGTCAAGAGAATGGAAATTTGATTCAGCCATTAACTTTGCTAGACCTTGACTTTAATCGGTTTAGTAGGCTTAATCTCTATGTCATACTCTAGAATGATATAAATCCATTTTCCTCTTCGTCCGTCCGGATTGTCCTGGGTTAAAATGTCTTTTAATACCGCCTTCGGAACATATGAAATGGTGTGGGAATGGAGAATGTATACTCTAAAATATTTTATGGCTTTCACCAAGCCAAAAGCTTGTTTCTCCATTATTTTGTAATTCAAAGCAACATCTCTTAAAGATTTACTGAAAAAGGATATGGGTTGTTCATACCCTTCGTTATTTTTCTGTAGTAATAATGTTGCAATGGTATGTTCAGAGGCGAAAGAAAAAAGATAAAAATCTTTGGTGAAGTCAGGACTGATCAAGAATGGATCCTGTGTGAGTGCGTGTTTGACTTGTTCAAAAGACTGCCTGGGCTCGGTGTCCCATTTTATTTTTGTGTCATTTTTTAACATGTTTGTGATGTTCCTGAGAAGCTCAACCAGGTTGGGTATGAATCTTCGTAGAAAGTTTATTTTTCCGATAAAAGACTGTAACTCTTTGATATTTCTTGGGTGTTCTAATTTCTGAACGGCCTCGATTCTGCTGGGGTCTATTTTAATTCCATCCTTAGAGATTATGTGCCCTAGCAGTTTAGCTTCCTCTAATCCAAAAAGGCTCTTCTTAGGATTCAAAGAAATCCCAAATTTCCTGCATTTCTCAAAAACTCGTCTGAGATGTCGTAAGTGCTTGTCATCAGATTGGGAAAACACAGTTACGTCGTCCAGATAGATGACAATAAATTTGTCGATTTCTTCCACAAAAGCGATGTCCATCTCTCTCTGGAAAGTGGCCCCAGCGTTCATCAACCCGAAAGGCATTTTCACATACATGAAAGTACCCCATGGTGTTGTGAAAGTGGTTTTCTCTTGGTCATCTGGGTGAACGAGGACCTGATTATAACCCGAGAACCCATCCAGTAAAAAGATTTGACTGGATCCGACTACCCTTTGTAATATGTGGTCCATTTTTGGCAATGGGTAATTGTCCTTCAAAGAGACCTTTTTCAGATTTCGGAAATCGATGCAAAGCCTGATTTCTCCAGATTTCTTTCGTGTTGGGACCAAATTTGAAACCCATTTGGAAAATTGTAACGGGACTATGATTTTAGCATCGTACATTTTTTTTATTTCTTTTTCTATCAGGGGAAGTAGCTTGGGATTGATTCTCCTAAGTTTATGTCTGAAAGGTTTTTTATCTTCTTTTATTGGAATCCTATGTTGTATGATGCTGGTGTCATAAGCTTTCAAGTCCTCGTAACCCCAAGCAAATACGTCTGAATATTCCTTGAAAAGCTCAATGTATTTGAGTTTCTGCTCAGGGGGTAATGATTTGGAAAGTTTCACCATCTTGGGTTTCTCTTCTATCCCTATATTACAATATTCTACTTCTTGACCACTGGCTTCAATTTTTGGTTTTTTAGCTACATCATTAAAATCAAATAGGTCTTCTAAAGGAACTAAACCCCTAGGTAAAACATTACTTTTTAAATGAAAAACATCAACTTCTATCTCATCCTCACCTAACTCTCCTGGATCTATCTTATTTACACTGTCATTTCCAAAATCAGGTCTTTTTACATTTTCATCTTCATTTTCTAAGTCTATGTTTGTACACTTGAAATCATTTTTACATTGTAGAAAATCTTCAATTTGATCATCATTACCAAATACCTACCAGTATCTGATGTTGTCTGGAACAGTTGGTCTGCACTTCACCTCCACCATGTATCAGCGAGTGGAACGAAAAGGTATCTTGCATGTGGTTGCTGACGTAGCTAACCCATCTGCTAAAATATTATGTCCTCTAGGCATCACCTGCAAATCAACTTCAGTGAAACATTTAAGGGAATCCATAACAACATTCCTATAAGCTCTAAGATGGGGATGTTTTGCTGCATACTCACCTTTAATTTGTTTAATAATTAATTCGAAATCTCCCCTTACTATGATTTGTTTGGCACCAACCTTCTTCAATAGTTTAAGACCGAGCATCAAAGCTTCATACTCAGCTATGTTGTTAGTGCATTAAAAATTCAGTTTGTAAGAATGGTTTTCCGAATACCTGGATCTGTGATTGTGCAACCAAACTCCTGCTCCAGCTCCTTGTTTTCTTACGGCCCCATCAAAGTCCATGCTCCAGAAATCCGCTGGCAATTCTTCAGTTATAACATTTTTCTTTCTTTCTGCCTCGGTGATTTCTTGGCCTTCGTTCGGACCAGATGTATCTTCTTCCAGCTGAGTGATTTGTTCTCCCGTATCGCCATCATTATATAGGATAAAGGAATCTAGGTCAGAATGTGCAGAGTACAGAGGATAGTTATGCAATTTTTCTTGGCTACAAACCATGTATTTCATCAGTGTTTCTCTGTATAGTCTTCTTTGTTTCCCAAAAACTAGGACAGTGGCATACGACATATCCAACTGCAAAGTACCTTTCAACTTTGCCCCCCAAGACCGAGACAGCAACATACCATATTTCGGGGGAATGTCCGCAACCACAACATCCATGACCATGATTTTTGTGGGAATCTGAACCAGGGTGATACACAGATCCTTGATCAAACCAATAAATCTAACTTTACTGGAGTCAAAAGAGTGTAAGTCCTTGTAAGGTCTGGTAACCTCAAGTCCCAGTTTTTCCATCACTACTTTAGGAATCAGATTAGAAGAAGCACCCAAATCTAACATAGCATTATGCAGAATCAGGTCGTGTATATTAAGGCTGATGTAAAAAGGAGTGACAGCACCATTGTTGGTTTGACCATCCACTTCAGGTCCGAACATGAGTTCAGGTTGATCATCTGTAAGTTTTATAGTATCTGAATGATTCATTGATCCAACGGTTAAGGCCTTCGTGCCTATATCAGGTTCAATGCTCAGTGCTTTGATCACCTGTGATCGGTAAGTGTCTTTGCTCATCAACTTGGAAAGGGGAATGGGAATTTTTACTTGGCTAATTCCCCTTTGAGGCTGAAAGGTGTAGGTTTTCTGCTTTGGCTCACCAATTCTGATTTGTCCACCACACTCTTCTGGCTAGAATTATTTGGTAGGTTAGTTGATGAAACCTCAATGTGCGATGATATTTTCAGAATAGTAAGGTTTCTTTTTGTTGGATCTTCAGCATTACCTTTTTCAGGGATCCTCTCGATAGAAGGCTCGGGGGTTTTCTTGGTTTCGACTGTCTTCTTTGTTTCGGTTACCTTTTTTGGGGAACTTCCATCTGTCTTTTTACTTCGTAGATTGTACTGCTGATGCACCTCCATAATAGCATTTTCAAATGATTTTTGTTCAATATCTTCAACTTCTTCACTTACCTTTGTTTGAGAGAGAAGAAAAAGTTCTTGCTCTTCCTGGGTAAGGAAAATTGCTTCATTATTGTGAATGCCCATGAGGTTTATGTGTGTATCCTCTGGTTCTTCAATTACCTCATCTCCTTCATTGGCATAGTTTTCTTGTAGGGGCGGTCTGATCTGTTGATCAGGACCTCTCTATTCCCTTTGATCCCTAGGATCTCTCTGCCTGATTTGAGGAGGGTTTCTTCTGAAATTAGGATTATGAATTTGAGGAATTGGTGGGTTTTCTCTAGGAGGGTTTCTTTCGAATACAGTAAGTCTCTCCATCATTCTTTCCATTTCTCTAGCTAAGGAATCCAATTTGGAATCGGAAGTTGATGTGGAAGGTTCCCCTTTGATTGTGACTCTCCTTTCTGTCCTCTGTCGTGCCCTTTTTGCCAACAGGTTGGCCTCCACACTTATTGCACTTTTCTGCATGTCCTCCAGGGTGGTGGAGTTTCTTTCCCTTAATTTATATGACATATCGGCGTCAAAACCATCAGGGAATTTTATCAATGATAAACCTTGTGGAGGTTTAATATCGGCTGGAATTGCATTATACGGGTTATTGAAACATGTGCAGTAATCTTGTACTGTCTCACCTTGATTTCTTCTGATGTTTTTGTATTCTGACAAGATTTGGAGAGGGTTTTTCTTTACCTCCCATATGTCTAGAAAAATTCTTTGAAATGCAGTAAGGTCGAGCACTAAGGCAACACGTAAACCTTTATACCATTTCTTAACGTCACATGTCAAACTTTGCGCAAACAATCTCATTTGAATGTCAGCCTCATCTACTTCCTACAGGTCAAAATAATCAGTCATTTTATCAACGTGTTGTTGGGCGCTCAAGGGTCCTGTTCCATCGAACTATGGAAGTCTCGTTTGATAGTCCTAGGGCATAGCATGAAGGGGTGCGGCCAACACCAAGGGAGCATATATGGCTTCCATGATAGGCGGAGGAGGCAGGATGACAACCTGGATGATAAGTGGGGTGGTGACAGAAGACGAGGATAAGAAGGGGCTAGTTGGCACAGAGTGAGTGGTTTGAGGTTTAGCAGTGGGAGATAGAACTTCAGGGGTCCAGGGTTGCAAGACAGTTGGGTCTAGGACAGTTTTAGACACAAAGCTATCAGATTTCGTTCTGAACAGGCTTTGTTCGAAAAGGATGTCAAAGTCAAGATCCTAAAGGGAAAGAATCTCTTCTGGAAGAGAAGGGGACCTCTGAAGGGGATTATGACTTACTGAACCTTCTGCAATGGTATTTTTCCTAAGTAACTATTCTGGATTATCAATTGCTATTGCAGGTTCTGGGTCTGGGTGAGATCGAGTATAAGCTCTTTTGGGAGCCAGATTTCTTTTTTATTTTTATATATATACTTTTTAATTTTATGAATCCGAAAATAATATGTGCAAGTTTTTAACAACCTTTGAACATTATTTCTTTCTCAGATTTGCAATTTTTCAAAAACAAACTTTTCTTCCAAGGAAAGAAAACGTGAGGTTAAAATTTGTTCAGTTCTTCCCCAGTATGGTCGCCACTATGTTAACGCTCTGTAAATTTCCTAGAGGTTGTCAGAAAAGAAGAAATCTACGGGAGGTAACTTTATCCAACCACTTCGAAGCTAGGATCTATCCCTACCAGCTTCAGAGAGGGATCTCTCTATATGATTTAGATATGTTTCAAATTTAAAATATTAGGCTAGGTAAATAAAATATGTTGGTTTTGTTTGTTGTCGTTTTCGTTGGGTTGGCTGAGAGAGCGTTACACATCCATTGGGCTATGGGGTCTGTATCGTGAAATGAAATCTAACCAGAAAACAAAGAAACCTTTCACAGAGAAAGATAATGTAATCACTCGATTATTTTAGCAGCATAAATGAGGAATAGTAGAAAAGGCGAGAATGTCAATTACAACAAAGAAGCAGTTAAGAATTTCTTTATCGTAAAATCAGAAGATGAAACACTAAAATATTTTAAAGTCAGAAACAGGGTATACAAAGATAAATCCCGCAACGTTCGTTACTTTCAAAGATTAGATTTAGAAACAGTGCGATAACTAAGCGAGAATAACATTTAACTCATAAAGGAAAACATCACCAATGAGTACACGCAAGAATCCTGTGAAAATGCCCCTTTGTATTAATGGAAGATCTCTTGAAAAATATTACATTCTGGTAACTCACAGGGTGTAAAGATCAACCCTCAATACTTCGAAAAGTGAAGTATTTATAACCCAAAATTACAAATGATCCTGTCATTAAAGATCAGGACGTGGTAAATCTATTTTTATCTTAACTAACTTAACAAATTACAAAAATCTAGGAAAATGTTTGATGATGTGTCGAAACTTCATGTTGTTTTCTGGGTGAACCGTTGGTGAGGCCTCTGCACAACCTCGTTTGATTGGATAGCTGACTGGGTTGGGACAGCTCATCAACTACTCGATCAGGTTGCAAAGCTCTTCCCATTGAAGATGACTAGGAACACTGACTTTGAGTAACCTTCGGTAGACTTCATCCATCTCTGTGTACTTGGAAAAAGTAGGCTTGATGATGAAGATGTACCGGATCTCATGTTGTATGCTGATGTCCAACTATAGTGCATCTAGGAATGCCTTGCCAGTGATACTGCCTTAAATTCCTGAAAATTTCAAACTATCCTTAGCCACATCAACTAGTCTCTTTTTGTAATCGGGGAGCGTCATCAATTTGTCATTTATCACCTTCAAACCAATAAGACCTTTCTTTTGTAGAGCCTCAATCTTGCTGAAAAAACTTTGTACCCCTAGGTCCATAGCCTGAACCTTTTCTTCCATCTGTAGCATCAGTCCTCTCTTGGTCAAGACTCTCTTGACCTCAAGGATGGTCTCCATTCTATCCTCAATTCTCATCTCTTCCAGCTCCTCTCTGGTTTTAGAATTCAGGAATTTCATGATTTCATTAGCCTCTGTGGGCATCTCTCCCAGTTATGATCTAATCTTCTCAATGGCTTGTTTACTTCTCTGTACCAATTCATTTTTCTCAAACATAATCTGTATCATTGGCCATATTTCATTCATAGACTTGGTGATGTCTGTCCAGACACTTTCCTTGACTTCGGCCAGTGGTTTACCTGCCACTGTTTGCTTCCAAAGTTGTTGTAACTCATGTTTGAGTTGATCTGACACTTGTTTTTCCTTGGAGTAGTTGGTTTGGTAAGAAGATTTGAGTTACTGGAGGTTCTCGATCTCCTTTTTGAGCCTGCTAATCGTTGTTTCTTGCAGATTCATCTCTTCCATAGACTTAGCCAGTTCAACAGTCTTTTCTAGAGACATCAATGGGTTTGTCGATGGAATTTTTGCTAGTGACGTTATGCTCACTCCTGAGAGTGGAACTGCACTCAATGGAATGACTTCCATGGGTTTTGACTGTTCTTTATCTTTCATTAGCTTCTCCATTTCAGCTTCCATTTCCTTCAATTGTGCATTCTGCTCCATGATCAACTTAAGCATCTCATCTTTTTCTCCTTCTGTCTCCGCTATTTCCTTTGCCTGCGAGTCTATTGTTGGTGGCAGCTTCAATTGTTTCCTCAAAGATGTTATGTCGGCATTTTTCTTCTTGATCACTTCCTCGACTTCTTTCACATTCAAGGGATCATGCTCGATCTTGAGGATCAGTTCCTCCAACGTCTTAATCCTATTATCCTTGGCAAAGGATGATATTTTCTCCAACTTCAACTGCGTCTGGATGTTATTCAGAGACAATAGTAACCTGGAGGTAGTAGTGGAATCATTTGCCAACGTGGAGAAAACCATTTCTCGAGTTTTCCTGTGCAGATCCATTTGATCAGCTGGATGCACGTCCTTAGTCTGGAATTCAAAAGTTTCCCTCCTGTAATCGGTGATTACCTTTGGGTCTGGCACCTGTGCTTGGAGAAATGTCAGGTGCATTCTTCCCTTCTCGGTGTCGAATGCCGATAGCAGCCTGTTTTGTGCAGTCGACATCTGCTTCCAAAACTGGGCGTATGTGTTGCTAGTTAGAGTCTGATTATTTTTCTTAATCAAATTGTATTTCTCAAAGATACTCAGTTTCGGTCCTGTCTTCCCTGGCCATTTGATTGGTGGAGTATTTGTAGGATTCTTTGGCAATACTGAGGTTATGATCTGCTTGAAGCTTGTACTGAGGAGAGATCGATCAACCTCTGTCATTGTAGTGGATGGAATTTCCTTTTCTCTAGCTGGGTCAGGAGCCGGACTGGCTTTTGGCCTCTTGGTATGTAGTCGAAATTATTCGGATGATACTTCAGTGACAGGAGGTGACAGATCCTACCTAGGCCTTTTCTCCTTTGGAGCCTGTGGTGTGGTCTTCTGTGATACAGTGACCGGGAGGTCCTATTGTTCTGTCTCAACCAAAGTATTTGGCTCCCATTCTGTCTGGTTGGCAACTTTTTCTACCTCGGGCCTAGATATGTGAACATACGGGATATTCTTATTTTTTATCCTCATCTCAAAAATTATCTCGCATGGATCATAGTGCCATGTGAAACTAACAAAGAATTTCATTTCCTTTAGCAGTCTGTCTGCTTCTTCCCCGGTGCCTCGACTGTTGCAGATGAAAGAACAAATCTACCCTTTGATTATGGGTTGTTGCTTCTTCTTCAAAGTCACAAAATGTATATCGTCCGAGTTTATCATCTGCCTTATGTATTCCAGGGAAAAAATTCTGACAAGTAATTACTTGGGTAGTTTATATGGGGCCAACTCACACCCATAGACTCTAATCTCAGTGTGATTTTGGTACAGGTACCAATCACCAATCTTTGTATGGTCCGAGAGATGTAGGATCCTATGAACTTTGTCATTAATTATGGGTTCGGGTCTGTCGCTCAGCATACTCACCACTGGGTGGTAGAACTGCTCGATGAACTGCTTGAAACTTAATTCCGTGGAGTTATGTTTGAGCAAAGAAGTCCATGTTGTTACTGCCTGGGGTCTACCATCTTCGTCCATCTTCTACATAGAAAAAGCAAATTTGTCCGCTTGGAAGAAAACGAACAGGTATGCCAGTATTGAAGAATACCGGAACATGCCTTCTGTGGTGAAATTTATGAATTGCTCATGAATGTTGTCCACCATGAACATGATGAAGTCGAACTGTGTAGTGGGTTTCTTATCAGTGGAGAAAATAGATAGAAATCCCAAAATGGGTTCATCTACCCATTGATCTGAAAAATAACCAAGCAAGGCACATAGTGACATGATGACCTGGTTTCCTTTTATTGAGAATAGGGAGGAAGGATAAGGGGGGTTTGTAGTGGGGAGATGAGCGGATTGTGGAAGAAAAAGCTCAAAAATGTGAGTTCTTTGAGGAAACGACAGCTTCTGGTATAGCTCTGTGATGATTTCGAGGTTAAAAGGTGAGGCGGAGTCGGCTCAGGATATTTGCATCATTTGGTCGATGGTTTCTGGCGTGATGAGGAAAAGAATTTCCCCGGACGAGGACACGATGGCTCTTTGCTCGGGGATATAGTGGGCTTGGCACTTGAGGGCGAATTCTGGGAAGTGGTGAATCTGGGGGAAAAGATACAAGGGTAGGTTGGACTCCCAGAGTCCAATTTCATCACTCTGGTCCAAGAAGACTTCTTTAAACCATGACTGTAGGTCTACGAAGTCGAAATCCCATTTTGTTTCTACGATTAAGTAGTCTTTGTCGTTCAGAGGAATCCTGTCGAGGTCGACAAGAGGCGGGAGAAACGGATTCTCCTCACCTTCTGTTCTTTTTTACTTTGGCGCCATTACTGTAACAATACCTGCAAATAAAACAAAAGTTAGCGGGGACGACTGTAGATGTGGGCGACTGACTGTAACGGAGAGGAAGGCGACTGACTGTAACAGAGAGGAAAACGGGGTAAATTCTCTGGTGCGATGAGTGGGTAAATGGTGAAGGAATGAAGAGTGAGGGTAGTTTTGAGTAAACGGGTATCCATTGGGCGTGGGAGACAGGTCAGTTGGTTAACAGATAAGTTAGTCAGTAATAAATGGCCAATGGGTCATTTAGAACATGAGATGGGAGGTGACAACGACTTAGGCATACGGATGAGTGACGTGGTGGTTATCGATTGGGGGAAAAGACCATGGTGAAAGGACTTGTCGCGGGTGGAGGAGGGAGAAGGACTGACGGAGTTACGGTATGTGACTCTTACGGAAAAGGTGGAAAATGACATCAAGAGGTGACGAGGTATGTCAGACAGTAATAGGCGGTGGGTTTCGGGACCAATGGATTCATGCCACGTATAGACAGGGGCCCCGCCAGAGTAAAATTCCATTCCGGACCCACCCCCCACCGTTAAAGGTAGATCAGTCGGGGGGGTCTGAAAAATACCCTGAGTCGTTGATTTGTGTGCTTTCCTTTCGACCGCAGATCTATGCGCGATCTTTAACACACATTCCGGACCACCCCCCCTCCATTAAACGTGGAATGGACGGGGGGTCCAAAATCCAATATAGACCGTAGATCTAGGCGCCGAAACTTGGGCCGTCTAGATGCGCGCATACATTATCTCCGATTCCAGACCCGCCCCCACCGTTAAAGGTAGAATGATCAGGGGGGTCCGGAAAGACTTGTCCACCATGGATTTGGGCGTGAACATCTGATTCGTTGATACATGAGCGGTGCATAAATGTGAGCGTGAAAGCATATGCGCCCAAAGAACTTAGGATAAGTGCATATCGTGGATTTTCCCAAGCTTTCATATGTTTATATCACCAAGGGGTTAGACAACCAACCTTTTAAGCATCCAAGACATGGTCCAACATTGATCATCGAGTTGGTTTTATTGAAATAAAGCAAACTACCCTATGTTCCAACCTAATTTCCTATGACAATTAGCCCAGATTAAATTGTTGGACTAAGAACTTACTCTATCCTGGAGCTATCTGACCAAGATTAGGCAGTCTGGCCAGATTTATTCACTAACTAACCTAGATCACTTGGCTAAGATTAAACAGTTTAGCCAAGCTTATTCACTATTCCTGTCAACATCAATTTAAAAGAACTCGGCCATGCTTGAAAGGTATGGACCAAGTCATTGTTATTGCATGGAGCTCTATTGAATTTCTTTCATGCCCTCTTTTATTCTTTTTCTTTCTTTTTCTTTTTTTCTTTCTTTTTCTTTTTCTTTTTCTTTTTCTTTTTTTCTTTCTTTTCTCAAATCATTTGCAGAATGAAAAATCATTTGACAAACAAAAACACTAAAGAGATAACATTTCAGTCACCAGTTGATCCTATAAATTATACAGTTATAACACAAAAGAATCTTCCTCAGATAGTTGATGGTAAAAGAAAATAAGTGAGGAAGAATTCCTCTTGAGAAAATATCTCCAACATCAACGATTTATTTTCTCTGCCCTATGGAAACTAGTATATGGTCTACAAATGTCTCTATAAATATGTTGTAAAGACAGAGATGAACGTAGGGGACCAAGCTAAGCATAAGTAGCAAAGTTTTATCTATGGCATGAGGGTGCGTTCAATCTCTAGTAGAAAAGTTTTATCTGTGGCATGAGGGTGCATTCAATCGCCAAAACCAGAGCTAGAAAGGAAGTTTTGCTACCCTATCTAGTATCCTTTCCATGTATGTCCCATGCAAATGACCAGTGATGGATGGACAATATTTCTGCTTGGAAATAAGAGACAGGACAGATGCCCTATTTTCCCTCGGTTTTGGGGAATTGTGTTCCTAAGTTCTCCATGTTCTCGGGCATTATGACGGTAATTTGGTAAGTTGTTGCATCTTTTTTTTTCTATTTTAAATTTTTTATTTCTCGAAATACGGGTTTCTACAATATAGATACTTTAGACACTTTAACAGTGTTAGCTTGTGCTACAATCAAAATTTCATGCAATAAAATATCCAACAACGCTGCAAATCTTACTCTACAGATGGAAAGTGAGCACTATCACACAGAACCCACCACGAGCACAAATGAAAGAGGAAGCC
>ML802882.1:13987-26905 GCA_009831015.1 Picea engelmannii | reverse complement strand
TGGTGTTAGACATAACAAGGTAAATGATTTCCGTTGGGGGCTTAAATGGAAAGAAAAGTGTTAGAGTGATTTCCGTTGGGTGCTAAATAAAAAGTGCTTAATCCACTAATTCGATGGGAGTCCTGCCAAATAAAACCAAACTGGTAAATGTAGCGACAGACAGCTAAATTTAGCCCTGGCAAAGAATGATGAAGACCATGTTCAAGGAAGATTCCAGTACAGTAAATGGCGGAATTGAAGATCTGCTTCGACATGGCAGGTGGTGCCTGCATTAACACGTCTTCCACATCAACAACAATCTATTCTGTAAAATTTCTATTCTGGAAACCTATATTCAAGATGTCATAAAATAGAGTAAATCCCAACTGCAAATTATAGTAAAACCCAACTGCAAATTATAGACCGTTGAGCAGCAATAATGGTATAAGAAAGAAATATAGTATCTTATTTTCATGTTCATCTAACATATTTACAACAACGATTGTGAATTTGATAAAGAGAATCTCATGTGTATTAAAGGTAGAGGGTAAATTAGATGGCATTATTTATGAACTGGGATAGAAAATTGAAGAATGGAAGAAGCAACAAAAGGAGAAGGAATAAGTTAAAACAGACAGTTTCAGTGTCTTCAACTTTTCTTCGAACAACTGTAAACAAGTACTAGTATAAATAACAAATCCATCCATCTTTCTCAATAGTTGTTCAAAGACAAGTTGACCTGAAAAACACTAGAACTTAGATGAAATAGTGTTGAAATATCACTGAAATGAGATGATTTTTCATTTCTATTGTTAAAATTTACTAAAATTTCCCTCAACCAAACCAATTACAAATATTTATAAAGTATCCCTTCTTACTCAAAGCATCTATGTTTTTTTACCACTTGAACAATTATTTTAAGAAAATACACATATACATTATTAACAATAAATATCATACATACATTACCATTTTCCAGTCATTTCATTTTAATAACACACTATAATAGTGTATATCAATTCTTGCAATGTGATCATGTACAGTCTGGAAAAAAAAATGGTAGAAATAAAGATAAAATGTCATATATTTTCCAATAACTTTCCTTGTTCATGAGCTCTCTAGATATACGCCCATTTTTCTAAAAAAACATAATTTTCTGCGTTCACGTTCATGCTCGTGTGAAAATGTGAATCTAAAGCTTTTGTGATTATAAGATATTTGGAGCAGGCCACTCAACAAACCAATTTCTGTATCATCATATTTGTTGATGTGTATGTCTACTAACTTAAGATTGGTAATTGGGGAACTTAAATATGATGGCATTGGATTTCTGTGTCACTCCTCTTACATTGCAAAACAAAAATCATGGATATAAACATTTATACAAGGCAAAGATGGGAATACATAAAATATTAAATGTCAATTTAAATAAATGTACAGAGATGCTTTGAATGGAAGTCTATTAGAATCATTTAAACTTGTATGCCTTATGCTTGGTAAATTCAAGGCTCACGTGGACCTATAAATTTAGGGCTGACATGGACCTATATACATAATAACTTGTAAACTCTAGTTTGGTAACAGCATGGGACTTGTGTTGCAATGAATAGACGAATAACTTGTAAATTTTAAATTTAATGAATAACTTGTAATCACAAGTTAAATTTGTCCATGCAGCTCAATATACTTAGAGTCTGTGTAATGGGCATTGGCATGGTAGTTTCCTCGGTACGAATAATAATAACTTGGGTCTAACTTTTAATCATTGTCATTATGTGGTTCTTGCATCATTCTTACTCTATGAGAAGTACTAAAATTCATATTTGATTATCACAATTTATGAGCACATTTGGTGGTTGCAATTCATGCTTTCTTTGCTTTTGAACCTCTCTGTAACATTTGTCTATGATGTAATTTGCAGGTGGAGAGGTCCATGTAAGAGCCTGCACAATTAGCCTATATAATTATTTGTAGTTCTCATATTCATTAAAAATAAGATAATACTAGCTATCAATCAGATGATGATCTTCTCCTAATGTGCCCTTGTGTTTTATGTTAAAGTTACAATAGTTGATATGGTGGATTAATGCACAAGAAAATTTTTAAATGAATGAAACTAATCTGTGTGATCAAAAGGGTGAGCAATGCTCGCATGTAAATTTATAATTGCAAAGTTTTCTCTCTCTATTGTTGCTACTTCTCAGCTCAAAGTCTCTGTGTAAACTTTTGTCTAGGGTAACAGTATTGTGAGTATGAGTAGCTTCACATTGTTGGTTAAAAAACATAGCGCCCTGGAGCTCAAACTCCACAATGCATGATGTTCTAGAGATTTTAAATTTAATAGCTTTATCTTATATTGGAATCACACCAAACGTTCTTGGAACATTATGATTAACTAAATAAGATTTAAGTGAACATTGATTTATAACAGTTTTTCTTAACTAAGTAGGGACTAGATGCTTTGCAGCTATTTCCCTTATTCATATATATGAGCAAGAACCAAAATATATCAATCATATGTTAAATATGGTAATCATATAGTATGCAAAATCAATGGAGAGCTTGAAGTCAATGATGGATGGACAAATTTCAATGTTTAAAAAGTATTTTAACAATATAATTTCTTAATCAAGACATTAAACATTGTTTAGATCTTCAAATATAACTCACCTTACATTTTCGAGAGCGTTCACCATGATCAGTTATAAAACATAACTAAGGTAAGTAAAGTAGGAAGGAATAAAAACACAAGATTATTAGAACCTCGACTTTGAGGTGTTATTGGCAATGGCACAACAAAAGTCACATCGTACATACTTTATCGGTGCCACGCAACAATTGAACTTTTTGAATGATATGGAATGCTCAAACATAACAATATATCTAACCCCAATAAAGATTATCTCCTTTTAAAAAACAATGATCATTTTTACTACTTTATAGCCATCTTTCATAATCTAGATTCTTATAATCTTAATTTTAGAAAGTATTTCCTCCCTATGTAATAAGAAGATAGTTGTGTGCCCTCACAACCCCTTAAAAATTAGTCTTCAATTTATATCATTATATTTTCAAGATATGATAACGATTTTTATTTCAATGAATTATTTTTGTTTTTATTTTTAAAGTCGGATAGATCAATCGATCTTAGTGGATGTTAATCATCATCATCATCATTTAATTTTTTAATAATAATTAAACACTCTTACATAATAATTAAACGCTTTTAATAATAATGAGTCATTTATTTAACTCTCTTACATCATCACATACACTCGGTCTTCGTTTCATGTGCACCTAACCCGATTTCACGTGCACTCCTTTTTTATATTGTCAAGCTCTTACCATTTTTCTTCAAAGTTATTTTGAATTTAAGTACCATTCTATGGTTAAGGTTGGTAAAATACGTAATTTAAGTACCATTCTATGGTTAAGGTTGGTAAAATACGTCATCACATACACTCAGTCTTCGTTTCATGTGCACCTAACCCGATTTCACGTGCACTCCTTTTTTATATTGTCAAGCTCTTACCATTTCTTCAAAGTTATTTTGAATTTAAGTACCATTCCATGGTTAAGGTTGGTAATATACGTAATTTAAGTACCATTCTATGGTTAAGGTTGGTAAAATACGTATTATATGTTAAAGTCTTTTTTTAATTGTAAATGGGTTGAAAGCTTAAAAATAAAAAAAATATACATGTTAGGTTGGATTGGAGTTATAAATTCAATTATAATTTATAATGGAAACTTATTTTTAATAATGATAATAATAATTTATTTTTAAGGTTATGGTTAAATTATACCGAATTTTGTGGGAAAATGGATCTTCTTTATGTAGGTATTTCACTGTTAAAGTCTATGGAGGTATACATATCGTATCCCCTTATGGATTTTAACATGTGACCTTCAAGGAGGAAACACATGTTCTTAACCATTAGGCCTACTCTATTATTATATTTTTGTGTTTTTTAAAGATAATTTTTAATGTGTTAACTATTAGAGGATGATGTAGAAATTATTTCTAGATAAACACTATGTACTTGGTTTTTGAAATGTCCAACATTTCGAGTGGACACTCCACCCATCATCAAGGACAACAGACATCTTATATGTAGGAAACGAGTGTCGAGGTTTTGTGTTTATAGATTTGGGTTCAGGGAAGGTGACCGTTGACTAAGACTTAGGTAAATAAATAGGAAAATAATTAAATAATAGAGTTAAAATGGTCATTGAGAATAAATAAAGAATTAGATGGCCAAGTCAACATGGACTTTGGGATTAAATAAGGGTGAAAAATTGGTCATGATGACCAAGACCTTTTGGTCAGCTTTGATGTTATTTCCTTATTTACTAAAATCCTAGTTTCTGAAGCCCTCACCCTGATCTTCAAACTTGTTGATCTCAAAACCTTTTTTTTTTTTTGTAAGTGAGTTGAGATTCTATATTACTGAGAAAATTATGTTACAAAAAGGGACAGAGGGGTATCCCTTGATCTGCCAAAAAGGAAACCAGATCAGGGGTCCCAAAGCTTCGTTGTCTACCTAAGCGAGGGGAGGGTTGGGCCACCACCCTGGGAAACCGACCCAGTCTCCAAAAACTAGTTTGAAAACAGAAACTTGTACCATAAGATATGCATAAAACCAAGAACGTAAACAGGGGTTTCTCATATACTGATAAACAAAATGACCTTGGGTTGAGGCTGGGCTAGACTAAGAGGATTGGATGGCTTTCATCTCCTTCCTTTCTTGCCTCGCTCTCCTTTTTCTGCTCCACCGTGCGCAAATTTCTATTGCAGGTTGGTGTTTCGCGTTGATCTCCTGGAGTGATGTCCATGTGGTGGACATAGCGAAGGTAGAGTTGGAATTGTCCCGCCAGTCGTTCCATTTTTTCGCTCTCTGGTCCTCTGCTATTCTTCTTGCACTGGCCTCCAGGTTGTTGAGGTGGCTCAGAATTTTTGTGAGCTCCTTCTTGTGGCAACGGTTTTCCACCTTGTTGGTCACATTCTTGTCAGCTCTCAACCTACTTATCAGCATTTTTGTACGCCAGGCTTCTTCCACCGTTTTGTGGTAGAAGGTTTTCCTGGGCTGTGTGGCCCCTGGGTCCCTTATCACGTCTGCTTCTCGAATGAGTTATGCCTAGGCTTTTCCCTGGTGCTTAGAGTTGACTTCCCGCTCCCACCTGTCGATGACCTCTTTTCCCTTTGTATCGACCTACTCAAGAAAGGTTCCTTTGGCCTCCCTGACCGCCTGTTCCATTCTAGTGATCTTCCGAGCGCTTGTTGGAGGATCCTCCCCCGGAGGCCCTCTCTTACTCTGGGTATTCTTCCTTCCTACCATCTTTGTTTGAATACAGTGGCTTTTGTCTTGACTTCGTCCTCCACTTCTATTCACCCCTTCCTGGTCCCTGAAATTGTTGCTCGTTGGTCTGTAGCAATCCCTGATGCTTCTTCTTTTAAAGTGTTTTCTAGGATGTGTTCTTATCCTGGTAATCATGGATCTCCCGTAAAGCCGTACCTTTTGGTCCTTTTTCACTGTTTCAGAGTGTGTGTGCTTGGGAATCCTGTCATCGTCCTTGTGCCAATCCTTCGCCTTGCACGTTGTACGCCAATCATTTCCTCCCACATGACCTGTGCATGGATGAGGTGTCCCCATTCCTACCCTCGGGCTATCCTTTTTATCTTCGTCCTTTTCCGTCTCTGGATTACCCTTTCCGCTCTCCCACGGCCAACCCCTGTACTTCATTCTATTGACTGGATCATGGTGTCGTACCGCCTCTTGTGGTGTGACCATGATCTACATTATAACTCGTGTTCAAATGGTGGCCTCCAGCCTCAATGTGGTCTTCTATACTTCGGTTTTCATCATAGTCCTTTGTCACTAGTTGGGTGCAGTCCATCCGAAACTGGCCATTCCGAATGTTACAACATGTGGAATCTAGTTCGGATCCTTCCTTGTCGACCCCTTCGTTAGCGATTCTATCCGCTAGTCCATTTTCTAACCTTCGGACCTAGCACAACTCCATTGTGATCCCCGTCTGCAAATGCTCCCGAATTTTTTGCAGGGAGTACGCCAAGCGTCGGTGCCTCTGAATTTTTCCCACTCTCGTGTCATTTTGGAGTTTCCTTACTATGTTCATGACCAGCATTGAATCTCCTTCCACTATTACGTTGGTCATCCCTTCCCGATGAAGTATCTCAAGGCCGGTCTCCAGGGCTCCAAATTCTGCAGCATTGTTGGTTGAGTTCCCCAGACTCCCAGTGTACAACCTGATAATTTTTCCTTAACTGTCCCTGATTACTCCCCCCGTACATGTCTGTCCTGGGTTACCTTTCGATGCCCCATCGAAATTTAGCTTGAGGGAGCCTTCTGGTGGCGATTTCCAATTGCGCTCACCTATTTGTAGTTGCGGCAGTATTCTTACTTGATTGGGGTTGCGTCCTCCTTTCAGTTGAAAAGCCTCTAGAATTCTAAGATCTCGATCTGTGAGTTGCACTCCTCCTGTCTGGCAGTTGCGGCTCTGTATCGTTTCTCTGGTCATGGTTATTATTGTTTCCTTGATCTTTCCTGCCGTCCATCTTTGGTTTCTGAAAATGCGTCGGTTTCGTTCCTTCCATATTGCCTAAATGACCATGCTGGGACTGAGGGTCCAACAAAGATTCACCTCTTCATTTTCGTTGTAGTTTTCCTTCCATGTGTTTATAGTTGCGGAAATATTACCTCTGATCCTATCAAACTGTTGGAAAATGCCTGCCACCCAATCCTAGACTTCTACTATGTAGGGACATTCATCCAGGAGATGGTTCGTTGTTTCCTCCTTTTGTTCACATAGGTGACATCTTGAAGGGCCTATGAAACCTCTCTTCTTTAGGTTTTCCCAAGTTAGGATTCGGTTGTGTAGTATTAGCCACTGAAAGATTTTTATTTTTGGCCAATGGGGGTTGTTCCAGAGCTTGTCCCATTGATGCGTCGAGTCTTCTTGGTCTTGGTTCGCTATGTAGTGGCGTACTTATTTCAGATTGAATTCCCCACTGGATTTATGCCCCCATCTCAGCTGGTCATCTCCATCTGTGACTGCAATTTTTCGTCTATCCCAAATCCTCCTCCACCTCTTTAATTGCTGATGCGGTCTGGTCTCTAGTCTGTGGGGTAAGAGTGTTCCAGATTCTCCATTTGTTGTGATCTGTTTCTTGTTTCCAGTAATGGTAGACTTTTTTTTTTCCTTGCGCCATCATCTCTTGTTGGAGTGCCTCCCGGCCCGGTTTTCCCATTCAGGGTTCATGTTGCCAGGCATCCTCCCAGAATCGAGCGGTTCGGCCATTCCTTATTTCCCCAAAGTTGTGTGTCTGGATCCAGGTATTGTTGCGCCAGGCTATGTTCCAGATGGTGAAACCTTCCCTGGTGCCTCTGAAGTGGATTTTGTCTTGGTCACTAATGTTCGGGGCATACTTTGCCTTCCACAGGCTGACCCATGGTGTGGTCGTTTCTTTGACCCATCGCCACCAGAGTTTCACCCCATAGGTGTCATTGATCACTTGCGGGTCATGTATCCCCAGGCCTCCTTTGCTTTTTGGTTTGCAAACCTTCTCCCAAGCCACCAATGCCCATTTTTTCCTCGTTTCCACTCCTCGCCACATGAATTCCCTTTGTATGGTTCTTATTTTTTGTAGAATCCCTATGGGGGCTGGGAAAACTGACATCATGAAGGTTGGGATAGCTTGCAAAACCAACTTGGCTAGGTTGAAGGATCTGTACGTCCAATGTTTTACCCAGTTTTGTAGCTTGTTGAATATTCCTTCCCAAGTTGATAGCTTGTAGGCTTTGTCTATCAGGGGGATGCCCAAGTACTTGGTTGGGAGGGATTTTCATTCAAAGCCCAAGATGTTGGCCAAATTCCTTTGGATAGCAGGGTTGGTATTAAAGAAGAAGATCATAGATTTGGACTGGTTTATCTCTGCCCCGAGGCTTCCCCAAACTCGTCTAAGATTCGTTTGTAGGCTTTCACTTCCTTGACCATGGGCATTCCATGAAGTAAGGTATCATCCATGAACTTTTGGTGTGTAGAATTTGGGCAATTCTCGTAGGGTTTGATACCTTTTATTTCCCCTATTGTGGTTGCGCTTTTTATGCTTTGACTGAGTCCTTCCATCATTAAAATGAAAAGGAAGGGGGACAGCGGGTCTCCTTGTCTGATGCCTCTCGTGGGTCGGTAAGGTTTGTCAGGGGCTCCATTTACTAGTAGCGAGAAGCTTGTTGTGGATACTAGGTTGACTATCCATCTGATCCAGTGTTGGGTGAAGCCGAAGGCTTCCAGGGTCTTGATCACATAGTACCAGCTGATTTTGTCATAGGCTTTTTCTAGGTCTAGTTGTATTATCATTCCCCCTCTTTTCTGAAGCTTCAGGTGTGGATAAGTTCGTGAGCATGGATAATATTTTCCATTATTTCCCTACCTTCCACAAAACCTGCCTGCTCTTGTGAAACCAGTGTGGGTAAAAGTGGTTTCAATCTATTTTCTATGACCTTGGAAATTATCTTATACACCATATTTCACAGTGCTATAGGTATGTAACGATCGAGGGTTTTGGATTCATTTTCTTTGGGGATGGGTGTAATCATTGTAGCATTTAGTGCTTTCAAAATGGAGGCTGAATTTCTAGAGTCTTCCACTACAATATAAACGTCATGTTTGACAACTTCCAAGAAGGCTTTGAATAACTCCACTATGAAACCATCTGGGCCTGGGGCTTTTCCATTAGGCATTTCCTGGAGTGCTTGATCTATTTCCTCCTCCGCAATTGGCTTGTTCAGGTTGTTGTTTTGTTCGTCTGTTACCAGGTGTGGGATATGTTGGATTACCTTTTGTATGGCCTTCGTTCTATCTTGGTTTGGTTCCTAGGATATCCCATGGAAGTGGTTTACCAAAGTTTTTTCGATGTCCTTATGGGACTTTCTTTCTATTCCATCCTGGTCCCTAATCTTAAATTTTTTGTTGTGGGCTCTTCTGGCCATGGTTGTTCTATGAAAAAACTTGGTGTTCCTTTCTCCTTCATTTAGCCATTTGATATGGGACTTTTTTCAGCAAAGATTTTCTTCTTGTTGGCACCGTTCATCCCATTCTTGGGTCATCTGGATCTCCTCCTTTTTCCGCTCTTCATTGTATCCCTCTGAAATGCAAGTTTCCTGGAGATTTTTCATTATTTCTTCAATGTTGTTCTTCTCTTGGTTTATATTCCCAAAACTGTCCTTGTACCACTCCTTGAGCCTATATTTGATATGTTTTAGTTTTTTGTAGAGTTTGAACATCCTTGTCCCTTGCTCTGGTTGCTCCTCACACCACCACTGTTTGATTCTTTCCTTGAAAGTCGGGTGTTCCATCCAGAATTTCTCAAATCTGAAAGGTTTGTTCTTTGGTGTGGTCTGGAAGCCTGCTTCTAGTTGCACTGGCCAGTGATCATATCCCCCCCATGGAAGGATGTTGCAGTCTAAGGTTAGCCCCTGCATAATGATTGACTCTAACACTAGGAATCTGTCGAATCTTGTTGCTACCTGATGTTGGCTCATTCGCTTATTGTTCCAGGTGAACTGGCCATTATTGGTTTTCAAATCTACCATCTCCACTATGTCTATGAATTTTGAGAACTCTTTCGCATCTCTATCCAATCTTCTTGTACCCCCTTTTTTCTCCACAAGTGATATGATGATGTTGAAATCCCCGGCTAGGATCCAATGGAGGTTGTTGGCTCGGTTTTTAAGATCATCTAGGTCTCTTAGCATTCCTCTCCTCTCCTTTGACACTTGGGTTCCATACACATTAGTGCATAAAATCACCTTTGTGCTCCCAATAAGTTGCGTGCATACCGTAAGGGTATGCCTTGTTGCTTTGGCTGCTATTAGGCTTAGCACTTGTGGGTTCCATAGGGTGAGGATACCTCCTTCCATTTGGTGGCTGTCAATAGCCACCATCTTGTACTTGTGCCATTGTTGTTGACTAATTGTTTCCATTATGTCTGTATTACACTTGGTCTCTTGAATAAAGCAGAGATTCGGTTGTTCCTGTTTTAGTCTACTTCTAAGGATTCTTTGCTTTCTTGGGTTATTTAGGCCTCTTATATTCCAAGTTATAACCTTCATTTAAACTTGCGGGGGGGAGTTGGCGAAGAGTTTTTTTATCTTACCTGAGTTTATCAGTAGCGCTCCAAGCTCCTGCAGGGCTACACTACTGGATTTCCTACCTTTTTCCCTCTGCATATCCTTGGGTGAGAGTTGTGGTTGTACCTCACCGGCTTTGACTCCTAGGTTCCCAATATCCCCATGTGTACGCTTTAGGCCTCTAGCTTTCGCTTCCTCCCTTAGGAGGAACAAGTACTGGATGCAATCAAGTTTCTCTGTTGGTACATTGTCCACTCCATGTCTTTTTCATTGTTCCAGTATGTTCGTGAGATCTATCCCTTCCCTTTCCACTAGGTCTCTGAGTTACAGGTCTTCTATGCCTACTTCACTTGGTGTCATTTCCGCCTCTCCCTCTGCGTCTTGCATGGGGGTGTTGTCGTCTTTGATTTCTCTCTCCATCAAAGTTGTGCAGCTTCCTTGTTCCTTCTTATTATTTGGCCGATCGGTGAGCTCGTTTGGTGTTTGTTCTCTGACTTCCTGATTTTTTGTCATATCCTTCTTGGCTTCTTCCCCTTGATTGGTTTTATCCCTTCCTTCCATGGTAATCTGGACCTCTGGGTTATTTCCTGCTTGGCCTTTGCTCTACTTTTTGTTGGCTTTGCTTCTAGGGTTTGGTTTAACAAACCCATCCTCATCCTATTGTGGTTTGGGGTTTCTCGCTTCCTATTTTTTATTAAGTGGGCATTCCCTGATCAAGTGGCCATGTTCATGGCACCTTCTACATCGGAATGGGATCTGTTCATAATCTATGTTTTGGATCCATTCCTCATCCCTGAATTCGAGGCTTATGAATTTTGGGAGTGCTCCCGACACATCCATCTCTATACATATTCTTGCATAAGACGTGTATCTCCCCTTCAAGGTGGCTTCTGCAGTCTTTATGTATTTCCATAGTTTATTCCCTATTGCTCCAAATGTAGAGGGTAACCAGTAGTCTAAGGGTAGGGAGTAGAGTCTCAACCAGACCGGTACCTTTTTGAAAGTCTCTTTTCTGGGGAGAAATTCTCCTTCCATGGTTGCATGTACAGTCTTGTTGATGCATGGAAGTATGGCCCTCCTTCAAATACTCTATCTATGTCCTCCAAGTTTATGAAGACTGTTGTGAAGAAACATTTAGAGCCCACATGGAGCTCCACTTCCCCATTTGGATTCCAGTGATATTTGATCCAGTTGCCCAGCGCTCTCTTGGTGGGCCACAAGCCCATAAATTTGCAAATTAGCACATGCGCCTTCATCTGATCCCTACAGAGTTGTGTCTGTGGATCCTCCAGTATCACCTTTGTAATCAGTGTTGATTTGGGTTTGCACGGGTTGCACCCTTATGCCTGGTTGGTCTTCGTTGTGTCCCGTGCCACGTTCATATTTTCTCTGGCTTCCTCTTCCATGAATTCACTTTTCCCCTTGTTCCTTTCCTTACCTATTCCAGGGTCAGATCCCGAGGTGCCTGTCACTGGTGCCTTGAAAAATATACCCCTTGGCCCTTTACCTCTGTCTACCACTACCTGTTTGTATGAGGGGGTACCCTTATCCTCCCCTCTAGTGATCATGTTGCCCTCTGCTATGGCCACAACTGTAAAAAAACCCTAGCTTGCGGTTGCTCCGAGAAGTTCGGAGCTCCATAGTTCGTATTCTTGAGCCAAAACCATTGTTTGATCTCGAAACCTTAAACCTCATTGATATTTGTCTTTCCTCCACTTTCTTTACCTTCAAAGGTAAAGCGATGGGGTCATCCTTATCGCCTATTGTCACCAACATTTTTATGGAACATTTTGAATCCATCTCAAACCCAAATGTTGATTTAGGTTTGTAGATGACACTTTTGTTATTTTTCCCCATGGCCACTCCAACCTCATATCCTTTTTTAACCACCTTAACATCATTTCCCCTCACATCCAATTCATGATGTAAACCCAAAAGGACAACTCCCTTCCATATTTGGATGTCCTTATTTCTCGACTTCCTGATGGCTCCCTTACCGACCAGGTTTTCAAAAAGAAGACCCACACCGATCGATACCTTAATGCTAGTTCCCACCACCATCGACCCCAAAAATGGGTTTTCCTCAAAACCCATATTACTCGTGCCCTCTGGATTTCTGCCCCCCAATTCCTCGCAAAAGAAAAATCCCACCTAACCAAGGCCCTCTTGTCCAATGGTTACTCTCTCTCCCATATCAACTAAGCCTTTTGTTCTTCCACCAAACCTAAACCTAATTTACCCTCCCCCTCCCCTCCTCGTGCTCTCATCTCTTTGTCTTACATCCAAGGGACCATTGATCTGATCTCAAAACTCCTCGCTAAGAAGAGTATAAAAATTGTTTTTAAACTGTACAAAACCCTCAAACAACTCTTTAGGACCGTTAAAGACAAATATGACCCAATGTCGGGCCCAGGAGTTTACCAGATCCCTTTCTCCTTTGGAATATATCCCCTCTCAAAGAACATATAGTTGATACAACCCAATACTGAATCTCCAAATCGGATATCGTTGAACACTCCTTAAAATCCAAGCACCTCATTTTCTTTCACCAAACTAAAATTTTAGCCTCAGCCCCTTACCACTCCACTCGATTTATTTGGGAAGCTCTTGAAATAGAAAAACATCATAATATTTTTAATCACGAAGATGGCTACAAACTTAGCCAGTCTTGGAAACCCACCATTCACCACCTTGATCAGTAGGCTACCTTCGTGAAGTTTCATTTCCTGGGATATCTCTATCTTCCCCCCTCCCCCCTTTATTTTTCTTAACTCGTGTTTCCTCCTAT
>ML802882.1:0-13887 GCA_009831015.1 Picea engelmannii | reverse complement strand
GGCCATGCTTGAAAGGTATGGACCAAGTCATTGTTATTGCATGGAGCTCTATTGAATTTCTTTCATGCCCTCTTTTATTCTTTTTCTTTCTTTTTCTTTTTTTCTTTCTTTTTCTTTTTCTTTTTCTTTTTCTTTTTTTCTTTCTTTTCTCAAATCATTTGCAGAATGAAAAATCATTTGACAAACAAAAACACTAAAGAGATAACATTTCAGTCACCAGTTGATCCTATAAATTATACAGTTATAACACAAAAGAATCTTCCTCAGATAGTTGATGGTAAAAGAAAATAAGTGAGGAAGAATTCCTCTTGAGAAAATATCTCCAACATCAACGATTTATTTTCTCTGCCCTATGGAAACTAGTATATGGTCTACAAATGTCTCTATAAATATGTTGTAAAGACAGAGATGAACGTAGGGGACCAAGCTAAGCATAAGTAGCAAAGTTTTATCTATGGCATGAGGGTGCGTTCAATCTCTAGTAGAAAAGTTTTATCTGTGGCATGAGGGTGCATTCAATCGCCAAAACCAGAGCTAGAAAGGAAGTTTTGCTACCCTATCTAGTATCCTTTCCATGTATGTCCCATGCAAATGACCAGTGATGGATGGACAATATTTCTGCTTGGAAATAAGAGACAGGACAGATGCCCTATTTTCCCTCGGTTTTGGGGAATTGTGTTCCTAAGTTCTCCATGTTCTCGGGCATTATGACGGTAATTTGGTAAGTTGTTGCATCTTTTTTTTTCTATTTTAAATTTTTTATTTCTCGAAATACGGGTTTCTACAATATAGATACTTTAGACACTTTAACAGTGTTAGCTTGTGCTACAATCAAAATTTCATGCAATAAAATATCCAACAACGCTGCAAATCTTACTCTACAGATGGAAAGTGAGCACTATCACACAGAACCCACCACGAGCACAAATGAAAGAGGAAGCCACAGAAACCCAAGTTATGGAAAATGTTAAAATAAATAGTTAATACTAGCACTCTCATTGGCATGGCCACCTTATTCGATAACCATCGCCAAGATAACCCACTGAATATGTGGAATCATAGTGGTATTTATCAAGCATCAATAGTATCAAATGTTAATATTCAACAAACCTATAATTTATTTCATGTCTTACAATGTTTTAACATTACTATAGATGAAATTTTGAAAAGATATTCCTAAGTAAAAAATGATGCCCACCTAGTTTGACACGTCTTCCACATCAACAACAATCTATTCTGGAACATTTCTATTTTGGAAACCTATATTCAAGATGTCATAAAATAGAGTAAATCCCAACTGCAAATTATAGACCGTTGAGCAGCAATAATGGTATAAGAAAGAAATATAGTATCTTATTCTCATGTTCATCTAACATATTTACAACAATGATTGTGAATTTAATAAAGAGAATCTCGTGTGTATTAAAGGTAGAGGGTAAATTAGATGGCATTATTTATGAACTGGGATAGAAAATTGAAGAATGGAAGAAGCAACAAAAGGAGAAGGAATAAGTTAAAACAGACAGTTTCAATTCTTTCAACTTTTCTTTGAACAATGGCAAACAAGTACTAGTATAAATAACAAATCCATTCATCTTTCAACTTTTCTTTGAACAATGGCAAACAAGTACTAGTATAAATAACAAATCCATTCATCTTTCTTAATAGTTGTTCAAAAACAAGTTGGCCTGAAAAACATTGAAACTTAGATGAAATAGTGTTAGAAATATTACTGAAATGAGATGATTTTTCATTTCTATTGTTAAAATTTACTAAAATTTCCCTCAACCAAACCAATTACAAATATTTATAGAGTATCCCTTCTTACTCAAAGCATCTATGTTTTTTTACCACTTGAACAATTATTTTAAAAAAATACACATATACATTATTAACAATAAATATCATACATACATTACCATTTTCCAGTCATTTCATTTTAATAACACACTATAATAGTGTATATCAATTCTTGCAGTGTGATCATGTACAGTCTGGAAAAAAAATGGTAGAAATAAAAGATAAAATGTCATATTTTTTCGATAACTTTCCTTGATCATGAGCTCTCTTGATATACGCCCATTTTTCTAAAAACCATAATTTTATGCATTCACGTTCATGCTTGTGTGAAAATATGAATCTAAAGCTTTTGTGATTATAAGATATTTGGAGCAAGCCACTCAACAAACCAATTTCTGTATCATCATATCTGTTGATGTGTATGTCTACTAACTGAAGATTGGTAATTGGGGAACTCAAATATGATGGCATTGGATTTCTGTGTCACTCCTCTTACATTGCAAAACAAAAATCATGGATATAAACATTTATATAAGGCAAAGATGGGAATACATAAAATATTAAATGTCAATTTAAATAAATGTACAAAGATGCTTTGAATGGAAGTCTATTAGAATCATTTAAACTTGTATGCCTTATGCTTGGTAAATTCAAGGCTCACGTGGACCTATAAATTTAGGGCTGACATGGACCTATATACATAATAACTTGTAAACTCTAGTTTGGTAACAGCATGGGACTTGTGTTGCAATGAATAGACGAATAACTTGTAAATTTTAAATTTAATGAATAACTTGTAATCACAAGTTAAATTTGTCCATGCAGCTCAATATACTTAGAGTCTGTGTAATGGGCATTGGCATGGTAGTTTCCTCGGTACGAATAATAATAACTTGGGTCTAACTTTTAATCATTGTCATTATGTGGTTCTTGCATCATTCTTACTCTATGAGAAGTACTAAAATTCATATTTGATTATCACAATTTATGAGCACATTTGGTGGTTGCAATTCATGCTTTCTTTGCTTTTGAACCTCTCTGTAACATTTGTCTATGATGTAATTTGCAGGTGGAGAGGTCCATGTAAGAGCCTGCACAATTAGCCTATATAATTATTTGTAGTTCTCATATTCATTAAAAATAAGATAATACTAGCTATCAATCAGATGATGATCTTCTCCTAATGTGCCCTTGTGTTTTATGTTAAAGTTACAATAGTTGATATGGTGGATTAATGCACAAGAAAATTTTTAAATGAATGAAACTAATCTGTGTGATCAAAAGGGTGAGCAATGCTCGCATGTAAATTTATAATTGCAAAGTTTTCTCTCTCTATTGTTGCTACTTCTCAGCTCAAAGTCTCTGTGTAAACTTTTGTCTAGGGTAACAGTATTGTGAGTATGAGTAGCTTCACATTGTTGGTTAAAAAACATAGCGCCCTGGAGCTCAAACTCCACAATGCATGATGTTCTAGAGATTTTAAATTTAATAGCTTTATCTTATATTGGAATCACACCAAACGTTCTTGGAACATTATGATTAACTAAATAAGATTTAAGTGAACATTGATTTATAACAGTTTTTCTTAACTAAGTAGGGACTAGATGCTTTGCAGCTATTTCCCTTATTCATATATATGAGCAAGAACCAAAATATATCAATCATATGTTAAATATGGTAATCATATAGTATGCAAAATCAATGGAGAGCTTGAAGTCAATGATGGATGGACAAATTTCAATGTTTAAAAAGTATTTTAACAATATAATTTCTTAATCAAGACATTAAACATTGTTTAGATCTTCAAATATAACTCACCTTACATTTTCGAGAGCGTTCACCATGATCAGTTATAAAACATAACTAAGGTAAGTAAAGTAGGAAGGAATAAAAACACAAGATTATTAGAACCTCGACTTTGAGGTGTTATTGGCAATGGCACAACAAAAGTCACATCGTACATACTTTATCGGTGCCACGCAACAATTGAACTTTTTGAATGATATGGAATGCTCAAACATAACAATATATCTAACCCCAATAAAGATTATCTCCTTTTAAAAAACAATGATCATTTTTACTACTTTATAGCCATCTTTCATAATCTAGATTCTTATAATCTTAATTTTAGAAAGTATTTCCTCCCTATGTAATAAGAAGATAGTTGTGTGCCCTCACAACCCCTTAAAAATTAGTCTTCAATTTATATCATTATATTTTCAAGATATGATAACGATTTTTATTTCAATGAATTATTTTTGTTTTTATTTTTAAAGTCGGATAGATCAATCGATCTTAGTGGATGTTAATCATCATCATCATCATTTAATTTTTTAATAATAATTAAACACTCTTACATAATAATTAAACGCTTTTAATAATAATGAGTCATTTATTTAACTCTCTTACATCATCACATACACTCGGTCTTCGTTTCATGTGCACCTAACCCGATTTCACGTGCACTCCTTTTTTATATTGTCAAGCTCTTACCATTTTTCTTCAAAGTTATTTTGAATTTAAGTACCATTCTATGGTTAAGGTTGGTAAAATACGTAATTTAAGTACCATTCTATGGTTAAGGTTGGTAAAATACGTCATCACATACACTCAGTCTTCGTTTCATGTGCACCTAACCCGATTTCACGTGCACTCCTTTTTTATATTGTCAAGCTCTTACCATTTCTTCAAAGTTATTTTGAATTTAAGTACCATTCCATGGTTAAGGTTGGTAATATACGTAATTTAAGTACCATTCTATGGTTAAGGTTGGTAAAATACGTATTATATGTTAAAGTCTTTTTTTAATTGTAAATGGGTTGAAAGCTTAAAAATAAAAAAAATATACATGTTAGGTTGGATTGGAGTTATAAATTCAATTATAATTTATAATGGAAACTTATTTTTAATAATGATAATAATAATTTATTTTTAAGGTTATGGTTAAATTATACCGAATTTTGTGGGAAAATGGATCTTCTTTATGTAGGTATTTCACTGTTAAAGTCTATGGAGGTATACATATCGTATCCCCTTATGGATTTTAACATGTGACCTTCAAGGAGGAAACACATGTTCTTAACCATTAGGCCTACTCTATTATTATATTTTTGTGTTTTTTAAAGATAATTTTTAATGTGTTAACTATTAGAGGATGATGTAGAAATTATTTCTAGATAAACACTATGTACTTGGTTTTTGAAATGTCCAACATTTCGAGTGGACACTCCACCCATCATCAAGGACAACAGACATCTTATATGTAGGAAACGAGTGTCGAGGTTTTGTGTTTATAGATTTGGGTTCAGGGAAGGTGACCGTTGACTAAGACTTAGGTAAATAAATAGGAAAATAATTAAATAATAGAGTTAAAATGGTCATTGAGAATAAATAAAGAATTAGATGGCCAAGTCAACATGGACTTTGGGATTAAATAAGGGTGAAAAATTGGTCATGATGACCAAGACCTTTTGGTCAGCTTTGATGTTATTTCCTTATTTACTAAAATCCTAGTTTCTGAAGCCCTCACCCTGATCTTCAAACTTGTTGATCTCAAAACCTTTTTTTTTTTTTGTAAGTGAGTTGAGATTCTATATTACTGAGAAAATTATGTTACAAAAAGGGACAGAGGGGTATCCCTTGATCTGCCAAAAAGGAAACCAGATCAGGGGTCCCAAAGCTTCGTTGTCTACCTAAGCGAGGGGAGGGTTGGGCCACCACCCTGGGAAACCGACCCAGTCTCCAAAAACTAGTTTGAAAACAGAAACTTGTACCATAAGATATGCATAAAACCAAGAACGTAAACAGGGGTTTCTCATATACTGATAAACAAAATGACCTTGGGTTGAGGCTGGGCTAGACTAAGAGGATTGGATGGCTTTCATCTCCTTCCTTTCTTGCCTCGCTCTCCTTTTTCTGCTCCACCGTGCGCAAATTTCTATTGCAGGTTGGTGTTTCGCGTTGATCTCCTGGAGTGATGTCCATGTGGTGGACATAGCGAAGGTAGAGTTGGAATTGTCCCGCCAGTCGTTCCATTTTTTCGCTCTCTGGTCCTCTGCTATTCTTCTTGCACTGGCCTCCAGGTTGTTGAGGTGGCTCAGAATTTTTGTGAGCTCCTTCTTGTGGCAACGGTTTTCCACCTTGTTGGTCACATTCTTGTCAGCTCTCAACCTACTTATCAGCATTTTTGTACGCCAGGCTTCTTCCACCGTTTTGTGGTAGAAGGTTTTCCTGGGCTGTGTGGCCCCTGGGTCCCTTATCACGTCTGCTTCTCGAATGAGTTATGCCTAGGCTTTTCCCTGGTGCTTAGAGTTGACTTCCCGCTCCCACCTGTCGATGACCTCTTTTCCCTTTGTATCGACCTACTCAAGAAAGGTTCCTTTGGCCTCCCTGACCGCCTGTTCCATTCTAGTGATCTTCCGAGCGCTTGTTGGAGGATCCTCCCCCGGAGGCCCTCTCTTACTCTGGGTATTCTTCCTTCCTACCATCTTTGTTTGAATACAGTGGCTTTTGTCTTGACTTCGTCCTCCACTTCTATTCACCCCTTCCTGGTCCCTGAAATTGTTGCTCGTTGGTCTGTAGCAATCCCTGATGCTTCTTCTTTTAAAGTGTTTTCTAGGATGTGTTCTTATCCTGGTAATCATGGATCTCCCGTAAAGCCGTACCTTTTGGTCCTTTTTCACTGTTTCAGAGTGTGTGTGCTTGGGAATCCTGTCATCGTCCTTGTGCCAATCCTTCGCCTTGCACGTTGTACGCCAATCATTTCCTCCCACATGACCTGTGCATGGATGAGGTGTCCCCATTCCTACCCTCGGGCTATCCTTTTTATCTTCGTCCTTTTCCGTCTCTGGATTACCCTTTCCGCTCTCCCACGGCCAACCCCTGTACTTCATTCTATTGACTGGATCATGGTGTCGTACCGCCTCTTGTGGTGTGACCATGATCTACATTATAACTCGTGTTCAAATGGTGGCCTCCAGCCTCAATGTGGTCTTCTATACTTCGGTTTTCATCATAGTCCTTTGTCACTAGTTGGGTGCAGTCCATCCGAAACTGGCCATTCCGAATGTTACAACATGTGGAATCTAGTTCGGATCCTTCCTTGTCGACCCCTTCGTTAGCGATTCTATCCGCTAGTCCATTTTCTAACCTTCGGACCTAGCACAACTCCATTGTGATCCCCGTCTGCAAATGCTCCCGAATTTTTTGCAGGGAGTACGCCAAGCGTCGGTGCCTCTGAATTTTTCCCACTCTCGTGTCATTTTGGAGTTTCCTTACTATGTTCATGACCAGCATTGAATCTCCTTCCACTATTACGTTGGTCATCCCTTCCCGATGAAGTATCTCAAGGCCGGTCTCCAGGGCTCCAAATTCTGCAGCATTGTTGGTTGAGTTCCCCAGACTCCCAGTGTACAACCTGATAATTTTTCCTTAACTGTCCCTGATTACTCCCCCCGTACATGTCTGTCCTGGGTTACCTTTCGATGCCCCATCGAAATTTAGCTTGAGGGAGCCTTCTGGTGGCGATTTCCAATTGCGCTCACCTATTTGTAGTTGCGGCAGTATTCTTACTTGATTGGGGTTGCGTCCTCCTTTCAGTTGAAAAGCCTCTAGAATTCTAAGATCTCGATCTGTGAGTTGCACTCCTCCTGTCTGGCAGTTGCGGCTCTGTATCGTTTCTCTGGTCATGGTTATTATTGTTTCCTTGATCTTTCCTGCCGTCCATCTTTGGTTTCTGAAAATGCGTCGGTTTCGTTCCTTCCATATTGCCTAAATGACCATGCTGGGACTGAGGGTCCAACAAAGATTCACCTCTTCATTTTCGTTGTAGTTTTCCTTCCATGTGTTTATAGTTGCGGAAATATTACCTCTGATCCTATCAAACTGTTGGAAAATGCCTGCCACCCAATCCTAGACTTCTACTATGTAGGGACATTCATCCAGGAGATGGTTCGTTGTTTCCTCCTTTTGTTCACATAGGTGACATCTTGAAGGGCCTATGAAACCTCTCTTCTTTAGGTTTTCCCAAGTTAGGATTCGGTTGTGTAGTATTAGCCACTGAAAGATTTTTATTTTTGGCCAATGGGGGTTGTTCCAGAGCTTGTCCCATTGATGCGTCGAGTCTTCTTGGTCTTGGTTCGCTATGTAGTGGCGTACTTATTTCAGATTGAATTCCCCACTGGATTTATGCCCCCATCTCAGCTGGTCATCTCCATCTGTGACTGCAATTTTTCGTCTATCCCAAATCCTCCTCCACCTCTTTAATTGCTGATGCGGTCTGGTCTCTAGTCTGTGGGGTAAGAGTGTTCCAGATTCTCCATTTGTTGTGATCTGTTTCTTGTTTCCAGTAATGGTAGACTTTTTTTTTTCCTTGCGCCATCATCTCTTGTTGGAGTGCCTCCCGGCCCGGTTTTCCCATTCAGGGTTCATGTTGCCAGGCATCCTCCCAGAATCGAGCGGTTCGGCCATTCCTTATTTCCCCAAAGTTGTGTGTCTGGATCCAGGTATTGTTGCGCCAGGCTATGTTCCAGATGGTGAAACCTTCCCTGGTGCCTCTGAAGTGGATTTTGTCTTGGTCACTAATGTTCGGGGCATACTTTGCCTTCCACAGGCTGACCCATGGTGTGGTCGTTTCTTTGACCCATCGCCACCAGAGTTTCACCCCATAGGTGTCATTGATCACTTGCGGGTCATGTATCCCCAGGCCTCCTTTGCTTTTTGGTTTGCAAACCTTCTCCCAAGCCACCAATGCCCATTTTTTCCTCGTTTCCACTCCTCGCCACATGAATTCCCTTTGTATGGTTCTTATTTTTTGTAGAATCCCTATGGGGGCTGGGAAAACTGACATCATGAAGGTTGGGATAGCTTGCAAAACCAACTTGGCTAGGTTGAAGGATCTGTACGTCCAATGTTTTACCCAGTTTTGTAGCTTGTTGAATATTCCTTCCCAAGTTGATAGCTTGTAGGCTTTGTCTATCAGGGGGATGCCCAAGTACTTGGTTGGGAGGGATTTTCATTCAAAGCCCAAGATGTTGGCCAAATTCCTTTGGATAGCAGGGTTGGTATTAAAGAAGAAGATCATAGATTTGGACTGGTTTATCTCTGCCCCGAGGCTTCCCCAAACTCGTCTAAGATTCGTTTGTAGGCTTTCACTTCCTTGACCATGGGCATTCCATGAAGTAAGGTATCATCCATGAACTTTTGGTGTGTAGAATTTGGGCAATTCTCGTAGGGTTTGATACCTTTTATTTCCCCTATTGTGGTTGCGCTTTTTATGCTTTGACTGAGTCCTTCCATCATTAAAATGAAAAGGAAGGGGGACAGCGGGTCTCCTTGTCTGATGCCTCTCGTGGGTCGGTAAGGTTTGTCAGGGGCTCCATTTACTAGTAGCGAGAAGCTTGTTGTGGATACTAGGTTGACTATCCATCTGATCCAGTGTTGGGTGAAGCCGAAGGCTTCCAGGGTCTTGATCACATAGTACCAGCTGATTTTGTCATAGGCTTTTTCTAGGTCTAGTTGTATTATCATTCCCCCTCTTTTCTGAAGCTTCAGGTGTGGATAAGTTCGTGAGCATGGATAATATTTTCCATTATTTCCCTACCTTCCACAAAACCTGCCTGCTCTTGTGAAACCAGTGTGGGTAAAAGTGGTTTCAATCTATTTTCTATGACCTTGGAAATTATCTTATACACCATATTTCACAGTGCTATAGGTATGTAACGATCGAGGGTTTTGGATTCATTTTCTTTGGGGATGGGTGTAATCATTGTAGCATTTAGTGCTTTCAAAATGGAGGCTGAATTTCTAGAGTCTTCCACTACAATATAAACGTCATGTTTGACAACTTCCAAGAAGGCTTTGAATAACTCCACTATGAAACCATCTGGGCCTGGGGCTTTTCCATTAGGCATTTCCTGGAGTGCTTGATCTATTTCCTCCTCCGCAATTGGCTTGTTCAGGTTGTTGTTTTGTTCGTCTGTTACCAGGTGTGGGATATGTTGGATTACCTTTTGTATGGCCTTCGTTCTATCTTGGTTTGGTTCCTAGGATATCCCATGGAAGTGGTTTACCAAAGTTTTTTCGATGTCCTTATGGGACTTTCTTTCTATTCCATCCTGGTCCCTAATCTTAAATTTTTTGTTGTGGGCTCTTCTGGCCATGGTTGTTCTATGAAAAAACTTGGTGTTCCTTTCTCCTTCATTTAGCCATTTGATATGGGACTTTTTTCAGCAAAGATTTTCTTCTTGTTGGCACCGTTCATCCCATTCTTGGGTCATCTGGATCTCCTCCTTTTTCCGCTCTTCATTGTATCCCTCTGAAATGCAAGTTTCCTGGAGATTTTTCATTATTTCTTCAATGTTGTTCTTCTCTTGGTTTATATTCCCAAAACTGTCCTTGTACCACTCCTTGAGCCTATATTTGATATGTTTTAGTTTTTTGTAGAGTTTGAACATCCTTGTCCCTTGCTCTGGTTGCTCCTCACACCACCACTGTTTGATTCTTTCCTTGAAAGTCGGGTGTTCCATCCAGAATTTCTCAAATCTGAAAGGTTTGTTCTTTGGTGTGGTCTGGAAGCCTGCTTCTAGTTGCACTGGCCAGTGATCATATCCCCCCCATGGAAGGATGTTGCAGTCTAAGGTTAGCCCCTGCATAATGATTGACTCTAACACTAGGAATCTGTCGAATCTTGTTGCTACCTGATGTTGGCTCATTCGCTTATTGTTCCAGGTGAACTGGCCATTATTGGTTTTCAAATCTACCATCTCCACTATGTCTATGAATTTTGAGAACTCTTTCGCATCTCTATCCAATCTTCTTGTACCCCCTTTTTTCTCCACAAGTGATATGATGATGTTGAAATCCCCGGCTAGGATCCAATGGAGGTTGTTGGCTCGGTTTTTAAGATCATCTAGGTCTCTTAGCATTCCTCTCCTCTCCTTTGACACTTGGGTTCCATACACATTAGTGCATAAAATCACCTTTGTGCTCCCAATAAGTTGCGTGCATACCGTAAGGGTATGCCTTGTTGCTTTGGCTGCTATTAGGCTTAGCACTTGTGGGTTCCATAGGGTGAGGATACCTCCTTCCATTTGGTGGCTGTCAATAGCCACCATCTTGTACTTGTGCCATTGTTGTTGACTAATTGTTTCCATTATGTCTGTATTACACTTGGTCTCTTGAATAAAGCAGAGATTCGGTTGTTCCTGTTTTAGTCTACTTCTAAGGATTCTTTGCTTTCTTGGGTTATTTAGGCCTCTTATATTCCAAGTTATAACCTTCATTTAAACTTGCGGGGGGGAGTTGGCGAAGAGTTTTTTTATCTTACCTGAGTTTATCAGTAGCGCTCCAAGCTCCTGCAGGGCTACACTACTGGATTTCCTACCTTTTTCCCTCTGCATATCCTTGGGTGAGAGTTGTGGTTGTACCTCACCGGCTTTGACTCCTAGGTTCCCAATATCCCCATGTGTACGCTTTAGGCCTCTAGCTTTCGCTTCCTCCCTTAGGAGGAACAAGTACTGGATGCAATCAAGTTTCTCTGTTGGTACATTGTCCACTCCATGTCTTTTTCATTGTTCCAGTATGTTCGTGAGATCTATCCCTTCCCTTTCCACTAGGTCTCTGAGTTACAGGTCTTCTATGCCTACTTCACTTGGTGTCATTTCCGCCTCTCCCTCTGCGTCTTGCATGGGGGTGTTGTCGTCTTTGATTTCTCTCTCCATCAAAGTTGTGCAGCTTCCTTGTTCCTTCTTATTATTTGGCCGATCGGTGAGCTCGTTTGGTGTTTGTTCTCTGACTTCCTGATTTTTTGTCATATCCTTCTTGGCTTCTTCCCCTTGATTGGTTTTATCCCTTCCTTCCATGGTAATCTGGACCTCTGGGTTATTTCCTGCTTGGCCTTTGCTCTACTTTTTGTTGGCTTTGCTTCTAGGGTTTGGTTTAACAAACCCATCCTCATCCTATTGTGGTTTGGGGTTTCTCGCTTCCTATTTTTTATTAAGTGGGCATTCCCTGATCAAGTGGCCATGTTCATGGCACCTTCTACATCGGAATGGGATCTGTTCATAATCTATGTTTTGGATCCATTCCTCATCCCTGAATTCGAGGCTTATGAATTTTGGGAGTGCTCCCGACACATCCATCTCTATACATATTCTTGCATAAGACGTGTATCTCCCCTTCAAGGTGGCTTCTGCAGTCTTTATGTATTTCCATAGTTTATTCCCTATTGCTCCAAATGTAGAGGGTAACCAGTAGTCTAAGGGTAGGGAGTAGAGTCTCAACCAGACCGGTACCTTTTTGAAAGTCTCTTTTCTGGGGAGAAATTCTCCTTCCATGGTTGCATGTACAGTCTTGTTGATGCATGGAAGTATGGCCCTCCTTCAAATACTCTATCTATGTCCTCCAAGTTTATGAAGACTGTTGTGAAGAAACATTTAGAGCCCACATGGAGCTCCACTTCCCCATTTGGATTCCAGTGATATTTGATCCAGTTGCCCAGCGCTCTCTTGGTGGGCCACAAGCCCATAAATTTGCAAATTAGCACATGCGCCTTCATCTGATCCCTACAGAGTTGTGTCTGTGGATCCTCCAGTATCACCTTTGTAATCAGTGTTGATTTGGGTTTGCACGGGTTGCACCCTTATGCCTGGTTGGTCTTCGTTGTGTCCCGTGCCACGTTCATATTTTCTCTGGCTTCCTCTTCCATGAATTCACTTTTCCCCTTGTTCCTTTCCTTACCTATTCCAGGGTCAGATCCCGAGGTGCCTGTCACTGGTGCCTTGAAAAATATACCCCTTGGCCCTTTACCTCTGTCTACCACTACCTGTTTGTATGAGGGGGTACCCTTATCCTCCCCTCTAGTGATCATGTTGCCCTCTGCTATGGCCACAACTGTAAAAAAACCCTAGCTTGCGGTTGCTCCGAGAAGTTCGGAGCTCCATAGTTCGTATTCTTGAGCCAAAACCATTGTTTGATCTCGAAACCTTAAACCTCATTGATATTTGTCTTTCCTCCACTTTCTTTACCTTCAAAGGTAAAGCGATGGGGTCATCCTTATCGCCTATTGTCACCAACATTTTTATGGAACATTTTGAATCCATCTCAAACCCAAATGTTGATTTAGGTTTGTAGATGACACTTTTGTTATTTTTCCCCATGGCCACTCCAACCTCATATCCTTTTTTAACCACCTTAACATCATTTCCCCTCACATCCAATTCATGATGTAAACCCAAAAGGACAACTCCCTTCCATATTTGGATGTCCTTATTTCTCGACTTCCTGATGGCTCCCTTACCGACCAGGTTTTCAAAAAGAAGACCCACACCGATCGATACCTTAATGCTAGTTCCCACCACCATCGACCCCAAAAATGGGTTTTCCTCAAAACCCATATTACTCGTGCCCTCTGGATTTCTGCCCCCCAATTCCTCGCAAAAGAAAAATCCCACCTAACCAAGGCCCTCTTGTCCAATGGTTACTCTCTCTCCCATATCAACTAAGCCTTTTGTTCTTCCACCAAACCTAAACCTAATTTACCCTCCCCCTCCCCTCCTCGTGCTCTCATCTCTTTGTCTTACATCCAAGGGACCATTGATCTGATCTCAAAACTCCTCGCTAAGAAGAGTATAAAAATTGTTTTTAAACTGTACAAAACCCTCAAACAACTCTTTAGGACCGTTAAAGACAAATATGACCCAATGTCGGGCCCAGGAGTTTACCAGATCCCTTTCTCCTTTGGAATATATCCCCTCTCAAAGAACATATAGTTGATACAACCCAATACTGAATCTCCAAATCGGATATCGTTGAACACTCCTTAAAATCCAAGCACCTCATTTTCTTTCACCAAACTAAAATTTTAGCCTCAGCCCCTTACCACTCCACTCGATTTATTTGGGAAGCTCTTGAAATAGAAAAACATCATAATATTTTTAATCACGAAGATGGCTACAAACTTAGCCAGTCTTGGAAACCCACCATTCACCACCTTGATCAGTAGGCTACCTTCGTGAAGTTTCATTTCCTGGGATATCTCTATCTTCCCCCCTCCCCCCTTTATTTTTCTTAACTCGTGTTTCCTCCTAT
>ML802881.1:104050-141373 GCA_009831015.1 Picea engelmannii | reverse complement strand
AACTTGTTTAGAGACACACCTCTTATATTTTATTCATTGTATCATATTCATTCTTTACAATAAAATATATATAGGATCCCACGACATCCAAAACCATTGATCCATTGACTTGGATTAGTCAACAACCCTAATTCCTTGGCCATAATTAGATAACCATAAGCGAAAACCATGTGCCAAAAAACTACTAAAAACGAATGCAAAAAACGCCAACAAAAAATTTCTAGGGTGTTGTGCTCCCCCTACAACCCCCTCACGCGCATATCATAACACGAACACTAGGTCTAGTTGTGAAAATAATATAACACATACCCAACAACTATTGTGTCCCATTTCAACATTCCTCAAGGGTTATGCTTATTATTTCAAATGTTCACACTAAAAGGTTTATAATATTGTTATATGTATTATGTTCATCATAGTGGACTTATGTCAACTTGCTATGTTCATGAGCGATTATGTTGCAGTGAAAAAATCATCAATGGTTATGTCGCATTGTAGCATCCTTGAAAGGTTATCCTTGATTGTGACATTCTTTCATTGTAGCACCCCCACTACTCTAAACTCGCCCAATATAGCTCTGATACCAAATTGTAACATACCCAACCACTTAGCTAAGTTTCGTTACCACATTGTAACTTCCCCACTACCAACAAATCAAGAAAACATTTGCTCTGATACCACATAGTATCATTCCCAACCCCAAGTTGGGAAATTCCCCACGAAATTACCAACTCTAATACCAATAATTAAAACAAAAATTGTTCTGAATATGTAAAAAATTAAACAGACTACAAAAAATAATTGCATGCATAATAATACCGGAAAACTCATAAAAAAATGCGCAATTATACACACAGTAATTATATAAAAATACACAGAAGACACTTATATTTTTGCGTGCAAACCTAAATCGTTCCTCCCAAACATAGACTTTGTTGCTCATAAACTCTCAGCAACAACTCATCCCCGAGTTGGGGATAAAACTACACCAAGGAAAAGGAATCCTAAGCCAAGATAAGGTATTTCGATAGCCAAAATACCTAGACTACGATGGCAACAATAGAAAAAATCCTATAGCCTCTCATTCCCCACATGCATGTCCCACCCCAGCAATTGTGCCCGTTCTCTGCTCAATAGTCCTTTGGTTGCCCCACTTCCTTTCCAGGGATTCAGAAATAAGTCAGATAGGAAGTCTCACATCCCTATAGCCATATCTTGGCACCCTGGGAAAATTGATTCCCACAAATTACCTCACTTGGAGAGAAATGCTTACGATCTTGACAACCCACTTCTTCAACCGCTCACGGGCTTGACAACTCGCCTCTTCAAAAACACATGGACCCGACAACCCACCTCTTCAACTCAATTATATCAGGTTACTCCTAAAAAAAGCTCCAAATTATAGGTATGGAAGGTAGATGATAGAGTGAACATGAGAGAGTGATGACAAGAATGAAATGGAAAAACCCCCAATTACACTAAGTTCTCAACAATATATTTGCATGTCATTAACTTGACACTTGTCAAGTTAAGAAATACATGTGCTCCACTTGGTGATACGTTACTCACTCTTAGGAACTTAGGATAAAATCATATCCCATGACATTTGACTTTATAAAATATTATTATAATATTTACTTGGGCTTAAGCCCCCTTGCACATAAGGACTTAGCAAGTGTCAGATTGTGGTGGACCAGCTCTGATTCTTCGTAACTATGGATTTTCTCCCTAATTTTTTTATTGATTTATTCCATATTCACTCTATCGGAATTGGACATGTCCTAATGATCTTTAGGATAAGTGGGTATTTCATTTCTTACCAAAAATAAAAGGGGATGTAAATTCGGTTGTATCCTCTTCCATATCATAATTTTACATCTTTGAGGACATATGAATCCTTTGATTAAGTTCCGAAGATAATATGATTTGACAAAACAATGTTTCATAACTATTTGTTTGTCCCCAATATCAAAAGTCATTGTATTGACTTATCCCCTCTTCCTAGACTCTTAGCCTCCTTTCCCTTCCTAGTGGAGTTTTATCCCCCCATCTCTTTTTTTGGTTGGTCTGCAGTAGTGAAGTATTTTATTAATATCACTATGTGTGATTACATTTTACAATGTTAGTCTCACTAGCCTTTTATCATCTAGGCTCTCCATCCTAATCACACAGGAACTTAGCCTCAAAACATATATAAAAAGGCACTTTGGCCCAAAGTATATTGGCTCACCAACGTATATGTACATTACAACTAGAGTTGGACCTAGGGGAATTAAATTCCCATCCCCCTTACTTATGAATTGTCCTTAGTGCATTATATACATATGTACAATCAAAGATTTAAAATTTCTCAAAAAGGTGTAGGTACTCTACCCGCATTGCATCTTCGTGCTCCCAAGTTGCATCCTCAAGACCGTATAAGGTCCATTGGACCCTTACTATCCCTGCGACTCGATTCCAAAGCTTCTTCACCTTTCGATCCAATATGCACACTGGTTGTACTCGAAAGTCTCCCTCTTTCTCCACCTGAATCACATTCCAATCAAACATGATTATCATTAAGTACATAATTTTTAAGAAATATACATGGAATACATTATGAATGCACATGGATGCAGGTAGTGCAAGCATGTATGCAACAGGACCAATCCTCTCTAGGATTTCAAATGGCCCATAGTAAATGTGCTTCTAGCTTCGAAAAATTTCCCAACTTCAAGGAACTCCTCTTGGCCTTCACTTTCAAGAACACATGGTCACCCACTTTGTCCTCTTTGTGATTTATACCCTTATCTACATGAATTTTCTGCCTATCTTGGGAATCCTTTTTATTCTGCTTAATCTGTACCATATGTTTCTCCATTTCCCTGAGCAATTTTTCCCCAACCACTGATATTTCTTCTTGGTTGTCCCAACCCACTGGTGTACTATTTCACTTTCTGCCATAAAGTTCCTCAAATGGGCTCATATTTAAGGATGACTGATACCCATTATTATAATCAAACTCTACCAAGTGAAGATAGTCTTCCCATTTTTATGGTTTATCCATCACATACATCCTTAGCATATCTTCAATCACCTGATTGAACCTCTCTATTTTCTCATCTGACTTTGGATGATAGGTTGTGCTAAAGTTAATATTTGTCCCATATCCTTTGAATAATCCCTTCCAAAAGTTTGATGTAAAATTGGGATCTATGTCAGACACAATTTTCTTAGGCACCCCATTTAGCCTAGAAATTTCTCTCATATAAATATCAACAATGTTGATTTCCCTATGAGTTAACTTCACTAGAATAAAATGGGCATGTTTTGTAATCTTATCCACCACCACCATGATGGAATCATGATGCTTGATTTCTCTAGGCAGCTTAGTGATGAAATGCATTATTACCACTTTCCATTTCCCTCAGGAATGGGCAAAGGTTGTAGCAAACTAGTTGGGTGTCTATGCTCAACTTGACTTTTTGTCACTCCAATCATCTAGTTATATAATCAGCCACTTCCTTCTTCATACCTAGCCAATAATATTGTCTCTTCACAAATACAATTGTCTTCTGGTAACCTGGGTTCCTAGCATAAGTCAGATTATGCATCTCTCTTAATACCAAACTTTTCATCTCCTAAATATTTGGCACATAAACTATGCCCTTTTACAATAATATTCCATCCTCTCTCAGCTTATAATCTTCAATTTTTTGTTGCAAATTACCTTTTTGTAATAACTCTTTTATTTCCATATATTGTTGATATGATTTTGCAGCCTCAGAAATTTTGTCCTTCAAATTAGATTTTTACATGCTAATGGTTGTAGAATGCATCTCATACACTCTTCTACTAAGTGCATCAACCACCTTTTTCTATTTACCTTTGATATGATTAATATCAAAGTCATACTCACTTAGGAATTCCAACCACCTGATTTGTCTAGCATTCAAAGTTGGTTATTCAAACAAATATTTCAGACCACTATGGTCTGTCCTCAACTCAAACCTTTTTCCCATGAGATAATGCCTCCACATCTTTAAGGCATGTATTATAGTTGTCAATTCTAAGCCATGGGAATCATAGTTCCTTTCATACTCTTTTAATTTCCTGGATTCATGGCATATCACATGCCTATTTTGACTAAGGACTCCTCCAAGTCTTTCTTTGCATGCATCAGTGCACACTAAAATATATTCACTGGGATCAACAATCTTCAATATTGATGCACTTGTTAATACAATTTTCAAGTGTTGAAATCTTCTTTCACAATCAGAAGTCCAATCAAATCTCACCCCCTTCTTTTTCAAAGAGGTTATCGGGTGTGAAATATTTGAAAAGTCCTCAATAAATCTTCTATAATACCCTACAAGTCCCATGAATGATCTCACCTCTGAGACATTCTTTGGTACCGACCATCTCTCAATGGATTTTATCTTTTTTGGATCCACTGTTATCCATGCCTCTGAAATAATATGGCACAAATAATGTATCTACCTCTGGTAAAATGATCATTTTCTCAACTTTTCATAAAATTGATGCTCCCTTAATACTTGTAGCACCATCCTCAAGTGTTTCTCATGCTCTTTTTTAAACTTGGAGTAGATAAGTATGTAATCCAAAATGAAAATGACAAACTTATCTAAGTAATCTCTAAAAATACCATTCATTAAACACATGAAAACAATGGATGCATTTGACAACCCATATGGCACCATTGTGAACTCATAATGGCCATACCTCGTTCTGATTGTTGTTTTGATGATGTCCTTTTCTTTAATTCTCACACGGTGATAACTTGATCTGAGTTCAATCTTACAGAATACCTTAGCATCCCTTATTTGATCAAATATATCATATATCATTGGCAAAGGATACTTGTTCTTCACAGTCACTTTATCCATCTTCCTGAAGTCAATGCAAAGCCTCAAGGTTCCATATTTCTTCTTCACAAATAGCACTGGGGCACCCCAACGTGACACACTTGGGTGTATATACCCCTTCTTCAAAATTTCCTCAAGCTGCATTTGCAATTCCTTCAGTTCTTATGTACTCATCCTATAAGAAGTCTTGAACATTGGGGCTACTCCAGGTACCAAATGAATGGTGAAATATATATCTCTATTTGGTGGAAAACCTAGTATCTCTTTAAATACATCCTCAAACACTTTTATGACTGAATAATCTTCGATATTTGGCACTTTATCCTTAGTTTCCTCCTCCATATGAGCTGTAAATAATTGTCACCCTTTTCTTAAACTCTTCTTCAGCCACAAGGATGAAATTTATCTTATAGTTACTACTCTTGGAATACCTTGAACTATCCTCAAATTCCCTTCTTCATCCAAACAAGTAAATTCCTTATTATAACAATCCAAGACAACATGATGCTTTTCCAACCAATCCATACCAATTAGGAAATCATGTGATCCCAAATATATGGTGTCCAAATATTCCCTTGTGTTCATCCCATTCAAGTCCACTCAGGTACCTTTGAATAATGACATGCTCATCCTTGATTAAAACAACATATTTCAGCAAATCTAAAATCATTCTCTCATACTCATCTATGGTCATACTCCCAAACTTGAGTTCTAATAAATCCTTCATCTTCCTATCTTAATAACGCTTCGTTAAGTAACTATTTTGAAAATATATTTTGAACTCCCTCCAAGTGATCTTATTCTCATCAATGTGTTGCACTTGCACAAAATGGTCCCACCACATTGATGATTTTCCTTTTAGCTGATAAATTTCAATTCTCCCCTCTTCCCATGACGAGTAATTGTGTAACTAAAAATACTTCCTCACTCCCAACAACCAGGTCTCTAGATCCTATTATTTCTTATGTTCACCATCAAAGGTAGGAGGCTTGATCTTATTCATTTCTCCTTATAGCCAATCTACCCCATACCTCCTCTTATGTTTTCTAACAGGAGATGGACTTGAAATATTGTGTGCTCTCCTAACCGAATTCCTTGGTGAGTGATGATGATTCCTATCAGCACTTCTTGGTTCTCTTCTCTTATAATGAGACTTATGACTCTTTGACTTGCTTGATTCAGTTTCTTTATCCATATTCTTCTCTATTTTGTCCAAGCTTTGCAACAACTTGATGTTGAATCCATATTGTTTCTGCTTGGATTTCATGAGCCTCTTATTATCAACTTCATAAATTTGGACATATTGTTTTCAGACTCTTTATGGTCTCCACCAATTTCAAGATCTCCTCCTTTCCTTATTTATTACCATTGGATTATGTCCCTTCATTACCCATGCTCACATACAACCCTCTTACTTCATCTTCATGGTTGAAGGTTCTCTAAGAATATTCCATTCCTCTAATCCATGTACTGATCATGTTTTGATCTATTTGTTGCTAACTCTATAAAATGTGTAGGAAACGAGATTTGTTAGAAAAATAATTCAACAAATCTATAAAATTGTGCACAATTATGCCTCTTTAAGTACACCATAATTCGTCTTTCTGAATGCTTGTGAATTGTACTACTCAATTCAAATTCCTAAGTGAATATGTGCATTCCTCTATGCAATATATTTCCAATGACCATATCATTTCTCAATTATGAGTTCTGAGAAACAAGTTATAGTTATTTGAATATTGTTATTTTCCCCTTTTTATACAATTCTCATCCTGGTGCAATTAATCTGAGACACCAACTTATGCCACTTATACAAGCCAATATGTTAGGAACTAGAGAATTTTTTGCATGATACATAGTTAATAAATATGAAATGGAATCCCTATCATCTTTCATATTGTTAATCCGATGTCCGAGTCAAAAACTACAACAATTTGGAAACAACTTTTTCCTTTTTCGCCTCTTTTTCCAAACTAGAATTTTTAGCCAAACAGACTATTGCCCAAACTGTGCACTTCTGTAAAATATTAAAAAAAAACAAAGTTGTAGGGTTTGATGAGTATACAAAACTTATAGTAAATAATTTTTTCCATTTTTTCCATATAGGTACCCTTTTCCTCCTCGGAAAATCCCAAAATTCCCAAAAAAGTAGCTTGGAATAGTGGATTTTGCTATATTTTGGAACCTCCACTTCAAAATTCTTAGAATCCGACCAATCACTTCACACAATATTTTTAGGTTTGATTTTTTGACATTGTGTATAAGTTTCAACATCAATTGGTCTCCTGCCATCGAGTTTGACCTTGGTCTTCAAAAACAAGTAATCTATATTTTATGTAAAATTAGAGCATACTTGGCCAGTGGTCCTCTCTAGAATATCTGTAGACCTCCTTACTATGGACAAAACCTAAAATTTTCATCCCAATACAACTTAATTTTTTCCATTTATGGCCAAAATATGATTTTGGCTCCAAAGTTTTTTTTTTTTTTTTTTTTTAAATTGTATGACAGTTTTTCCTATTTGGCATCCTTGTTGATGTGACTGATGGTGTGGCATCCTGGGTCCACATGTATCCCCAATTTGATTCCATATTATCCTCCTAGAGTTCCTGGGCCTACCCCATCAACCTTCTCTCTCTTCTTTCTTCTCTCCTTTATGTTGGCCTTATATATTAAAAAATATTAATATTATATGGCCCCACCTACCTAGTTGGCACACTTCTGACCTGGGATGAGACAAGGTTCCCACCTAGACTGTCAAAGTTTCATGTGGCACCTCATTATTGGTCACGAGGATGGGTGGGTCCCATCCTGTACCTTTTTCCTTGGTGCATGTGAACTTGCACATTACCCGAGATCCGACAGTCGATATTGAGCGAGATCAATGACTGAAAGGTCGTGTTGCATCTCAAACATGCCTAATGCTTAATGACCCCTTGTGTCACAAAATTGGTTTTCCTCATACTACATGGCATGATCTGGAGGGTGTCGCATGGTACAAGGGTTGTAAACCAAAACCACTTGCTTTCCATGCAACAATGGTTTTGGTATTCGCTATACCACTGTCTCATGCGGTCCACACGACACCTACCACTGTGCCACCCACTATCATTGTGTACCTACCACCGTGGAAGTCCACATCACTTCTACCATGCCACTTCCACATCACCTCCATGTTACCACCACATCATACTGATGTCACATATGGAAAATACCCGAAGTTTTTCATTTTTTTCCAATTTGTGAATTTCCCCAAAATTCCCCAAAATTCATAATTCAAAAATCCTTTCATGGCTGTTATGGAACTCTTATAGTAATATTTTTGCAACCAAATTTGAACTTTTTACCAACTGATTACCTATGTGTACGAATAATGGGAATTTCTAAGCACAGATTTCACTCAATTTCACTCATAAATTGGGAATTTTTACCCAAATTTCACCATGGCTTCACTGTAAACCCAAAATTCGTAATTCGGCCAATTCTAGGCCTTAAAGTACCCAAATTGAGATTTAAAATTGGGTATTTTTAATCCCTGGCTAATTTTTCTTCAATTACTTGTGAAATTTCCCCAATTTCACTATAGTAATTTCAACAATCATGTTGCAGACATCCCTTTCCAACATTTTGTCAAATAGTTTGCATGCAGACTCTACAAACTCAACTTCATCGCTCTGTCTATGGCCCATATAGGCTCAATGTTGAACATGTGGCTCTGATACCACATTGTAGCATCCTCGCTACTCTAAACTCGCCCAATACAATTATGATACCACATTGTAACATACACAACCACCTAGTTGAGTCTCGTTACCACATTGTAATGTCTCCGCTACCAGCAAATAAACAAAAAAACATCTCTCCACCTAGTAGTATTCCCATCCCCAAGATGGGAATTTCCCCACAAAATTACCAACTCTGATACCAATAATTAAAATAAAAATTGTTTTGAATATGCACAGAATTAAATAGACTACAAAAAATAATTGCATCCATAATAATATCAGAAAACTCATAACATAATTCACAATTATACCCATCGTAATTAAATAAAAATTCATAGAAGACACTTATATTTTGCTGCAAATTCACCAACTACGTGCATACCTCATACGTTCCTCCAAACCATATACTTTGTTGCTCATAAAATCATAGCAATAGGTCACCCCCGAGTTGGGTATAAAACTCCATGAGGGAATAGGAATCCTAAGAAAGGATAAGGTCTATCAATAGCCAAAATACTCAAACTATGATGCCAACAATAGAAAACAACCTATAGCCTCTCATTCCCCACATACCTCCCCCACCCCAAGAAGTGTGCCCCTTCTCTGCTCAGCAATCCTTTGGTTTCCCCACTTCCATTATGGGGCTTCAGCAATAGGCCGGACATGAAGTCTCAGAGCCCTGTAGTTGCAACTTGGCACCTTGGAAAAATTAATTCTGATAAATTATCTCACCTGGAGAGAAACTAATATGGTTCTGACAACCTGCTTCTTCAACAACTCACGATCCTGACAACCCACCTCTTCAATAAAACATGGGCTTGGAATCCCACCTCTTCAACTCAATTATATCAGGTTACTCCTCAAAACATATCCAAAGTAAAAGTATGGAAGGTAGATGACAGAGTGAACATGAGAGAGTGATGGAAAGAATGAAATAGAAAAACCCCTAATTACACTAAGTTCTCAACAATATATTTTCATTCCATTAACTTGACAATTTTCAAGTTAAGAACTACATGTGTTCCACTTGGTGATACGTTCCCCACTCTTAGGAAGTTAGGCTAAAATCATATCCCATGAAGTTTTACTTTAGGAAATATCATTATAATATTTCCTTGGGTTAAACCTCTTTTGCTTAGCCCCTCTTCCTAGACTCTCAACCCCCTTCCCCTTCCTAGTAGAATTTTATCCCCCCATCTCTTTTGTTTAGCTGGTCTGCAACAGTGATGTATTTTATTAATATCATCGTGTGTGATTACATTTTACAATGTTAGGCCAACTAGCCTTTTAGCATCTAGGCTCTCTGGCCTAATCACATAGGCACTTAGGCTCAAAATATATATATAAAGGCACCCTAGCCCAAAGTAGATTGGCTCACCAGCCTATATGTACATTAAATGTAAGGTACCAGATCTATTATAATAGCCGAAAACAGAAATATTTCATAGAATAATATCATAACAACACAATAGTTGAAACTACAACACCAAAATAATACCTTTATTGATAGGAAACAATGTTCACTTTCCTCTTCAAGGGGAAAACCTCCAGCAAAGAAGCAATTGTAACACCCTATTTTCACTAGTCTGTAAATATAACTATAACTAGCCAAGAGATTATGGCAGACTAAATATGTGTGAATGTTTGATTTGATGAACCTTTGTATAAAAAAGTTAATGTATGTATTTTTTGTTATTAATAGAAAATGGATGCTATGAGAGAGATGGTGGGGGGAACCAGAAATGGTTGAGATGATCCCCACCAAACCATTACCTTACTGGATTTAATGACTCAGAAAAGTCCTCTAACCCAGATATGAATTACTAGTCAGAGTTGTAGCTGGAAGAGTCCTCCTCAAGAGTTAATGAGGAGATGGGGTAGATTACCCATCTGTAAGACTTCTATACCTGACCATGAGATGGGGATTCAAACCCATGCAACCCTACTGAGAAAGGAAGGAAAGAGGTAATTTGTGGGACAGACATGAGAGAGAAAGAGATCTGTGAAAAGACCATAAGTCGAAGGCGTAATCTTGAGAAGAGAAAAGAGAATTTTTGAAGCTCTTTGGTTCGAGAAAGAACTCGGAAATAAGCATGTTTTGGACATAATAAGATGATAAACGAGGCTTACTAGTGACTGTGGAAGTACTTGGACAGACCTTCTTGCTTGGTAGAAAGAAAAATATTTGCTAAGTTCCTGGGGGAGGAGGAGAGTAACCTCCATCCCTGACTTTCATGGAGCTTGAAGAAGAAATATTATCTCTAACAAAATCATGGTCTATCTCAGGGGTGGCCAATGGTAAATCTAGCAGGAGTGGATGTGTCGATGGTTGGGTGAAAACATGCACCCCTTTCAGTAGTCGCTTCACAAACTCTAGTTTTCTAATAAGTATCTTCATACTCCATGTAATGAAATGAATGTGATGATTGAATATATATATATGTGTGTGTGTGTGTGTGTGTGTGTGTGTGTGTGTGTGTGACTGAGATTTGTGTTGAATGTTTAAGTTAAAAATATGCATTATATCTCTGCGAATTTGTTCCTTTAAATGAGTGTATGCTTGACTCAGATAAGAAGTTGAAGAGTTGTAAGGTGTAAGCCTGCAATAGTGTCAAGAAAATATTTAATGAGATGTTTAAGTCTCTTTGGCCTCTGAAATATACCCTCCCAGGAAACCTAAGTTCAAACCATGTGGAAGGAGGAAGCCTCCTTCAGATCTTTCACCCGCATGACTGAGGGATCATACCCAAGTCCTTAACCCATTTATGGCTAAAGGAATTAGTGCATAGCCCCCAATATTTCCAAAGGACTCATGCGACCAAATTCTGGGTACCCTGCGCTAGGACAAAAGAAGTTAAGCCTTCTGGTTTCAAAATTCTGGAGTGTTTCGACCCTACCATTTATAAATTGGCTGAAGGAAACCGATAGTTACGATTACCCACCAAGTTAAACAGTGCCTGGAATTTTCCTTATCCATGACATTTAGAATTTCCCACCATTAAACCTTGACCCACTCAGTTATCGTGAAGCAACGCAAACCATCGATATGAGAGTATTTGGGATCCCCTTGGTCATTGGATCCATGTCGAGGAAACTTCGAAAAATCCCCACTCCATAAGAATGGGGATGATATATCATCAAAATCCCTGAACGCCAAAGTCACGAAGTAATGAGAGTTGTGGATCTGGAAATCCAATGGAAATCACTCTCAATCATTAGATCAAACTTAGTGAAGAGATAGCTCTAATCACTTCAGCAAAGTCCCACTTTAGAATATTTGAGGTGGTATAAATGCCAAAAATTCCGAACGACGAAGCCATGAAGTGTTAAGAGCCATAGACCTAAGGACCCATAACTCCTATCCAGGTGACTGAGGATATGACCTCGCTCAATTATTCAGGCAATAACCTCATATCGAGGATCAACGGTCATGCTTGAACCGGTGAGGAGATCTACGATCAAGGATGATTGCAGAGTCCCAATTAGCAAAATTTTTATCTTGTTCCCTAATTTCCACAATGGAAAATTCTCATCGGTGGTGGAATCGATGCCAACCGTTGATCCTTCTGAATCTACAGATTGACGATCTAGGAGGATTGCAGAGGTAAACCTGCACGAATGTTAATTTTTCCCCTGATCTTCGCAATTTATCCCCACCGTAGATCTTACTGTGGAGCTGTAGATTTAGGGATCTATGTGGAAACATATCCACCATGGTATCTTTTATTGTGCAATTTGTAATTTCCCAAAGAAAAATGAAAGTGATAACTAAATTGGCATAATAGGAGGTTTTCCTATCACTGTCACCTAAACAAGACACCTCTTTCTCTTTAGGTGTAGTGCCGCAAGGGAAACGTCCCCGGTGACATAGGATTTCAGAAGGCTAAGGCAAGAGTATCAAGAAAGTCCCACCCCTCTCACAGGTCACTCTAATCAGAAAGCCCCAAAGGTTTTAATAAGATGAAGCAAATTATTACTTAAGTGTACCTTCCCAGAACAAGAGAACAAGAAAAAGCAGTATTTGCAAGTATTAATTGATGTTAGTGCTTCATAAAACCATAGAATTTGAATAAAAGCATAAGTTGATATGAAATATGAAGCAACAAATTTTTTTATAACAACAATGTATATAGAGTGATAGCTTCACAATTATTGCTCAATAAAGATTCAATAATGACCAAATATGATAACCTAAAATTGGCAAAATGCTAGTATTTGTCAGAAGAAATGAAGGAAATGTAAAATCATCTTTAACACTTGATTTTAAGATGCTTTTGTTGTTTTCGTAGATGGTTGTAGATATCTTTTTCAACAACAACAATATAGTTAGTAAGTTATTCCAATCTAAGGTTAGAAATAGTTAGTAAAGATCTTGAAGTAGATGGTTTAAAGGTTGATTTAGTTAATCAATCACCTACAAGGTATAATCTAGTGCCTTTAGGGTAAATGGAGTCACTATTGCAGTGGAAATTATTAGGGGAAACAACTGATAATGAGTGAGATAAATACAAGAGGGAGGATGGTTGAGGTGTTAGTAACCTAAGGCCTTAATCATCCAAAACCCTAGGAGGAAAAAGTTGCTAGGAAGTAGGTAACCCTAGGCCCTAACGATTTTCTTTCTTCTTTAGATCAAGCTTGAAATAAAATATGAAAGATTAATGAAACAATAGTACTAGAGTGCTACTAAGGTAGGTCTCTAGTATATCCTTCAAGATAGGTGTCTTCTACAAAATCAATTAGGTGAAGAGTTATTAATAAAAGAACAATAACATGTGCTTTTCTCCTAGGGTTTCACACTAGAAATTTCATAATGTTATCAATAAACAAGTAAAATATACCATAACCATTCAAAACAAAGAAGGATTGTAGATTTATACTTACTTCACCAAAAATAATCTAGTCACAAACCCTAGTTGAAGAGTTTCCACCATAAAAATGCAAAAAAACACCAATAAAAGCTCCCTTGAAGAGTTGCGCACCACTTAGTTCATCCAATAAGCCTTAAAAGAGGCCAAATTTCAGACCTCACACTTGTGTGAGTGAAATATGATCAATAAAAATGAGAGATTGATCTCTTATTTATACAATAAAAATGACCTTTAATTACATTTTAGGTCAAAAAAGGCCGACATGGCCAGTTTACATCAAAAATCCAGTTTTACATAAAATTTGTAATTAAAACCCTAATTTCATCTTTTTAGGGTGACAGCATGCCCCTCCTAGGGTGACATTGGCTCCCCTCTTAGAACACTATTCTTCCAAAGTGAAACATTGGGGCTCAAAACCCCTCAGGAACTGCCACACGTGCCAACCAAATCCATCCTCATGCCAAATACCCCAACTAGATGACGTCAAGGCTCTAAATGATGATGTCAGGGGCCTTCAAGGACCAATGTCATGGTGTGAGGGAAAGACCCCCCTGGGTTCAAGCCTACCAAAGTGCCTATGGTGGAATGTCCTCCCTTTTCTTTGGTTTAAGCCTTTGATATCCCTATGCCCCTAGTTGGGGTCTTAGCATCCATCTGGTAAGCTTCTAACCCTATGGAGGTCTGAGATAATCTTTTCCCCATATGTACCTATTCGTTGGGCATGGTACTGCAACAAAAAAAAGTACTCCCTCCATGGGCTCATAAGTCACAGGTATCATAGAAATGTCAATCACATCTAATAATCAATTTACCCAAACATGTGCATAAAACCCCCCTTTTCCCGAACAAGTGCTCAAAGACGTTATGCTATTTCACAAGCCAGGTTTGGAGAGGGTTTCAGGATGTCCTATTCGGATAATTCTCCTTAGGTGTGGGGTGTTTCTAAGTGAATATCAATCTAGGTCATGTAAATGCATGAGATGGTGTAGGGGATTTTTGGGCAAGGGGTGCAGTGATAACATGGAAATGTAGGTCTTACCTGTGGGTTCTTGTGTAGAGGGTGAGTTGCACATTTTCATGGATACTATTGTTTCCTAGACCATTCAATTCCTTTTTACTCTTTGTCTTATTGTTTTTTCTTTCAAGAGAATAGTTGGAGGACAATTCCCTGGCGTGGTGACCAGTGGTGACAACATTACCCACAAGAATTTTACGGAGATGAGAAGGTTGGCTCATGATGAGACCTCCTTTCTCTTGGCTATGCCACCAAGAGCCACTACCCTAGAGTGGTGACCATATGAATAGTATTTTCATACCGCTACAATCTCATGGACCTAAAATTTTGTCTCATGATGAGACCCCCTATCCACCAACTAAGTCTTGAGTTTTATTTTATTTTATGGGTCCCCCCTTTTTCTTGTTGAGAAGAATTTTATTCCTTTCTCAGGGATCCCTGGGAAAAGCATCTCAAGGTTTTATATTGGATTTTAAAATTTTCCAGCTACTTTTACCCTATGGGCCTTTAGCCCCTTTGTCCCACAAGGAAAGGTACAACCCTTACTAGCTTGGAAAACCCAATTCATGAACCAATGTAGGGGATAGATGGGAGGGAAAATGATGAAAAGTGATAAGTATGGAAGGAATGGATGATGACCATTCATAGACCCACCTAGTGGAAACTCATCCCTAAGGGAACCAACTTACTAGGGAAATCAGTCATCCCCCCCAGGTATGGACAAGTTAAAAGCCATAGTGTCCAAGCAAACGTCATGACACAAAAGAGAATTAGATGTACATATTTAAATGTTTTGAGAATCAGAGTGACACATACCATGAAACCCAGACTCATTACCTCATGGAGCAAGTCCCGCTTCTACTTCAGAACCAGGTCGATGGGATGTATTCTACTACGAATGATAGATGAGAGGCGTTGAAGAAAGGATGGGCCCTCCAGGGCCATGCTCAAGTCAATATGGGTCTCGACACTCCATGTCTAGGACCTATAGGCCTAGAGAAATAATCTCCTTAGTTATCCCTAAGATAGGGGGTAACAAGATCTAAAGGGAATTGGGAGACAGCTGGAGGGAACTTCAGACTTCGGAGCTCTGGGAGGTTCAGAAAGTAGGTGACCCTAGGAACCACCAAAGTCTACCAGTCCCAAATTGACGTGGCACACCGACATCACCTAGGGTGAGATGGACCCATGTCTTGTATGCCACGTTTCACCCTAATTTGTGCTTCACACAGATCTTAAATGACTTTAGAATGTGACACATGTCACCTCCTGACGAGGACACATGTCACCCCCATCTTATGTCACGTGTCGTCCCCCTAGCACATGAATTCTTAGCCAATGGATGGTGGAGCACCTACAACTTTGAGAGTTCAACACTCCAAAAGGAAGTATGGTTCAACATGAGGGAACCTCCAAACGTTAAAATTATGAAGTGATATGAGTCGTATATCTGAGGATGTGTCAGGATCTCCCTTAACCATTGGATCTAGAATGTATTCAACACTCCGTTGAAATCCTACTCTAGGAGACAAGGAGTGTGGAGCAGGCAAACTCCCTGAATGTAGGAGCTATGAATAAGCGTGAACCATAGATATAGAGACCCTTCAGGATCTCTCTCGACCATTATATCTTGGCCCTCGTCAGTTCAACGTTGACCACTCCGGGAGAAAGGAGGAAGTCACACCACGAATTCCCCAAATGCTGAAGTTACAAAGGAATGAAAGTTGTAGATCCAGGGGTTACATGGACACACAATGGTTGTATGATCGAAGGACTTGGATGGAGATTGATCCAGGGTGATGTGGACCCATGTTTGACATGCCATGTGTCTCTTGGATTCATACGTTTCGCAAACTCTATAGGCCCAATAACACATGACAAGTGTCACCCACAGAAGGGGCCACATGTCATTTATCCCCTTGGCACTTGTTCGCTTGGTTTATTGGAAGGTGAAGTAGTCGAGGCCCACCTATCCTTACCTTTATGTCTAATACATCACCTCATGCAAGGAGAACCCTTTGAGAGTCTGTAGGTTTGCGGTGCAGTGTCACATTTAAATCGAAAGATCTGAAGGCTGAAGCTACATCGAAATATTTTGGGTTCCTTTGGGATTTTGAGACTTTGGGACTCTAAGAAATGTGTGTACATACAAAAGAGAGGCATTCAAAACTGAAATTCAAACTCCCCTCTAGCCTGTGTGTTAAATAAGGAATGAGCCCCGCCATTGGATTCGACGGTGGATGGACTTCCACTGTAGAGGTAGAAATATGGAGATGGTGTGAATGAGATGGACCCATGTGGTCCTTGACTAATAATGCCCAAAGAGCTTCATGAGGCCATAACTTGCAATCTATAACTTCGATTTCAATATGGTGGCAACTGTTAGAAATCTCTTGGCGAGAAGAAGTCGAGGTAGATCTCAGATTTAGGACTTGAGATAGTTAAGGAAAATGAAATTATGATGCCCCATCTCTTAAAATAGTAATTAGGGGTTATGTGTGTTACAAATTGGTATCGGAGCATGGAAACAACACTTGGCATGCTTGGGCTCATGCATGAGTCGCATAATAATATTATTAAATAACATTAAGGGGTAACACCCTACCTTAACCCCCTTCTATAATAAACTTGTATGAACCTTTACTGAAGATAGGAATGAAACCTTCTACTATTGATAGAATTTTTGGAAATTTGCACTATATGATTGCTAATGTTTTCCAAGTAAATAAGTTGACTTCACTTTGCAATAATACGTGTTTTTCATGCATCAGTAGATCATTAACTAACATAAAAAAAATTATCAACACTCAAGAATTCAGTGAGCAGCAGGAAAAACTATAGCGTAAAGGACGATGACACACCATGAGTTCGGGGAAAGCTCCCACAATAGAGAGGATGAATCTGATGAAAGGAGGGAGGTGGAAACCCCTCTAGACTTGGTCGACACTGTAATAAGCCTCATGGAAGAATTACAGAGTTGTAAGGATAGCAATGAAAGGTTGATAAAGGAATAGGAAAACCAGAATGAAATTAATGCAATCTCACTGCAAAGTCTATCATGCATACAAAGGCAATTGCAACATGCTCCAACAACCAGTCAGGTGGACAGAAATCATACTAAGAAAACTCCAAGTCCACCTGAGATACAAAATTATGATCAAAAAAGTGGCCACACCAGGAGGAGCACCTCCATGAAGGTCCAACATGGAGCCAAGAGACAATCAACGGAAGATTCCTCTGGCGAGGAAACTGACAACGCCAAGGAATATTGTAGTGTCCAAACTAGTTCTCATTCCTAGACAAGAAGAATGAAGAGGAAACATTCCATGAGTCATGACCCTGAATATTTCAAGAAATCAAAACCACCCACCTTCGATGGAGATGTTAAAAAGGCGCAAGAAGCAGAATTTTGGCTACTCGGCTTGAAGAAGTGTTTCAAATTCCATGTCAACTCTGAAAACTTAAAGGCTCAAATAGACATTTTCACCTTGAATGGGAAAGTTTCCATTTGGTGGGAGAACCTTAGGAATGTGAAAGGAATCCATGAGAAGGACTTGTCATGGAGAAAAATTGAGAAATACTTCAAGAAGAAGTATCTGTCAGAAAAGTACCTTGATGGGAAGACCAAGGAGTTATATGAACTCAAGATGGGACAACTCACTATAGATTAATATATCAACAAATTTCTTGATTTTATGAGGTATGTGCCCTACATAAAGGATGAAAAGGTAAAGATGCAATGATTTATTAGTGGATTACCTCAGTGCTACAGAGACAAAATTGAGTTTGACGGGCCAAAGACTTTAGAATATGCTACTCGAAAGGAAAGGTATTTCTATGAGCAATTCAAGAATAAGACAGAACCCCATAAAGACTGGAAGAAGAAAAATAATTTGGGATTCAAGAAGAAAGGGTTTAAATCCTCAATATTTAAGCACCATGGGAAAATATCTCTGATGAGCCTTCCTACTAGAAGTGTGTATCAGGAAAAATTTCCACCCAGAGAAGAAATAAACCACTCAAAGAAGCTCCAAGTTAGACTGATAATACAAACAGAGAACCCTTGAAATATTGAAGTTGTGGAGAAGAACACTTGTTGAGGGATTTTCTACATAGGCAACAGAACAATAGGAGGGTCGACAACGTCTAAGAGGCTACCACAGTCAATGATGTGGCTAGGATCATGACACAAATTTATTCAGCCTCGGATAATAGACAAGCTGACCAACACGCTCCAGTGGTGGAGATGGAAGGTATGATTGTCAACCATCTTGTTTCCATTTTAATTGACCCTAGTTCTAATTTGAGTTATGTTTCCCATCAAACTATTGAGAAATGTAAATTGCAATGAGTTAAACATGTTAATTCATTTTTGGTACAACTATCCAGTGGAACTGAAACAAAAGTAACAGAAGTCATACCAACATGCCAATTCATTATGAATGATTTACCCACCCCAACAACCTTGAACATGCCCCCTTTAGGATCTTATGACCTATTGATTGGCATGGATTGGTTGGCTACCCATAAAACCAAGTTGGACTTTTACAATAAAAATTTGGAGTGTGATGATGGAGAAGGGAGGAGAACAACCCTACAAGGGATTTGAATTCCTTTCTTAGTGAGACAAATATCATCCCTCCAAGTGAAGAAGTATTTCAGAAGGGGATATCCCTTGTATGCAATACAACTGATATGTATTTCAGAAGGGGATATCCCTTAATATGGGACCATCCCATATTAAGAGAGTATAAATATGTATTCCCAAAAGAGGTGCCAGGCCTACCTCCAAGGAAGGACATTGACTTTTCAATAGAACTTGTACCAAGAGCAGTGCCAATGTCTAGAACACCCTATAGAATGAGTACACTAGATCTAATTGAGCTCAAACTAGAGCGAAAGGAGATGTGGGACAAAGGATACATTTGACCTAGTGTGTCTCCATGGGGATTATCATCCTTGTTTGTGAAAAATAAGGATGGCACACTCATATTGTGCATAGATTATAGACAAATCAATAAGGTGACCATCAAGAATAACTATCCCTTACCAAGGATTGATGACTTGTTCGACCATTTAAGGGGTGCTACAATCTTATCCAAAATTGAATTTATATCTAGATACCATCAGGTCTAAATTAAGGAAGAACACATCCACAAAACCTTTAGAACAAGGTATGGTAACTATGAATTTGTAGTGGTTTCGTTCGGGCTAACCAATGCACCAACCACTTTATGTGCTTAATGAATAATGTGCTTAGTAAATTCTTAGAAATATTTGTATTGGTTTTCATTTATGATATTCTAATCTATTCTAATAATATGTAAGAGCATGAAGAACATCTCAAGTCAGTGCTTCAAGTACTAAGAGAACAACAACTATATGCTAATTTTAGTAAGCGTGACTTTTTCCAGAAACAAGTTCATTACTTAGGCCATGTTATTTCTAAAGAAGGGGTGGCAATTGACCTATACAAGATCAAATACATTATGGATTGGCCTACCCCAAAGGATGTATCTAATATCAGATCCTTTATGGGCCTAGAAGGGTACTATAGGAGGTTCATAAAAGGATTTTCAAAGATTGGTTTCCCAATCACTTCCCTTCAGAAGAAGGGAGTTAAATTCATTTGGACATCAAAATATGAACAAAGATTTAAAGAGTTGAAATACCTTCTAAACAATGTGCCTATGCTAAATATTGTAGACCAAGGACTTCCTTCTATGTATAGATTCCTGCAAGGAAGGGCTCGAAGGAGTCCTTATGCAAGAAAAACATGTGATTTTCTACGAATCCAGAAAATTGAATGAGCATGAAGTCAACTATGAGACCCGCAATATGGAATTGGTTGCCATAGTACATGCTTTAAAAATGTGGAGGAATTACCTCTTAGGTAGAATATTTTTTCTTATGATAGACCATAGTGGGTTGAGATATTTGTTTGACCAACCAAAACTCAATGTTAGACAAGCTAGGTGGATGGCTCTCCTTAGTGAGTTTGATTTTGAAATCAAACATATCAAAGGAAAGGAGAATAGGGTGTGTGATGCCCTTAGTAGAAGTATGAAAGTAGTTCACATGGCAGATGTAAGAGACAATGAATCATAAATCAAAGAGAGGTCAAAACTACATAAGAAACAGATGGATTTTTCAAGACCGTGACATCATACTTAAAGCAAGAGCCCATAGGGTTGAAGTATGAAGGCTATCATATGTTTAATGATGGCCTTCTAACTTAAAAAGGTAGATTGTATATTATGAAGTGTGATGACTTGAATAGGTTCATAATGGATGAACTACACAAAATACCATATATTGGTCATCCTGGTTATCAGAAAATGATCACAGCCACTAGGAGACTATTTTATTAGCCCAGACTAAAAAAGGACATAGTTGATTACCTAGCTAAGTGTCTAGAATTTCAGCAAGTTAAGGCAGAGCACCGACACCCAATAGGCCTTTTGTAACCCCTACCATTTCTAGAATGGAAATGGGAAACCATCTCCATGGATTTCATCACAGGGTTACCAAAATCAACCAAACATAATGATGCCATCAAGGTAGTTGTGGACAAACTGAGAAAGGATGCTCAATTCATTCCCATCAAATCAACTTCCAAGGAAATAGATATTGCCAGTTTTTTCATGAAAGATATATTTATACAGCATGGCATGCCTAAGGAAATTATATCTGACAGAGATACAAAATTTACTTAAATTTTTTGGAAATCTTTGTTTGTTCGTTTCAAAACAAAACTATTATTTAGTACAACCTATCACCCTCAAAGTGATGGGAAGACAGAGTGGGTAAACCAAGTATTGGAGGACATGTTAAGGATTCATGTAATGCATCAACCTAAGAAGTGGGAAGACTACCTACCACTAGTAGAGTTTTCCTACAACAATGGATATCAAGATTCGTTAAAAATGAGCCCTTTTGAAGCCCTCTATGGGAGGCAATGCAATATCCCCATCAACTGGAATAACCAATGGACATAATCACAATTGATCCAGACATGCTAAAGGAAATGGAATAACAAGTAATTCTATTAGACCGAATATAAAAATATCCTAGGATAGACAAAAGAGATATGCAAACAAAAAAAGAACTCTTAGAGAATTCAAAGCAGGGGATCATGTGTATATCCTAGTCAGACCTAGGAAAAGATATTTGAGGATGGGAGCTTGTGCCAAGTTGGCACCTCAGTATTTTGGACCCTTTGAAATTTTGGATAGAGTGGGACCTGTAGCCTATAGGCTAGCACTCCCTCCCATCGTGAAGGCACATGATGTTTTCCATGTTTCGTTATTAAAGAAATATGTACATTATTCTAATCATATTATTGATTGGTCTGTGATTCAGGTGGAACCAGAGGGATATTTCCTACCGGAACCTCAATGAATAATAGATAGGAAGGATACCCCACTCAGGAAAATAACCATTGTGCAAATCAAGGTGCAGTGGAATAACTTTGGCCCAAATGAGAACACATGGGAAATGGAGGATGCCATGAGACGGGAATATCCATTTTTATTTACTTATGTACATACAGAGCACATCGATAGATAGAACATCGAGGACGATGTTCCTTTAAGGGGAGGGGATTGTACACCTTGTTTTCCCCAGTCTGCAAATATAACTATAACTGGCCAAGAGACTATGCTAGACTAAATATGTGTGAATGTATGATATGATGAACCTTTGTATAAAAAGGTTAATGTATATATTTTTTGTTATTAATAGAAAATGAATAAGTGTGCATAGCTACTAAAAGGGGGGGGGGTTGCCAAGATATACCATGGATGTTATGAGAGATATGGTGGGGGGAACCAAAAATGGTTGAGATGATCCCCACCAAATCAGTACCTTACTTGATTTAATGACTCAAAACAGTCCTCTGACCCATATATGAATTACTAGTCAGAGTGGTAGTTGGAAGAGTCCTCCTCAAGAGTTAATGAGGAGATGGGGTAGAGTACCCATTTGTAAGACTTCAATACCTAAACAAGATATGGGGATTCAGACCCATGCAACCCTGTTGATAAAGGTAGGAAAGAGGTAGTTCACAGGACAGAGGCGAGAGAGAAAGAAATCTGTGAAAAGTGTAGAAGTCGAAGGAATAATCTCGAGAAGAGAAAAGAGAGTTTTTTGCATCTCTCTGGTTCGAAAAAGAACTGGGAAATAAGTATGTTCTAGACGTAAGAAGATGATGGCGAGTTTTTTGTTACAACATAATAAACAAGGCTGATGAGTGACTATGGAAGTACTCGGGCAGACCTTCTTGCTTGGTACAGAAAAAATTGTTTGCTAAGCTCCTATGGGAGGAGGATAGTAACCTTTGTCCCTGAATTTTGTGGAGCAAGAAGAAAGAGTATCTCTTAGATAATCATGGTATAGCTTGGGGGTGGCTTGCGATAAATCCATTAGGAGTGGTTGTGTCTATGGTTGGGTGGAAACCTGCAACCCTTTCAGCATTCGCTTCACAAACTCTGCTTTTCTGATAAGTATCTTCATAATCTATGTAATGAAATGAATGCGATGATTGAATATATATATTTATATGTCTGTGACTGAGATTTGTGTTGAGTGTTTAAGTTAAAAATATGCATTATATATATGTGAATTTGTGCCTTTAAATGAGCATATTCTTGACTCATTTGAGTAGTTGAAGAGTTGTAAGGTGTAAGCCTGCAATAGTTTAGGGGAAAGATTTAACGAGATGTTTAAGTCCCGTCAACCTCTAAAGTATACCCTCATGGAAAATCTAAGTTCAAACCCTATGGAAGGAGGACACCTCCTTCAGATATTTCACCTGCATGACCAAGGGATCATGCCCAGGTATTTAACCCATTTACGGTTAAAGGAATTACTCCATATCCCCCAAGAGTTTTAAAGGACCCATGTGACTAAAGTCTAGGTACCCTTCCCTAGGCTAAAATACATTAATCCTTATGGCTTTGGAATTCTAGAGTGTTTATACCCTACCATTTATAAATTGGCTAAAGGAAACCGATAGTTACGATTACCAACTAGGTTAATCGGTGCCGGGAGATTTCCTTATCTGCGACATTTATACTTTCCCGCCATTAAACCTTGACCCACTGAATTATCGTGAAGCAACGTGAACCATCGATCTGAGAGTATTTGGGAGCTCCTTGGTCGTTGGATCCACATTGAGCCAACTTTGGCAAAGCCCCACTCCGTAAGAATGGGGATGTTATATCATCAAACTCCCTGAACGTCAAATTCACGAAGTAATTAGATTCTTGGATCTGGAAATCTAGTGGAAAGGACTCTTAGTCGTTATATCAAACTTAGTGAAGAGGTAGTGCTAAGAACTTCAGTGAAGTCCCTCTTCAGAAGATTTGAGGTGGTATAACTGCCAAAACTTCTGAATATCGAAGCCACAAAGTGTTAAGAACCATATATCTAAGGACCCGTAACTCCTATCCAGGTGACCGAGGCTATGACCTCGCTCAATTCTTCAGGCACTAACCCCCTATTGAGGATATACAGTTGTGCTTGAACCAGTGAGGAGATATACAATCAATGATGATTGCGGAGTCCCAATTAGCATGATGTTTATATCCCTCCCCGATCTTCGCAATGGAAACTTCTCACCGGTGGTGGAATTGATGCCAACCGTTGATCTTGCCTAATCTATAGATCAACGATCTAGGAGGATTGTGGAGGTTAAACCCACATGGATGTTAATTGTTCCCCCAATCTCCGCAATTTCTCCCCATCGTGGATCTTACTGTGGAGCCGTAGATTTAGGGATCTACGTGGAAATATATCAATTGTGGGATCTAAAGGTAATTGGGAGATAGCTAGAGGGAACTTTGAACTTCATAGCTCTAAGAGGTTCAGAAAGTAGGTGAAGTTAGGAACCCTCGGAGGCTTCCAATCCCAAATTGAAGTGGCATGCCGACGTCACCTAGGGTGATGTAGACCCCTATCTTGTATACCATGTGTCACCATGATTTTTTCTTCCCACAGACCCTAAATTCCTTTAGAATGCAACACGTTTCACCTCCTGATGAGGACACGTGTCACCTATGGCTTATGTCGCATGTCATCCCCCTAGCACATGAATGATCGGCCAAAGGATGGTGGAGTACCCACAACTTTGAGAGTTTGACACTCCGGAAGAAAGTATGGTTCAAGGTAAGGGAACCTTCAAACACTAAAATTACGAAGTGATAGGAGTCGTTTATTTGAATATGCAAAAAGATATCCCCTGGCCATTGGATCTAAACTGTATTCGACACTCTAGCAAAATCCTACTCCGGGAGACAAGGAATGTGGAGGGGGTAAACTCCCTAAATGTTGGAGCTGAACATAAACGTGAACCATAGATATAGAGACCCTTTGGGATCTCTCCCGACCATTATATATTGACCTTGGTTAGTCCGACATTGACCATTCTAGGAACAAGGAGGAAGTCACACCATGAATTCTCTGAATGTCGAAGTTATGAAGTAATGGAAGCCGTAGATCCAGTGGTTACGTGGACACACCGTGACTGTATGATAGAAGGAATTGGAAGTCAATCGGTATAGGGTGACGTGGTATGCTAACATCACCCAGGGTGACATGGACCCACATTTGACGTGCCATGTGTCACCTGGATTTGTACGTTTTGTATACCCAATAGGCCAAATAACATGTGACACATGTCACCCAAAGAAGGGTCCATGTGTCATTTCCCCCCTTGGCATGTCTTCACTTGGTTTATTGGTAGGTAAAGTAGTCGGGGCCCACCTGTCCTTCCCTCTGCGTATAATATGTCACCTCATGCAAGGAGAACCCTTAGTGAGTCTGGGACATCGGGACTCCACAGGTTTCAGGTGCAGTGTCATAGAAAAACTAAAATATCTGAAGGCTGGAACCACGTGGCGAGATTTTGGGTTCCTTCGAGAGTTCAACACTTTAGGAATACAAGAAATTTTCATACAGATAAAATAGAGGTGTTCAAAACTGAACATTGAATTCCCCTCTATCTTGTGTGTTAAATATGGAACGGGCCCCACCATTGGATTTGACAATGGATGGATTTCCACCATAGAGGTAGAAATATGGAGATGATATGAATGATATGGACCCATGTGGTCCTTGACTAATAACACCCGAAGAGATTTAGGAGGAAATAACTTGCAATCTAGAACTCTAATTTCAGTATGGTGGAAACTGTTAGAAATCTCGTGGCGAGCAGAAGCCGGGGGAGATCTGAGATTTAGGAATTGAGATAGTTAAATAAAATGAAATTATGATGCCCCATCCCTTAAAATAAAATTAGGGGTTGGGTGTGTTACAGTTCTCTATTACAATAATTCTCAAGACAAAAATTTTCATGACTCCCACTCTTTTTTATAATAATTCTATCTTATAAAGATCATTCTAGAGGAAGATCCTTCTAGAAGCGGAAGCTTATATTAGGTTTTCTTACATTGACTTATTCCAATTTATTAAATAGGACTTATTAACTAATGTTGGCCTTTATTACATGGAAATAAATTATTCTATCTATGTGAGGGGTTAGGGAGGTTAGGTCCCTAACATTTCACCCCCCTTGAAAAAGAGTCTTGTCCTCAAGGCTTGAGATGAGGAAACTATTTCAGAATGGTAGTCGGCTCCTACGTGTTATCTTCGAGAGTTGTATATTTTGACTGCACTAACAATTCCTTGATGGTGCATTGATGGAGATGAAACTCACATTGGTCCAAGTCTGCTTGTGGCTGCAACCAAATGGAACCTTATTCATCCAAGTCAGAGAGATGGGTTTGATTTTGGCACTTAGTACCAATCACCTTCTTTAAGCATGAGACATGAAAAACAAGATGGAGATTATAATGACTTGGAAAATATAATTGGTAAGCCACATGCCCCACTCGCTTGATAATTGTATAAGGACCATAAAATTTGGGAGCAAGATTTTGATAGTGGTTCGTTTTGAGTGAAGTCTGCTTATGGGGTTGCAGACGAAGACACAATCGGTCCCCTTCAAAAAACAATTGTTCAGAATGACCTTTAACTACTTGTTTCTTCATGCGATTATGAGTCATGGCCAAATTTGTTTTGAGGGTGCGAAGAATGGCCTCATAAACTACAAGATTGTTGTCAACCTCTTGAACCGTTGATACACCTGGCATGTAGGAGAGAAATGATGGTGTCTTTTGTCCATAGACTGCTTCAAAAGGAGTCATGCAAGTAGTTATATGGTAATATGTTTTGTATCACCATTCAACGAGGGGTAACCACTGAGTACACCGATTATGTCGTTCATATGAAAAACACCTCAAATAGATTTCCAAACACGTGTTGACAATTTTAGTTTGGCCATCAATCTGGGGATGATAGGCAGTCCTAAGATGCAATTGAGTTCCCTGGAGATGGAACAATTCTTGCCAAAAATTGTTGGTAAAAGTGGGATCTCGGTTAGAGACAATAGAATGAGGCATTCCATGAGGCTTGAAGATATTATCCATGAAAATTTGAGCCATTGTGGAGGTTGTGAATGGGTGTTGGAGAGCATAGAAATGAGCATATTTGGAAATACGATAAACTACCACCATGATGACTAATTTATTTTTCTGATTTAGGTAAGCCAACAATGAATTCCATAGAAATATCCTGCCAAATAACCAATAGAATCAGAAGCAGTAAGAGTTTTCACGGGGTCTTAATTGTTTCTCCCTTATTCCATTGATGGACATCACATTCATCCACAAAGGTGAGGAGGTCCCTTTTCATACCATCCCATAAAAAGAGCATTTAACCCTTTCATATGTTTTGGTGAACCTTGAATTCTTGGTTGTGGGGGAGGCATGAAGCTCTGAAAGCACCTGAGATTTAAGTTGTGATTATTTGTTGAGATATAGATGACCTTTGTAGTGAATCTCGTTATTGTGCCAAGAGTACCCTAGATAAACTGGAGAATTGGCTTGAAACCGTTGGATAAGGCCATAAATTTTGGGGTGTTGCAACCATTCCTGGTAAGTAGCTTGGAGCCAATATGGTACAATGAAGGAGAGTAGAAAAACGGATCCTTCATCTTCATACTTTCAGGAAAGAGTTTCAGCAACCACATTTTCTTTTCCCTTCTTGTAAATTATCTCATAATCATATTCAAATAGCTTGGTGACCCATTTTTGTTTCTCTGGAGAGGATATTCATTGTTCTAGAAAATGCTTGAGGCTTTGATGATTGGTTTTAATTTTGAAGCATTGGCCCAATAGATAAGGGTGTCATAGATCCACAACATGCAGAATAGACAACATTTACATTTGATAGATTGATTAACCTAAATGGCGCTCCGAGATTTGTGTGTTGGTGAAGGCCACCGATCATCCTTCTTGCATGAGAACTATGCCAATTCCTTTCCCGGATGCATCACATTCCAGGACAAAAGTATTTTTGAATTCAAGAAGAGCCAGGCTAGGAGTTGTGCACATAGACTCTTTCAAATCATGGAAGGCGTGATTAGTTGCAGGAGTCCAATTGAAAGAATTATTTTTAAGGACAGAAGTGAGAGGTGCTACAATTTTTCCATATTTCTTAACAAATTTGTGATAATATCCCATTAAACCCAGAAAACCATGCAAACTCTTGAGAGTTTTGGGGTGAGGCCAATCCTGCATAGCTTCAATTTTCTTAAGATACACCATAACACCATCATTTCCAACAATATGACCCAAATACTCCACTTTTGAGGCTCCAAAGGGACATTTAGATTGTTTGAGGAAAAGTTGGTGCTGAGAAAGGAGATGGAAAACTTGATCCACATGGGAAAGATGGGTTGTCCATGTTTTACTATAGATGATAATATCGTCAAAGAAAACTAAGAAAAAATTATAGAGAAAATGATGGAAGACATGATTCATGATACTTTGGAAATTGGAGGGGGAATTACACATGCCAAAGGGCATGACCAAGAACCCATAGTGGCGCTCATGAGTTCGAAAGTTCGTCTTGGGAATGTTAGCCTCTTTCATACGGATCTAGTGGTAACTAGAATGAACATCAAGTTTTGTAAAGTAGTGAGGACCACTCAATTCATCCAATATATCATCAATGATAGGAATGGGAAAATTTTCTTTGATGGTGATTTTGTTGAGAGAATGAAAGTCAGGACACATATGCAACGTTCCTTATTTCTTGAGGACCATGACCACAGAAGAAGAATAGTGTTTGGTACTATGGTGTATGACACCTGCATCGAGCAATTCTTGAACAATTTTCTCAATTCCATTCTTCTAGGAAAATGGATGATGATACGAGTAGACATTGGGAGGAAGATTTCCCGAAACTAGAGGAATGGAATCATCATGAACACCGTGAGAAGGGGGAAGGCCATAGGGAGTGGAAAAAATAGTGTGGTGTTTGGAAAGTATAGATTGGAGGCTAGGATGCATAGATGGTGTCTCAACTACTTGAATGGAATTAAGTTGGGAAATAATGTCGGAATGGACTTTTTCAAGGAGCTTTTCCATTCGATGGGAACTAATGATCTCAAGGGAGCCTATGGTGATTCCTTGGAAGTTATATTGTTGGTTGTACTATTGAAATCGCATGGTCAATTCCTTAAAATCCATGAGGATGGAACTGTGAGTGTGTAACTATTCTGCACCTAACAAAATGTCACAACCACCCATGTTGAAAGAGAACATATGAGACTTCAGGTTGTACTGGCCAATTTCGAAATGCACATTTTTACATTGCCCTCCACATTTCATTGAACCTCCATTGGCAATCATGATTTGAAAATTGTTGACTGCATGGATATAACAATGGATTTCTTGAGAAATTCATTGATGAATGAAATTATGAGTGCTATCAGTGTCAATTAGGATGATGACCTTTTGATTTTTAATGTAGCCAATTAGCTTGAGGGTTTGGGGAGAAAAGAAGCCAGTGAGCGCATTCAAGGAAATAAATGATTCAACCTCTGGTGGATCAGATGGTGGGGTGATAAGAGTTGGCTTGGGTAGCTTGGCTACATGAGAATCCTCAATCTCATCTTCGCCAACATCCTCAAAGATGGCCATGAACAATGTTTGTTCCTTACAATTGTGCCCGGGAAAATATATTTCATCACAATTATGGCAAATACCTTTGAGTTGGAATTCAACAATTTCTTCTCGAGTAAGTTTTGGACCTTAAGAGGGGTGGGATGAGGGGAAGGAGTGGGAGGGAGAGGGCATGGAGGGAAAGAAAGTTTGTGGTGTTGGGAAAAAGAAACTTGTTGGGATTCCTTGGCACATTGAATTGCTTCCAACCAAGTTTGGGGGTGAGTCATGAGGACTTGGGATCAGATTTCATCCTTGAGGCCACTGATACAGAATTATAGAAAAAAAGTATCATACATGCCCTCTATTCTGAAAGATAATTGGTCAAATGCAACTATAAAGTCTTCCATTCTACCTAATTGTTTCAATTTGTTCAGACGTCCCAGGGAGTGTGTATCAGTGTCAAAGGGGTCATAAATTTCATCCACAAATTGGGTCCAAGCCACATATCCTTAGCGTGATTTTTGATGCCATTGCTACCATTTCCAATGTTTAGGGTCCAAAATTAGGGGCTAAATTTCACTCGTGGGCTAATTTTCCATGGTTTTTCTCAAAAAAAGATTCGCCATTCTAAGAATGATTCACCCAAATTCTATAGATTAAAGTTATTTTACCTTAAAAATCGCAAAAATTTTATACAAACTATATAAAATCCTTATAAATTTGAATATTTTTACAACAATATCGTCAAACATTTTATAGTTAGCATATGAAGAATTAGTAAGATTCGCCAAAGTTTCTACATTTTAAAATAAATTTCCATCCTTAAAATCATCCCTGGTCCAAATAGAGGACATCGTAACAAAGTTTGGCCAAGTCATCAGTGATTCCATGCAAGGAGAAGTAGTGTTCCATTTGAGCAACCCAACCAGTGGGATCCGAGCCATCAAACTTATTCACCTCCACTGGTGGAAGACGAAAATAAAAATGAAAAGGGTTGGACTGAAAATACTGGGAATTAGAGGAAGTGGTAACTTCAAGGTTACACGGTTGGTCAAATGAGGAATGGATTCCAAAAATGGGAATATTTTCCAGGAACTTAGTAGAAAATGAGTCAATCTGAGATGCAAGGTGGGATTCAAGCTGGTTGGAAAGGTGGGAATTGATTTCCTCTTCAATTATCCTTTCAGTTAGTCCATTTTGGATTCAATGTGGGTAGCTATGCGGTTTTCAAGGTGTTGGTTTCTAGTGTTGGCCATGGTGAGGGGAAAACATAAGAACTAGAGGTGGGAATAAAGGTGGATGAAAAGGTTGAGTGGGTCCATGGAAAAATAAGGGTAAGAAATGATAAGCATCATTGTGATCAGGATGAAAAGAGGAGTCTAATGGAATAGGTCCCAAGTAGAGGTGTCGGAAAGGGGGTCGGGACCACCAAACAAAATCGCTAAAAGAATGATAGGTATTAATGCCAGAAGGATGAAAAGAGGAGTCCAATGGGATAGGTCGCAAATAAGGGTACAGGCAAGCCCCATATTTTTTTTATTTTTATTTTACTCTTGCGGAGTTATACTCTGATCTGAAGAATAGTTTAGTTTTTGAAGGCCCAAATTCTTAAGAGGAAAAAATGTGTAGTAATTTCGTAACCAGAATGCAGGAGGTAAAGCTGCACAACATTAGATATTGTCTATTTTGTTTATGTTTTTGTCCTAAGGGTTAGGGTATTCAAGATTTATACATACAAAGGTTTTCCCTATGTTATATATCTCTGACATATGTGTGGGGTCCAACAGTAGTACTCGGCCCAATATCTTAGGGAACCAATTAAGGAGGATAGATTGTGCCCTTAGTTGTACTACCCGATTACCCAGGTACTAGAGAGTATCTTCCCAAGTGTTGTTCTCGGTGGCACTATAACATTTAGGTAGTCAATTGGTTTATCTACAAAGGGCTTCAAGATATCTAGGTTGATCTATATACAGGTGTTATCGGATGCACTACCACTCGAAGGGGTACCAACATGGGTTACAAGGGTGGCCAACATTGTGAACTTAAGTACCACTTGTAGTCCCTACGTGTATGCTTCCCTGACCATGGATTTATGTGTTGAAAAAAATATATGTATAGCTTTAAGATGTCAGAATACGGCTCTACCGTAGAAAAAAAAATAACCCACAATTTTCCTGCAAGGAAAGTGCGCTAATACCACTTGTAAGGTACAAGATCTATTATAATAACTGAAAACAAAAATATTGCAGAGAACAACAGCAGAACAACACAATTGATGAAACCACAACACAAAAATAATACCTTTCTTGATAGGAAACAATGTTCACTTGTCTCTTCGAGGGGGAAACCTGCAGCAGAGCATTGCTCTATTACAATAATTCTCAAGACAAAACTTCTCATGACTCCTACTCTTATTTATACTATTTTTTTCTTCTAAAGGTCATTCTAGAGGAAGATCCTTCTAGAAGTGGAAGCTTCTATTAGGTCTTCTTACATTGACTTATTCTAATTTATTAAATAGGCCTTATTAACTAATGTCGTATTTTATTACATGGAAATATATTATTCTATCTACGTGAGGGGTTAGGGAGGTTAGGTCCCTAACATTACAACTGGGGTTCGACCTAAGGGTATTACATTAATGGTTATGTCACATTAAGACATTTATCTTGGTTTACTTATGTGGAATTGTTACATTACTGAATGGTTGTGTTTCATTGCAACATAATTATTATTTACTAAGAATAATGTCGAATTTATATTGTTTACTATGAACATGAGTATATAATTATCATATATTAATAATAAAAATGTTTGCATTTATTATTTTTTACTATGCTTAATTATGTTATGACCATGGTCGACTATGGTTAACCATGTTTCAACATCACTCTAGACTCAATTGTCAGCATTGCATGGTATTATTCAATCATTGTTATTGAAATAATAAGGAATCTTCATTGTAGTTAAATTGTAAATAAGCATTATTTATACACATGAAATTTATATAAATAATGGCTCATACACTTGGAAATTCTATAAATAATAGTCCATACACATGGAAATGTTATCATTGTTTCACTTGAATTCTATAAATAGTTTGAATAGTTGGCAGAGAAAGTAAAACTATTTTTTTTTAACAACAATTGCTAATGTTATATTAGAAATAGGCTAGAATTGAATTGTAGATATTTGTACTAAAACTTTGTATACTATGTAAAAATTTTAAGTCCAATATCAAAGTATTGAAATAAAAAAAAATGGAAAGTGAACTATTTTATAAACTAAGACAAATGTAGCAAACATTTGCAATAAGTTTAATTAGACATAAACTTTAAAAAGATAGCCGATGGAGTCTGTCATTAAAAATGGTTTATTCTTCTTCCATGTTCTCTTTCTTGACTAGTTCATGCTAGAACAATGTGATTGCAACTAGGGCATGATTTTTTAGAATGTCGTCGATGTGATTGCAAAGTGAGATTTCTATGTTATCAATCCTAGAGGCCAAGAAACCTAGTTGTTTTACCATTTCTACATATATAATTTCTTGATTGTGCATGTGTTCCTTCATGGTGATTTTCATGTTTTCCATTGCTCAAAATTGCATTGTCATCTCCATGGCATGCCTAAATTTCTCTGTATATGAACTACCTACAATACATGTTCTAAAGTCGCATATCATTTGCTCCACTTCAATGCCTCCTTGGTGACATCATGTTGAGTGTCTACTAGACCCTTATCATAAACTTTAATGTGTCATTGGATATCTACCAATCCACACATCACACAACTCCTATTGTTCTATTCAACCATTGATATAACTTGAAAATTAAAAGAAAAAAAAATTAATGCAAATAATGTCAATGAAACATTAGTTTTTTTGCTAGTAATTGGCATGCATGATTGATATACATCAGCACAGATATTCAAAGAAATTTTTGTTGTTTTTAATTATCACAAATTTGTATATGCTTCATTCTTTAACTTTCATTGCTCTTGTTTATTTTGAATATTCTTAATTATGAAGTTTTGAATAATGATTTTTCGTAAATAAATATTGAAATAATAATGAATATAATAAGATAAACACATGAATACTTTTAAACAATGTTAGGTAACGTTAGAAATAAGTTTGATTGCAACAATACAAATAAATTTATAATAGTAATAGCACAAACCTTTCATTGGTAGAATTGTATATTTTGGAAGATATATGATTTTATAGATGTAAATACATAGTAAGTGAAAAATGAGGATTATTTGTTTCTACTCGAATTGCGATATCCATAATTGTTCTCCACATTATAAAGACCCACAAATGTGGTTAAATTCAAATAATAAGGAGTAACCATAAAAAGTAATGGTATTAATACAAATCAATAGTTAACTAACCTGATGTCATAATAAGTGCAACAATTATAAAGAAATGGATTGCAATTGTTGTTCTTCTTTCTTCCTAATTGTAGAATATTTATTTTGATTGATCTTTGCATACCTTCCAAAGGTGGTGATATATTTAAACCATCTATTGATTTAACTCTTGAATCTACCATGAATGTTAAACCGTGTCTCTATACAATGTTGGATATGTGTTATATTCTTTTCACTAGGCATAAAAAAAAATTCTACCTCGGGAAACGTGTCATGTATTTAGGTGGTTTTTTCGGCACATGGTTTTTGCCAATGGTTTTCTATTTCCGGTTAAGGAATTAGGGTTTTGGACTAATCTAGGTCATTGGGTTAGGGTTTTGGATGCCGCTGGATCCTATATGTATATTGTATTGTAAACAATGTAACACAATGAATGAATATAATATATGTTGGTTTTCCTGGTTTGGGTTTCCAGGGGAAAAATCTATGTGTAATGTTTGTATTTTCCATTGTATCTTTTTTGTTCTTTTCTGAATATCTGTTTACAGTAGACATTGTACAAGGTTAGTATTTACATTTGGTATCAGAGCTTTATTGGCTTCAGGGGGACGCCTTTGTGGTCAAGGGTTTGGCTCAGGACTGTGATAAGCCTTGTTACAGTGGGAGATCTGCGGTATTATTTTTCAGGTGAAAAGAAATGGAAAACAATTCGAAGATGGAGATCAATAAGTTTAATGGGAAAATCTTTGAGCTGTGGAAGCTCAAGATGGAAGATCTTTTGGTGGATAGAGATCAGTGGATCATGGTAGATCCAGGTACTACACCTACAGGAACTTCTGCGGATGACTGGAAAATGATGGATTGGAAGGCAAAGAGCACAACATGACTGTGTCTCTCCGATTCAGTATTACTGAATGTGTCAGAGGAAGCTACAACCAAGGATTTATGGGAAAAGTTAGGGAAGTTGTATCAGTCTAAGTCCCTGGTAAATAAACTATTCCTGAGAAAGAAGTTGTATAACTTGAGGATGAGAGATGGAGACTTGGTGGAAGAGCATTTGAATGCCTTCAATACTGTGGTAAGTCAATTAGTATTTGTTGAGATTAAAATTTCAGATGAAGATAAATGTATTAGTTTGTTGTGTTCTTTACCAGACTTGTGGGATAGTTTGGTTGTGTCCATAGGTAGTAATACAACTTCTTTGAAGTTTGAAGAAGTGGTCTCATCCTTGTTGTTGGAGGAGATGAGACGAAAGAATATGGAAGGACATAGCATAGACACATTATTTGCAAGAGGATGTTCCTAGGAAATAAATAGATCTAATTTCTCAAGTGGGAGATCTAAGTCTAAGGGTAGATCTAAATCTCCTGGAAAGTTTGTAAGGGTATGTTGGAGGTGTGGAAAATAAGGGAACTACAAGAAGCAATGTAGATCCAAAGTTGAGAAAAAGAAGGGATATAAAGAATCCTCTTCTATAGAAGAAAAGACCTCCAAGGAAGAAGGAGGGGATGTTTACTTGGCCTCTTCAAGCGCACATGCAGATCATGAGGCATGATTGATTGAATCTGGTGCATCCTTTCATATGACTCCCCACAGGGGGTGGTTCTGTGAATATGAAAAGTATGATGGGGGTAATGTTTTCTTAGGTAATGATTCGACAACAAGAATCATAGGAAGAGGAAGGTCAAGTTGAGACTCATAGATGGAAGGATTAGAACACTACCTGGTGTTCTACACATCCTATGTATGGCCAGAAATTTGATTTATGTAAGAAAAATGGAAGATGCAGGGATAAAAACAATTTTTTAAAAGGGAACTTGCAGGATGGTTCGAGGAGCAATGGTGTTGATGAAGGGAGTTCAGTTTGGAACTTTGTATAAGCTTCTAGGAAGCACTATTAGTGATGGGTGTAATAGATCCATTGTTCCTGATATTGGAGTTGAAGAAGAAAGAAATCCTATAGTATCTGGAGGAAAGGTTATGTTGTGGCATCAAATACTGGGGCATATCGGAGAGAAGGGTCTTCGACTACTACACGGTAAAGGTATGGTTGAAGGTATGTCTAACTGCTCTCTGGATTTTGATTTTTGTGAACATTTTCTATATGGGAATTAGAATCGGGTAAGATTCCCCTCTGGCGCAACGAGGGCAAAAGGAATTTTACAACTAGTTCATAGTAATGTTTTTAGACCTGTGTCAGTCCCATCATTGGGAAAATATGTGTACTATGTCTCATTTATAGATGACTTCTCAAGGAAAACTTAGATATATTTCCTCAGGAAGAAATATAAAGTCTTTGATAGGTTTAAAGAGTTTAAGGCTCTTGCTAAGAATCAAACAGAGAAAAGAATTAAGGTGTTGAGAACAGATAATGGCGGAGAGTTCTACAGGAATGAATTTGAAGAATTCTGTAAGAAGTGTGGTATAGAAAGGCAGAAGACTACTCCATATAAACCTCAGTAGAATGGAGTTGTAGAAAGGATGAATAGGACATTGATGGAAAAAGCAAGGTGCATGCTCAGTAGTGTCAGGTTAGGGAAAGAATTATGGGTAAAGGAAGTAGGTATTGCATGTTATATAGTCAACAGATCACCCTCATCAGCGTTGGGTGACAAGACTCCACAAGAGGTATGGAGTGGTAAGGAACCTTCTCTCACACATCTTAAGGTATTTGGCTGCGATGCATATGTTCATGTTCCAAAGGAAAACAGGAGTAAGCTCAATAAGAAGGCTAAAAAATGTATCTTTATTGGATATAAAGATGTTCTCAAAGGTTATAAGCTTTGGAAACCAGAAACTAATAAGGTAGTGTATAGAAGAGATGTGGTATTTAGATAAATGAAGGAGGTTGTTAAACAGGAAGTCCTACCAAGTAAGGAAGAACCAGAGAAGATAGAGTTTGATTTAAAGGATGATGAAGCAGACTCTACAGAAGAACATGAATCAGAAGAAGAAGATCCTCATACTCCAGTATTGAGGAGATCAGATCGAGAAAGAAGGCTATTGGAAAGGTATAGTCCATCTAATTTTTTGTTCAAATTTTTCTTTGTCTATTATTGATGATGATCCTAGAACTGTCAGGGAGGCAGTGGATTCAGAGGATGGAAATCTCTGGAAAAGGGCCATGGAAGAAGAAATGGCATATTTGGATAAGAATGAGGCTTGGGATCTAGTGGAGCTGCCAACTAGAAGAAATCCCATTGGAAGCAAATGGGTATTTAAAAAGAAGCTGAATGCAGAAGGAAAAGTGGAGAAATACAAAGCTCGGTTAGTAGCAAAGGGTTATTCCCAGGTTGAGGGAATTGATTTTGGTGAGATTTTTTCTCCACTTGCCAAGTTAACCTCTATAAGATTTTTGTTATCTGTCGCTACTGCATTTTATTTTAAATTAGAATAGATGGATGTGAAGACAACATTCCTGCATGGGGATCTGGAAGAAGAAATCTTTATGAAGCAACCAGAAGG
>ML802881.1:79555-102925 GCA_009831015.1 Picea engelmannii | reverse complement strand
TTTTCTGTTCTTTTTTGAATATCTGTTTACAGTAGACATTGTACAAGGTTAGTATTTACATACAATACTAATATTAATTGTTGTTATTTATAATGTCAAACCTTGTGATTTGTGTATTGTGAGATCCCAAGCCATACATAATTGGATTTTTTTATGATTTCCTCTAACAACAAGAGTTATTAGTACAACACGTTGATTTGTTATGTCCCATGGTGCACCAATGTAATTATCAAAACAAACAATGGTGTACATTGGGATTTTGAGGTGGTTTTGATCCAAGACAGTAGAAAATGTTTTAAACAACTCCAACTACTCCATTTACTATCCCTACTTATACCCACAAGTAAATCTAAACATAACACACTCACCAAGACATAGAAGAACTTTGTGTTCAATTTGTTCATCATATACATAACTAAATTAATTATGTTTTGTATGTTGAGCAATGTATCATGCAATAGCCATATTAAGTTATTTAAGCATGCACATTTTATGTAGATTGACGAACATGTTTGTTGGAAATAAATGAATTTGTTTACTTGAAACTACTAATTTCAACAAAATTCATAGATGCATCTATTTGTGACTACCAATCATCATCATTTGAATCCACATTTCTAATGTTTGTGAGTAGTCTTCAAAACTTATATTGCTTTGGATCTATCCCTTTCTCACAAAAAACTGTCTAAAGTGACAATTGTTTTGAACTCTTTCCAAAAAACCTTACCATTGGTGTTACCTACATACAATGGTTTATATGTCATAGGAGGTAATTAATCAAGGTACAGAACAATAATTAATGATCTTCACCCAAATGGAACAGATTTATTTTCTAGAAATGATTCATGAAAATGTGAATTTATTTGTATGAATAACCTTGGTCCTATGAAGCTAATTTTATCAATGAAAATGTAATTAACATGTTGAATTTCCTATTGAAAACCCCCAAGTGCGACCCCATAAAGTTATGTATATTATAGGAATTTTGAGAGTTGAGTGAATAGTCCTAGCTCATATATTTCAAGTGGATATTCCAATAGCTACTACTAATATCAAGGGGATCTTCCCAATAATTGAGTGTGAGATAAATTATTGTAAAATACAATGTATAAGGTATGACTCTCTAGTTCCTTGAACAATCATTTTCAATGGTTGCTCATTTTTTCTTGATTGAAATGTTAAAAAATAATTTCAAAGGAAGTCATTTATTTTTAGACAATGAACATGGAGAAGTAGATGTATCATGACAATGATATGTGATGGATCCAATCGAAGAATCATTTTTTATGAAATTAGTTGGGTCTTCTATCCCTAGATATAAACGTATAGTATATATGATTCAATTCAAATCCTCTTCAACCAAGAGTGTTAATGTCAAACACTTGAATATAATTAGGAGTAATAACTTGATATAGCATTTTCCATTCATATATTTCATCATGAACATTGATTTCCTTTTCGTTTGTATCACCATCTTCTTCAATAGTATCTTATCATAATGGTATTTGGTCAACATGCAAAGTTCAATATGTTAAATTCTTCCAATTTTGAAAAATAATTTTTGTAGTGACAGTTATATCAATGGGAATGTTCCTGAATGGTTTATATAGAAGTAATTCACTCAAATATATTGGTTCAAAGATATTAGAATTGTCATTAGGAATAGTTAAAGATTATGGAAATACTCAAATTATTGCAACATTCTCTCTAGGATTCTAAGGTTCAGTGACATACCCATTACCTAGGTACCAATTTGTATCATAGTCCATGCCAGGGTACCTTAGAAATTTACCTTATTGGGTGAATTTGAACTTCTAATACCGATTAATAAATCAAGAAGCATGATGTAAGCAAATGCAACAATCAAGAACTGTATATATGTCTATAAAGAAATGTTTATCATGTCATGAATCACATTAATAGTAATCAAGTAAGTTATAAACACAATATAGAGATAATTACACAACGAAATATAATTTATAGAGAAACACAAAGAACTTATATTTTAAAGAAAACTTCACCAACTAGTTGCATACATCGGATGTTCCACCCAACCTTAAGATCTATTGCACATAAAATCTCTACAAATAACCACCCCTTAGCTAAGGCTATGAATCCACAATGACGAGTGCTTAGGAAAAATCTAAAACACACACCAGTCAGTTATCAATCTCTCACAATTTACTCAACCACATAGAGAATCCTAGTTTTCCAACTCTCTTCCCCCCCATATTGCAGAACCCAAAGACATGAACCCCCTTCTCTATGATTCCTTCAAGTTGTTATACTTATTTCCATGGCTCTAGTGCTATTGGTCAGGAAATCTCAATGATGGAAACTCCAAGGATTCTTAGGTGTGGATAATTATTTCACAACTAAGGTATTACATTCCCCTCTCTCTTATTTTGGCACTGTCCTTAGTGCATATCACCATGTGTGTGTGTGTGTGTGTGTGTGTGTGTGTGTGTGTGTGTGTGTGTGTGTGTGTGTATTCAAAAACAACTATGGGTATGCCTCTCGCCTTATATATTCTAGCTCCCATTTTTCTTCTTCAAGGTTGTAGCATGTCTAGTTGACCTTTACCTACCCTATGGATTTTGTTTAGAGAACAATGACCTTCCTATCTAATATACGCACTAGTTGTAATCGGATGTCTCCTTTTGTCTCCACCTGAATCAAAGTCCAATCAATAACATGGTTAGGATCATGCACATGCATTTTCATCAAATATACATTAAATATATTATGTACATTCATGGAAGTAGGAAATTCAAGCATGTATGCAACTATTCTTATTCTATCCAATATTTCAAATGGACCATAAAATATGGCTACTATCTTGGTACAATTTCCCAACTTCAATGAGATTTTCTTGGGCTTCACTTTCAAAAGAACATGCTTTCCCACCTTAAATTCTCTAGTTGTACTACTTTTATCTATATAAATATTTTTCCTACCTTGTGATGCTTTCAAATTTTGTTTAATTTTAACCATGTTCTCTTCCATGTCCTTGAGAAATTCTATCCATGGATGATTTTAGGGGATACATTTCGTTCATGGGCTAATTTTCCATGGTTTTTCCCAAAAAAAGATCCGCTATTCTAAAAATGATTCGCCCAAATTTAATAAGATAAAACTATTATACCTTAAAAATCGCCAAAATTTTATACAAACTACATAAAATCCTTAGAAATTTGAATATTTTTACAAAAATATCGCCAAACATTTTATAGTTGGCATACGAAGGATTAGTAAGATTTGCCAAGGTTTTTACATTTTAAAATAAATTTCCATCCTTAAAATAATCCATGATTCTATCCCAAGTACCACTATGTATGTTGGGCTGTCCCAGCTCACTAGAGTATTGCATTTTCTACCATTCAAACTTAGTTCCCTTATTTTGTAAAGAAGTGATGGGATTATAAATCTATAGAAACCTACTATAAATCTCCTATGGTATCTGGATAATCCCATAAAATATATAACTTCTAAAACATTCTTTGGTGTTGTCCATTCTCTAACGGCTTCAATCTTTTTTGGATATACTATTATATCTTCCTCTAAAATGATTTTCCCAAAATAATGGATATGCTCTTGGCAAAAATAGCACTTTATTAGCTTGAATTATAGTTTATGTTGATCACTTATCACTTTCATCACCATTCCCAAGTATTGTTCATGTTCTTCCCAAGACTTGGAATAAATAAGTATGTCATCTAAGAACACGAAAAACTTATCAAAATAGTTTTTGAATATCTCATTAATTAAGCACATGAAGATAGCTAGTGCATTAGTTAGTCCAAATGGCACCACTACAAATTCATAATTCCCATACCTAGCTCTAAAATTTGTATTACTAATGTTTCCCTCCCTGATTCTCACAAGATTATATCCTACTCTTAAGTCTATCTTTGAAAATATCTTTGCTCATCTTTGTTGATCAAATAGGTCATCAATTCTAGGTAGAGAGTATTTTTTCTTCATAGTATCTTTATTCATCTATCTAAAGTCAATACATATCCTTGGCATTCAATCCTTTTTTTTCACAAAGAATATTAGTGCTCCCCAAGGTGAAATACTTGGGAATATGTACCCTTTCTTCAACAATTCTTTCAATTGTATTTGTAATTCTTTTTTTTGGGGGTGTACTAATTCTATATGGAGTCTTGGAAACTAGGGAATTTATAGGTACTAAATCAATAGATAAATATATATCCCTCTTTGGTGGAAATCATGGTATTTCTTTGAATACATCCTCAAATTCTTGCAATAATGAAAAATATTCAAGTCTTAGCCCTTTGGTATTGTCTATCTCCTCCACATGCGACTACATACAAGTGACATCCTTTCCTCAAACATCTCTTAATATATAAGTCTGAAATAACCCTTATAGAAATGGGTCTTGGAATTCCTTGCACGGTGCTCCGATTTCCTTCTTCATGAAGACATGTCAATGTTTTATTATGGAAATCTAGGATAGCATGATGCTTGTCCAAATATTCCATTCCAATTAACATATCATAAGATCATAATGGTATGATATTCATATAAACATTGGTATTTACTCAATTCGTATCTATTGGACAACCTCTGACAACCTCATTGATCATTCTTTTGGTTTCAATGGCTAGTTGAATTAACCATGATCTTTCAAGATTAATTTTATTCAAATGAAATATGTCCACTACTTTCAGATCAATGTAACTATGGCTTTCTCCATAATCAATTAAAATGGAAACATACTAATTTATAATATTACCTTCCACCTCAATCATATGGGACTAATTTTTTGCTTTATGATCTTTTAGGGCTGCATATATCCTTGGAATATTTATGCATGTGTCTTCCACTATAGTATCCTCTTGAATGTTGTGCAATGTCTTCATTTTGTCTTCTTTGTGAGGCAAATCTTTGTACATGTGATATTATTTACATCCCCAACATTTAATTGGTATCCTTCCCATTTTTTCCAAGGATTCTTCCATATTGAATTCATTCTTAGTATGATGTGTTAGGACTATTTATATTGAAAGGAGATTTGAATACCTTCCTTCTATGATATGATTTCTCCTTATTATCCTTCCAAGATTTTTGAAAATTTTATCTACCTTTTTCCTTTCTCATAGAGGTACTTGGCCTTTCTAATGGTCTCTTTCAAAGTCTTGGGTTCATCAAATTGAAAATTGTCTCTGTAAAAATATGGAAATCCACTTAGAAACCTTTGTATTTTCGCCTTCTCCTCTTTCATAAAACCCACACATATCAGCAACTCCAAGAAATTATTTTCATATTCCTCCATGGTCATTCTCCCCAACTTGAGTTCAAAGAACTCTTGCATCTTCTCCCCATAGTATTTCTCTCAAAGATACTAATGTTGAAAATGTTTCTTGAACTGCTTCCAGGAAATCATTTTCTCATCAATGTGCTTGAATTGTTTCAAGTGATCCCACTATTGTTCCATTTTCATGTGTCACCTTTTATTTCTAATTTTACCCATATGTAGAAATTTTTCCCCTCCCATTTGTTTTATCTTACACCATGCTCCTAAACACAGAAAAAATTCACTATACTTAGCCATTTTTTTGACTTGTGCGGGATTCTTTACCTTGTGTCGATATTCCCTTTTTCATAATTGTTTTCCCATATCCCACAAAAAAAATTCCTCCCACACTAGTCATGTATCGCATAGTTCAACACTTGTTTATTTCCATTTTTTCTCATAGTGTGGAGAACCTAACCTTAATCTATTTTCCCACACATACTTCCTCTCTGCACATATTTCCCTCCACACAAATGGAACCTTTGTGCACATACACTTCCACACAAATCTTTTGTAGATAACTTCACACAGACCACCCTCTATACTCTCCATCTCTCTGACCCTCGCACTCCCGCACACCTTTACATTTCCCACACAACTACACTTACACACAACTACCATCTAAAGGGTTTGATCTCTCTATCCATAATCTATACTTAATGAAATATTCATCCATTTATTACACTTTACACAATGCTTGAGGGTCATTTATGATTGAATAATAGGTTCTGATTTGTCAGGTAAAGGGCATTGATCCTAGGTTAATGTGGATTAATTATCCCATTTTACCATGAACCACATGCTTTTCAAAATAACTTATATTTAGGGTTTCTCATATTTCAAAGGAAATTTGTATGCGTTGAAGGGATTTTTTAGTAAATTATATTCATGCACATAATTTTTAAATATCTTGATCTTTGTAGTTCAATGTCACGTATATCAAAGTTCATTAGAAGAATAAGAAGTATGGAAACTAGAAGGAGGAAAGGCCCTTTCTGTCAAGATATTCTTAACTCACCTTGCCACCAAAATAAAATCTTCCATTGGTCAAGTGTATATCAGTGGTTTCAGAGTCTATCTCCTGAAAAAAAGTGGAATAAAAAAATTTGGATGACTGGCTTAGTTAATGTCGATTGCATGCCTAAATGTTTTGACTTCAAGGAGTTGGTTTCTTGGTGCAACTGCATAACTGATTCAAAAATTAGCACAATTCAAGTAGTTGTTGAAGGGAATAACCATGTTCCACTAACTCCCAATATTTTTAAAAGAATGCTTCAATTTCCCTCCTCCAACAAAATTATTAGGCTTCCTGACACTGATTCTTTTATGGATTCTCAATGTGGTGGGATGAATTTGTTAAAGGATTTCATGGTTCCCTCTACATAAATTCTAGTGGACCTTCCATACATTAACATAACTTTGTTGGCAGATATGTAATGGTATTTTTCATGGCTATTTGCATGATTAATGGGACAAGAATCCACTTCTCATATTCCCAGGTATTTTTATATGTATTGCATTTTTCTTTTTGAAAAGAATCTATGTTCAACTGGGCTGAGGTAATATCAAATGATATTTCCTTTCAGCTGGAAAATTATTTAAAGGCTTAGAGATTCTTCATGACCATGTATCTGGTCCTAGAATTTTCCTATTGTAATGTGTTTGAGGGGGTACCCCTGAGAGGAAATTTAGATTTTGACAATGAACTAGTTCAATTTGGGTACCATGTGCTTTGGAAGCATAAGGCACCATTCCATTTTTTTTCTTATTTGAGATATATTTCTTAAATAATTTAGATATATGTTGAATGAAGAAGAACCAAAAGCAGAGGATTTCCTTAAAGGAAAATAAATTTTCATGTATGAAGAAGACCATACTTACATTAGATTGTATGTCGCAGAAAACATTAATAAGAAACTTAATATTATTTCACAACCATGGGAAACATTGGACAAGCAATTTTGGATACAATTTTGAGGAAAATCCCAAGTATGGAGGAGGTGCACAGTAGTAGAAGAAAGAAGAGAAGAGAGAAGTGGAGTGTGTAGTAAAGGTGCATTCAGGAGGGAAGTGCGTAGTAAAATCATACTTGGTAGTGAAAGGAAAGAGGATAAAAGAAGGATAATAAATAAAGGGAATAAATCTGAAAGATAAAGCGAGTGAAAAGGAAGGAAAGTAGTTTGGCATGCAAAAGAAGAAAGACACACAAAAACAGGAAGAAAAGCAGTTGAGAAGGAAAAATAAGCATGCAGACGCAAAAGAAAGAAAAGCTCATCCGAAAAAAGAGTCAACATGAGTTGTAATGAGTCAGAATGAGTGGAATTGGGTTTTGGGATTCAACAAGTAGGGTCTTGAGCCCTAGAATCCATGTATAAATATGTAATAGGTCGGGTAGAATAGGGGGCTTTTGTTGTTGTTCACGAGGAGAGTGAGAGAATAGACTAAGAAGGAAAGACTCTATGTCTTATTGTTAGGAAGAATTTGCAGAGAGAGGCTTGAACTGCAAAGCGGATAGGCAAAATGGAGGAAGAGATCCCATGAGATATCTATTGTAAGCACAATGTGCAATCCTAGAATGATTACAAAAATCATAATAAGGAATCCACTCGTTGTGTACATAGCCCAAAGTTTAGTGAACCATGTTAATTACTGTGTTTTCTTGTCTTTTCATGTGATTGATGATGATTAATATGTTTATGGATTTTAGACTAATATCTATTGATTATATGAACATTGTGATGTAGTTATGAATGTTACAGTGAATGGGTTTATCTTGAAATATATAGTATAATGGCACTATATAATTAAATTCACTAAGGAATAAAAGACATAGGATAATGCACAAAGAGTAGATAAGTAAGAACGAATAAGATGATTGCCTCACATCCCCTCACTACTGTGGAAACTTGGTTCCTAGAGCCCCAATAGATTCCTCGAGTGAGACTTCACTTGTCTGCAAGTGATGCTAAAAGGGTCAATATATGAAGAGTTTTGTTGGTTAAGATAAATTGAATCTAGGGTCTTACAACCACACACAAACAAATGGTTTCGTTGTCTAGAACCAGAATTTGTGATTGAGGGAATGTTTTGGAGGCTAAATAAGAAAGAGATCTTAGAATGGTTAGATGAAAAGGAACAATAATTTTCAAGAAAAGAGAATAGAAACCCTCGGATGAGAGACAAGAAATGGATGTAAATGTATGTGTACATATAGGTGCATGATATTTTCTTTGGTGAATTTTCAATGTTTTGATTAAGTGGTTAGAAATATTAGTGGAGAATACTGGAAGGTACTGAACCACAACACTGATAAACTAGACTCCTAAGTTGGTAAGGTGGATGAATTCTATAAGTAATAAGAATTATCACGTAGTTGATTTCTAGTTGGACAGTATATTGGGAGGCTATATTATAGAATTTGCAGTGGATTGTACCTAGTCATACAATCTTGTAGAGTGGGATTTCTTCAAAGTTCCATGCGGAAGGTTCATGAAATCATTGGGTACTTGGATCAAAATGTTGTTGTGTGACAAGTGAGTGATGACAATGGAGTCTAATTGCTAAGGGGATCTGTGCACTATCGAGCAATTTATATGCTAATGAATTCGACATAAATTATCAAACCAGGGAGTTCATAATCTTACGAGGTTAAAGTAAGCTAACCTAATCTAACGATTGAAAAATAAACACACGACTGAAATTGAATTGCACGAAATAAAATAAAAAAAGCATGAAATTGCATAAATTAAACATGATTGAGAAAGCATGAAATTAAACAAAGGAAAAATCATCTATAACAAAAACATGTTACAATGAAAAATGATAAATGATAAACATATGTGAGCTCACATAAAATCTATATTAACAACTCAAAATAACAAATCTATTATGGAGAAATCAAAATATTTACTCTATTACAAAATGATGAAATCCATGACTAACTCATTATCTCAAGAATAAAGACTAACTACATTCTTATTTTTTATTTCTTTCGCTCTTCCTCCTCCTTTTCAAATGAGGGGAGAGCCCTCTTATTTATACATGAGTTCTTTGAAAAGAAGATAAGCAACTCATAATTACAGATCCACTTTTCTCTCAACCAATTTTCTATAATTACAAAATTCTTATCCCACTTTTCCTCACAAATTCTCTCATGATATTCCTCCTTGAAATTAGCTTGAATAGTTATCTCCTTAAATCTTGAAATGGTGGAGGAAATATTGGAGAAGCTTTTTGAATTAATCCTTAACATATTCCTACACATTACAAAGCTCACACATTTTTTAGATATATATGAAAACATGTTGATTTTCTAATATTTAATCATAAATTCACTTATAATACTTAGAATAAATAAATTGGAAAATAATGTGGTGAACCCATATGTATTCATGGAAATGGTATAATGAAAGGTTAAATTAAGTGATATAATGCGAGGAATGGTGAAAGGAAAAGAGAATGAAAATGTGATAATTCTGAGACTCAACATGCACATAGGGAACCAAGGGATGACAAGAGGATAATATGAAGGTAGGAGAGAATGAAGGAAGAAATGAAGAAATAAGGGAGGGATGAGGATGAATAGGAACAAAGAAGGTGTATCAAAATAGGAGGATGAGTTTGGAATACTGCGTAGTGAAAGCAAGTATAAGAGGAGGAAGACTAGGGCTAGGAAAGGAGATCCACGTAGTGAGATTAAGGGAAGAGAACCCTACACAATCATCCATATCGTAGAAATACCATACATAAAAGGAAAGGAAGATAATTATTAGTGCATTCCTATAATAGAAGAATCGGTAATTCCTACTCAAACAGGATCATGTTTCAACTCCATGACCCCATGTGTGTCACCTAGATCAGAAATCACATTCAAAGATTTGTCAAAAGAGCTTGTAGTCAGTAAGGGAGAAAAAAATAGCAATAGCCAGAGCAGTGGAATGAATGCATATAGCAGAGTCAACCATCATCACAAAGGATATTTACTACACAAAAAAACATGGAAGGAGTAGAAAACACACTAAGATTTCCTGAGTTCCAAGGAGTTGGGTCAAAGGACCTAGAGAAACATCTATTTTTCGGTGAGACAATTTGGGCAGTGAAGAATGTCCAAGATGAGGCTGTAAATATTGTGCAGTTGGCAACAACATTTAGAGGCCATGCACTATTCTAGTACATGAAACTATAGAGTACCATGCCTACAGGACAATCAAGGACGTTAGCAGAAATTAGACAAGCATTGTTGAAAGAGTTCAATAATCCAAAGTTTGAGTTGTAGTACATTACAAAGTTGAAGGGAACTAAAAAGGTTCAGAGTGAAATAGTTTGTCATTATAAAAAATGTTTTAAGGGTCTTATGGGAATACTAAAATTCCAGATCCATGATCAACAACACCAAGAATGGTTTATTGCAGGACCTCTACCCCACATTCACAGGTCATTGACTCAACAAAATGTTGTGTCATATCATGAAGCATTAGATATTACATTGAAATTGGAAGTATCCCCTGTAGGACACAGTGGAGGGATGGCACAAATCTATATAGAGTTATCTGCCTTGAAAATTCCACTGGAATAACCTACAAAAGGGAAGGAGAAATGGGAACAATTATGTTGTACCAAGCTGTGTAGGACTGAAGACCACCATAAGGATGAATTCCTAGAATTTGCATAGTATTTGGTGACTGGAGCACCAAATCCATTACTAGGAGGGGGATATTGTGAAATATGTAAGAAATGGGGAAATCATTCGACCAAGTGTCCATTACTACAGAAGTACCAAAGTACACCAAAGAACCTATTTTGCAACTTTTGCAAGTTAGTCGAGAATGAAGAGAAGGATTGTCATGGATTTGATTTGATGAGAGAGAGAACTTTAGATATTTATAGGATTCAAGAGGAGAATGTTATGATATAAGGAAGTGACCCACAGTTAAATAATCAAAGAATTTTTAATCCAAGAAACATAGGAAATTATGGTAGAGGTCGAGGAAGAGGAAATTTTGGCATAGGAGGTGGAGGACCAATAATATGGTACAATTTTAATCAATCAGGACACTTAGCTCGTGACTTCCCAAATCCATGTACAACCTACACATACTGTAGAGCATTGGACATATTGTCCTGAACTACTGGTGAAGTGGAAGGAAAGAGGGAATTTGAACCAAAATCCAAATCATAATGTATATAAGATATCAGTCGAGACACGCAATGAAGGACCTAGAATAATAGTTGTTATGCGCGGAGGAACTAGAATAGGGGATGATGCAATGAATGGAGGGAAGCAGACTGAGAAATGGGTAAGGAAATCAGTAGGGCCTATGACAAGATTTGACCCTCGGCAAGAGAAGGAGACCTATCAGAAGGACATAAAATAGATATTAGGACCAAATTGGGTAGCATCAGCATCATCTGCATCGCATGTCTGGGATCACACTATGCCAGAGAAGCCACTTGGGAAGGTAATTACTCTAAGAAAAATCCTGAGAAGTTGCGTAGAGTTGATGAAAGATGAAATTGTGTTGAATGCGTTATATGAAATGATTGGTCATTTCATTCAAGAAAGGGAAATTCCTATCACACATAGGGTAGTGAATCAAGTACTGCACCAAAAGAGGACCAATGGAGAATTTTGATTAAGTGCGCAAATTAGGGAATATGATGTGGATAATATTATCTTGGACTTGGGGTCTGATGTGAATGTGTTACCAAAGGAGACCTGGGAGATGATGGGGAAGCAAAAGATAATTTGGTCTCATGTTCAACTAAGGTTGGCAAACCAACACAATATAGTGTTGATTGGTAGATTGATGGGAGTACCTATGAATATAGATGGAGTGCACAGTGTATCTTATATTGAATTCAATTAGATCATGGATGATTGTTGGCCCTTGACCAAGTTTTGAGGATTCTTGGTCATGTTTGACCTAATTTTGGGACTTCGATAGGCTTTTGAAGGTGGAGCGCAAGACGAAGCGGATATCGCAGGATCTCAGCCCCTTGTAGGGCCCTTTTTGGGATATGGGATTATGTAACGGGTATGGGAATGTCGGCCCATGGGTTTACCCATGCTTAGGCCTATTTTGTATGTATAAATAGATGTTAGGCAATGTAATGAGGATATAGAGATACGAATGGCTAAGTGCTAAAGTTGGATTTCTGTGATCAAGAGTTGTAAGTGCTTTGTGCATATTGTGTGAGACTTGCAAAGATAAGTGCAAGTCATTGTAAGAGACTGTGTGATGGCTTTGTGCTATACCCTAGCTAGAAGAGGGAGGATCTGGCGGAGTGCACGTAGATCTCCTGTCTTCTGCAGAGTAGAACTTGGATGATATGTGCCTATAAGGAGCTTGACCAAAGACAATAAAGAAGACAAAGAGTTGGTGGACGTAGCCCAGGGTGGGGGTGAACCATGTACATGATGTGTTGCTCTGCTTTGTACGATGTATTGATGTGATTATATGTTTATTTACTTAGTGCTTTAATATAGATGAATGATCTGTTGATTCTTAGTGCTTCATATTATGGATGGATGTTACATCTGACTGATATACATGTTCTTAGTGCTTGAATATTCTAGATCTAATATGTTTCATCGTGCTAAGTGTTGCTAGATGCTAGATCTGGTTGAATACTATGATGCTCTGTAATTAGGGTTTACTGCGATGTAACTGAGACTGAATATTGATGAATGTTAATTGTTGAGTGCTCTATTAAGTGTTATAATCACAGATCTATGTCCCAGCTAAGTTTGCAGACACGTGAGTCCTGCAACCACCCCTACCTCTACCTCGGGTGAGACTTCATCTTCTTCGCTGGTGTTGTCGAAAGGGCCGATAGTTAGGGTTTTGTTGGTGCGATGTTGTAGCATTGAACCCTGGGCCTGCCCCTGTGTCAAAAAAAGGTTCCATTTTTCGGACCTGAAACTATGATTGCTAGGAACTGAGGAAAAAGAAGCTTTGTGCGAAGATCGGACCTGAAACTGTGATTGTTTGGAACTGAGGAAAAAGAAGCTTTGTGCAAAGATCTAATTTGAATTTGTGAAATCTTTGTGCATATATCTTTCACCCTAATGTACAGTATTCTACCTGATATGTGAATCTTTGAGCCAAGAAGGGTCAAATATGAAGAAAAGAGGTAAGATCTGCAAGCTCTGTGCTCTGATAAAGGTAAGAATAGTGAAATTTTTTAGATCTGGAAACTTTGTGCTCTGTTAAAGATAAGATTAGTGGAATTTTTTTGTTCCTAAAGTATGGATCTAGATATGTTTGATAAGATTTTTCCTAGCTTGAAAACTAGGGAACTAATAGAAGAAAGAATATTTGATATGAGTAGATCTGATAAGAATAGTGAAATATATGTTATACCTATGCATAGAGAGAATGTTTGGACTAACAAATGGATGAAGGATCCTAGAAATAATTTTTTGCAGGTTATCTACCATGATCCGAGTGCGTAGTACAGGAAAGGTTGGGGATCATTTAAGAGAAAGAGAGGATTAAACCTTTGTTACAGTTGCAGAAAACTGGGACATCTAGCTAAGGAATGCCCTGGAAGAAGACCTAGTTGCCTCTTCTACAAAGCTATGGACCATCAAGTTTTCGATTTCCCTATAATTATTGCTAAGGTTGAAAGGATGAATATGAGACAAGAAGACCATGAGAAAGGTCAAGCAACTGATATTATGACAGAACCCCAAAAAGAATCAGAAAAAGTATTGCTACAAATGAAAGAAACCCTGAATGACCACCAACATATCAGCTTAGCAGAGATCTTCAAATAAAAAGAATGCATTGAAGCAAGAATAGGAGACTTCGACATTGACTGTATTCTGGATGAGGAAACACAGGTGAATATCATGACAGAAAGAACTTGGGAAATTTTAGGAAAGCCTGCTATGATTCCTTCATTGGGAAGAATAGGATTATTTAGAGGAAAGTTGATAACCCTATGTGGAAAGCTTACCCAGATATCTATGAGTGCCAATGGAAATTCGACAGAGGAAGAATTTGAAGTTGTTAAATTTATAGAGAACAACACTCCATTTGCTATGTTACTAGGAAAACCTTGTATTGAAGGAGATCAGGCCAGGAGGTAAGAAGAAGAAATCTTAGAGAAGAAGAAGCAAGATTTGAAATATTTCATGACTAGGCGGATCGCACACTTGATTGAAGAACAGGAAACCTGAGCAAATCTATGTAAGACCAGAGACTTGGATGTCGAAGTAGGAAGAACACTAGAAGAGCCACAGAAGACTAGAGTACCTATTCCAGATACAAATGAAGTATTACCCCTAATTTCTAGGAAAGAATCTCACCAATGTGAAGTTACTCTGCCAAAAGAAGACAAGAATTAGAATGGAAAAAGGAATCCTGAGATGAAGCTCACCGGAAAGAAGGATAGAAAACTAAGTAAGAAGAGAGATAAAATTGAAAAGTTACAGCAGGTTCCAGAGGGAACTTCGCAGAAGGAAAATTTGAAAAATTGGAACTTCGTCGGGATATCAGAACAACATCGCATGGCACTTCTCCATGGTGATGCAATATAACCATTGGGGACAGTATAACCATTCGACCGATGGCCTAAATGGATAGAAATGCATTTATGATCATAAAGTCACCACCAGACCATTGGGACCGCACTATAACGGACAGAAATGAGTTAATGAAGGCTTCTCAACCATTGCAAGAGATTCATTGCCAAGTTATCTATTTATCCTGTCGTGCCATGCAACGAGAACACTTTTTCTAACCATGAATATAAGCTCGCAGACTATTTGATTTCACATAGAGATCATCGCGCTATTACCATTCATCCCGTTGCATTGAGAAGTTACTCTTCTAACCTAAGATATTCAATGATGAGAGTGCATGTTGGATGAGCTTAGCGCTGCAAAGAAAATTGTCAAAGAATTTCTCATTGACCTAATGATTGAAAGAGTAATGTCTGAAAGAGAAATGTCTACAAGTATTCAAGCGTCATTGACGAGAGGAGTGCAAGCCTCTCCGTCGAACTGATTACGGAGCCAGATCATCCCGACCATCAGCAGAAAAGAGAACCAAACACAGAGATGACCTAGAAAATGTGAAGTTGATCCCGTCCATATTGCCCGATTACATCTCGCCTCTGGTTGGCATGGTGAGTTGAGATTGCGTGCCAAGATATTTCGAGTACTCCATGATTACTGTGTACCTCCCGAAGGGGATACACACAGTTCGAGCGCAGCAAGACAAGATCACATCATTTAAGTTCAATGACTTCAACCTCAGAGATCGCAAGAACTACAGTATGCTCACCCCATATAAATACCTGACCAGGATGAAGGAGAAGAACTCAAAGATAATCCCTCAACCATGGAAGATGAACCTTGCGCAATCCACCCTCCTAAATGTAATGAATATCCCACACTTCGGAAGGCACCAGGAAGTCAACGCATGTGTCAAGATATTGCTTTCATGTTACCATGGTGGCTACTTATGGCTAGACAGTCGTATTACAATCAATCCGACATTGATCCATAGGATCAAAGAATTAAGTATGCAAGGACCTGACCTGCAGGAGTTCTATCCAGGAAAATCCACAGATCGTGCGCTAGCACAGAAGATCAAGGATACATACAACAATGTTGAAAAGGAAACGTGAGGCTACAAGGTAGCCTCCATCCAAAATGGCGCAGTGTGCCTATCCTACCAGCTAATAGACAGAAAGTTAGTAAGGAAGAACAGACCTACGCAGGTCACAGGATTTGTTGTTGACCTCGCAGGGAAGTGCGTGGAAGGTTTACAGATGAACTGGGCGAAGTACCTAGTTAATCAGTTGGAACTAGATTGTCGCAAAGCATAGGATCAGAGCTACGAGTTTCACTTTAGCTGGCTCATGATCCTCATCGCCTTTGTTTTCTGGGAGATGCCAGAAGGTGCGACCTTCCCAGATATTAAACCTTTTGAGCCGCTTGCTGTGAAGTTCACTACCCTTTGGTACTCGAGTGATATGAACAAACAATGGCAGTTGAATGTTGTTTTTCACACCTATTACTTGTAGCTAAAGAGAGCCATCGAAGTTAAACCTCACATGACTCTGAACACCCTGCAGAGGTTATGTCCCCTGATGAAGTTTTGCGCAGATCGACACTTCATATACATAACAACGCGAGCCGATGAACATAAGGAGCAACTTCAGTCATACTAGAAACTCATAGAAGAATACCTAGAGGAGATCACTAAGGACTGGTTTTCATACCTCCTTATTCCCACAAAACCTATAGAGATGTCTGACCCTGACAGCCCAGAGACCACGCATAAAGAACATGATACACCCGGGCCCAGCCGAATGAAGAAGACTGAAGAGGTCCAAGATTTAAGCAGTGCCTCCGAAAAGACTGCTTCAGTATCACTTGACCAAGGGGGTGATGATGAAGTAGAAGAACTAAATGGAAAAGGAGCTTAACAGAATCCAGGCGAAGTAAAACCGCCTAGAGATGAGGTTGATACCCTGAAGAAGATGAAGGTTTCTCCCCCAAAACCTTCTTCCTGGAAGAAATTGAAATCCATTGTGACCAAGATGAATATTGTGCTTACTGCCGATGATTTTGACTTCATCATCGCATCTCTCAACGATGCTTCGCAGAAATTGTGGAGAAACAAGAAGCCAAGTAGGAGGAAATGTATGATAGAATTGAGGTCGAAATACGAGGGGTACAACAGGCCCTTCAGTCCAATTGCTCAGTCTCCATTTCACCCTTTCCATCAGGAGAACCAGAGTTGGGAGATGAGCCAACCCAACTCCACTAACTAGATGATGTGATCGAATCTCGCCTCCATCGCACTCAAGAAGAAACAAAACAAGCCACCCAAGCCTTGAAGCAAGTGAAAGTCGTACTCATAGAAAAATGTAGATTTGCAGAATAGGAGAAGGTTTCTCTCCAGGCAAAGTTTGAAGAAGAGAAAGCCCAGATGCAAAAAGAAAAAGAACAGTTGCTCACGGAGAAACTTGAAGTGAAAGAAGCAATCAATAGAGCACTCTGCTCTATGACAGGCTTAGATCCATAAGCATAAGACTGAGTCATGCATCAAGTAGAGTAGTTCACTGAAGCTATCCAACAGCTACAACAACGAATCATAGACTTAGAGCTCTGCATAGTGCCCAACACCTCGTAGGATGTGAGGGATCAAAGAGAAGCAACTGCTCGAAGTGTAGTTGAGAGAATGAAGTCCCTTGCCATGGAATGTAAGCAACTCACTGATCACAGTGCCCAGACCTATGAGAAACTCACTTAGAATCCAGAACTGAAGGCACTGGAGTCACAACTCCAAGAGGCGAAGTATCAAGAAGAAATTATACAAGCACAGTTGAAGCCCTTGTCAGTTATGGAAAGAATGAATTGATCCCAGGAGCATCACACTGCCCAGAAGAAGGTCCACACTATCCAGAGCAAATTCATGGAAGTGACTCAGAGGCTCCAACCTATACAAGATAAGGCTTACCAACTGTTCACCGAGATCGAAGGTTGAGGAACATAAATGGAGCAAGTCATCACTGCAGCTGAACAATGCCTAGAGGGACCTGTCAATGAAGAATTCATACAAGAGTTCATTGAACAAGAGGTTGTCACACAACAACAAGTCTAAGAATCTTCATCCAAGATCGAGGCTTTTGAAGCAAAACTAGTCTGATCAGAGTGACTTAGAACGAGTCAAAGGTGAGTGTTGGGGGCCTATTGTCCCTTGACCAAGTTTTGAGGATTCTTGGTCATGTTTGACCTAATTTTGGGACTTCGACAGGTTATCAAAGGCAAAATGCAAGACAAATTAGAGATTGTGGGATCTCGTCCCCTTTTAGGGCCCTTTTATGGATTTGGGATTATGTAACAGGTATGGGAATGTCGGCCCATGGGTTTACCCATGCTTAGGCCTATTTTGTATGTATAAATAGATGTTAGGTGATGTAGTGAGGATATAGAGATACGAATGGCTAAGTGCTAGAGTTGGATCTTTTTGATCAAGAGTTGTAAGTTCTTTGTGCATACTGTGTGAGACTTGCAGAGCTAAGTGCAAGTTATTGTAAGAGACTGTGTGACGGATTTGTTCTATACCCTAGCTAGAAGAAGGAAGATATGGCAGAGTGCATGCATATCTCCTTTCTTCTGCGGAGTAGAACTTGGATGCTATGTGCTTGTAAGGAGCTCGACCAAAGATAATAAAGAAGACAAAGAGTTGGTGGACGTAGCCCCAGGGTGGGGGTGAACCACGTACATGCTGTGTTACTCTTATTTGTGTGATGTATTGATGTGATTATGTGTTTATTTTCTTAGTGCTTTAATATAGATGAATGATCTGTTGATTCTTAGTGCTTCACATTATGGATGGATGTTAGATTTGACTAATATACATGTGCTTAGTTCTTGAATATGCTAGATATGATCTGGTTCATCGTGCTAAGTGTTGCTACATGCTAGATCTGGTTGAATACTGCGATGCTCTGTAATTAGGGTTTACTGCAATGTAACTAAGACTGAATATTGATGAATTTTAACTGTTGAGTGCTCTGTTAAGTTTTAGAATCATAGGTCTATGTCCCAGCTAAGGTTGCAGACACCTGATTCCTGCAACCACCCCTGCCTCTACCTCAGGTGAGACTTCATCTACTTCATAGGTGTTGCCGAAAGGGTCGGTAGTTAGGGTTTTGTTGGTGCTTTGTTGTAGCGTTGAACCCTGGGTCTGCCCCTGTGCCAACAATGATAGTCAACCATATCCAACACTGATGGGACTTGAATGGGCACTTGATAATCAAGTGATGATTAATCTAAAGAGGAGGCAGATGATATTTGAGATAGGAGACTTGAATGGTATTGTACCCTTGGATCCAATAGAAGGGAAGAGGTACATAGAGCCAGCAAGAGGGAATGAAATTGACAAACTATATAATATGACTACATGGATGGATGATTATGTTAACCCCACTTCATATGGTGCAATAAGCTGGAGAAGCATTAGCTCGTGTGTGTCAGATTCAAAGGAAGGTATAGAGCATTGGCAGTAGAGGATGCATAAAGTATCAACTAGACGATGTGCACGCATAATGTGATCACTGCGCTGGATTGGAATGGAGTTATGTGATCCACCTAGGTGTTGTGGATTAATTGATATAAGGTCATTTGTAAATGCATTTGAGTTTCAGGTACTAGAACAACAAAGGATGTTGGCACTAGATGTTGTATTGAAAGATTATCCATCCAGGTGGTGGGTTGCACACAAAGAGGGAATGGAAGACTAGTCAAAGTGTAGGAGACTAATGCAAGTGAGATTTGGTACAAAGTTAGAGAATATTGCACAGAAGTATATAGGGATAAGTGACCCGACAGGTCATATTGAGAAGTGCAGAACTATATGTAGTTTAGTACCGAAGAAGGAATGGATGCACAGGTTTATACATATACTGGATACAATTCCAAAGAACTGATACTTGGAACTGGAAATGCACAGAGAAACAACAAATTTACTTTTGAACACGAAAAATTTACTTTTGAACATGAATCTCCACTAGTAGATGCATTATTGCAGGTCATTCGAACCAAGATATTTTTAGAAGAAACGTTGATGGAAGTGGTACCTGTGTGCAGTGCGCACATAGATTCTATGATTTTCCATGAATTGTTGGAGTGTTACATTATCGCTAAAGAAGAATATGATGAGGAAGATCCAAGGAATGTGGAAGTACCTAAAACTGAGGGAGAACGTGTAGTAGAAGGGATAGATCTTGAATCTATTGCATACACACAACCAAAAAGTACATGGAAGGTAAACATTGGGATGATAGAGAATCCCAAGTCTACGCAAATAGGATATTAGTGGAGTTATGAAATTGTGGAGAAGATTGCAGATTTATTATGTGAATATCGGGATATATTCCCAACGACATTCTCATAAATGAAGGGGATAGCTAGTGAATTAGGCGAGATGAATATCCCTTTGAAACCAGGTACTAAACCAGTTGATTAGGTGAGATGAATATCCCTATGAAACACCTCTAAAAATATATGACGCACTGTAGAAGGTAGTAATAGATGCAACAAGTAGGCAGTAATAGACCCTGGAAGGAGACAGTGATAGCTACACAAATCAGGCAGTGACTTGGGATGAGTCACGATGTCAGTGTTGGGGTCCTATTGGGCACAGGACCATTTTTGGGGAAAAGGCACAATGTGGAGGAAATACATTTGGCAGGGAGGCATGTGAGGTGCACATGCAAGAAGATGGGAAAGAAAGACATATGGTAGGAAAAGCAGTGGATGAAAGGAAAATGCGCATGTAGAGGAGGAAATCGTTCAAGTCCATCATGCAAGAATAACTAACTATGTTAGGGTTTTGGTAAGAGACTATAATGGTTGATGAGACAAAAACACATACAAATAGATACCTAGGAGGTCTAGGTGGGGGTTCTGCTTATTAAGTGTTACTCGCGTGAGAAGGAGTAACTGGTCTGTAACACGATTGTAATATGATCCAGTCTTATAAGATGTTGAGATGTAGAGGGTCAAAAGGGTAGATATTGAGGGTTATATCACAGGCTAAGGAGCCTGGTGTGATCTAGTTCACCTCATAATAGATCTCAACTCAACTGAGGACAAGTTATAAAGCGTGTGGCGATGTAGTTTTGGAACCGCCATAATAAATGAGCTTGAGAGATAGATCTTTGTGGACGTAGCCCAGGAGGGGGTGAACCACGGTAACACCTGTGTTATGTGATTGAATGTTTGTGTCCCTTTTACTGTCAATAAGTAGGTGTTAGAATGATGTATGTATGAATTAATGGATCTAATTATGCTACATGCATGGATGAGAATGATGGTATATTGCTCTAATAATCAGATATAATTCACAACGCACAATTAACAGATCCCCATTCAGTCATGGAATGCAATCATTTGAGAATTGTAGTCACCCATTAAGACGATATCGGGTGAGACTGCAGAGTGCACTCTATGTGTTGTGTTGCCTTCTGGTTTACCAGGAGGGCCAATAGTTTTAGAGGCTTTGTTGGATCTCCAGTAGATCTGAACCTGGGTCAAATCATGTTAAATATATAACTAAGATAAGAAACCAACACCTCACAATGAAAAATGTCAATGTGCTAGGGTATTCCTTCAAAAAATATGCCATATCCTCATCAAACACCTTGCACCACCAAACCCTAGCATTCCAAGTGATGATGTCATTCCCTAAAAGTGAAGTGTATGGCCTCCAAAGGAAAATGTTGGGGCTAGGAAAGCTAGCGATTCACCTCCAATGGATAATAAAATGTCTCCAAAGGTAACATCTCTAATACAAGCTATCCCAATGAGTGGGGTATGGCGTTCACTTTATGGGTTTCATGCCCCCATGAAATCCCAAGCAAGGCTTGTTCCTCAACAAGTATCCACCAAGCAAGGTCCTACAAAGACAATCAAATTTGCCCTCCAAGGTTCTCAAGTCATATGTATCATGCCAAGTAAGTCACATTTAATACAAGAACCATCTAAAAATGTGCATCAAGTCTACCCTTTCAAATAAAACTAGTGCTCAAAGACCCTATGAAATTTTCCAAATTTAGATATGGGAGGGGTGTCATAATGCCCTATTGGGTGAACCAATTCCTCAAGTGGGGAATGTTCCCAAGGAGAATCCTTTCTAGGTTATGTAGTGAATGTGAGGTGGATGGGGTTAGACTTCTAGGTATGGAGTTTCATGACATACAAGGGCTTGTATTGTCTCATTTATGGGTGCCTTTGATGAGGGCTAGCCACATCCTTTTCCACTTTTTGTTTTTAAATAATTTTTTTCCAAGCCCTTTATTAGCCATTCATTTTGCATGTGTTTCCATGTTGAAAATAGTAAGGGGCACTACAAATAAATGCATATCCCACATACACTCTACCTTGGAAAGAATCATTGATCAATTAGTTATTTATTTTATGGGTCCCTCATTTTTTTTAGAGGTGTTTCATTGCTCTTAGGATCTCAGGGTGATATTTTATTGCATGATTTTTTTCTAGGGAACCTATGAGCCTAGTAGCCCCTTCTTCCCATTAAATGAGGTACATGCCCTTCTTGGGTCAATAATCCCGAAAACCTAAAAGATGGGAAAACAAAGGGTAAGAAGTAATGGAAGGTTTCTAGTATGAGAGGGAATGGTACAATGATGGGCTTCAAGGAGACCCTCCAGTACAACCCTTTCCTTGAGGGTGGCCACTTACTAGGAAACCATGACACTCACCAAGGTGAAATAGGGGAAAATCACAATTTCCAAGAAAACAATCCATAATCAAGATAATATTTAATGCAACATAATCAAACGATTCAAGTATTAAGGTGACACTTACCATGATACTTGACTTGTTACCTCATGGAGCAAGAACCACTATCTTCCAAAACCAAGTTGGCGTGGTGAATTCCATCATGATGAACAAAGAAGTATGGTGGTGAGGTGAGGTGAGGTTTTGTCTGTGTGAGTGGACACTGTCAGTCAATCCATCTCTTGGTACTCCATGTGTACAACTTGAGGGCCTTGAGATATCATATCCTTAGTAAACCCTAGAAATTGGGGTAACATATCCAATATAATGTTAGATATTAATAAGAAATTCCCTAATAATTTTCAAATTTATGTAATGATAGTATCATACTGATGTGCAAATACAATCATGTTCAATTCTTCTTATATGACTTGAGCACTGCATTCTATGGTAATGAAGTTGATAATGATGTATTAACATATATGCATTCTCAATTACACATTCTAAATATTCAAAGTGTTTTCAAACTCATTCACGACATTATTATTTTCCTTGTTTGTCTAAATTTAGATTCAATTGATGATGTATTGATAGCTTCTATAGAAACAAGAGATACTTGAACTGTAATTTCAATTGTTTATTCCGTTGTATTAGAAGCATCAAAAACTTTTCGAAAAAAGCATTTCCCTAAAAAAGTTTTTTTATGGTATCCTTGTAAAAAATGAATAATTAAATTTAATGTGTCATGCTACCTTTAATGAAATATTAAATAAAAAAATTAGTT
>ML802881.1:23073-67855 GCA_009831015.1 Picea engelmannii | reverse complement strand
TGGCTTCATCTTTCCAATCCATGTTTTCCATGTCTCATGCACCTTCTAACCATAAGAATGCATGGTTATGTGATGATCCATTGTGTTTCCACTCATACATATCAAAATGATAATGAAGATATGAGCATACAAGAAATATTAAAGTTCTATATCACAAGATAGAGTCTCCAAATACATGCATGTACCAGTAATCCTTAGCGTGGAGGTATTTTCCAATGACTTCATAAAGAAAAATGTTGGATGTACATTAAAACAATAAAGAAAAATGGTGCATGTACATTAAAACAATATGTGGATATTTGATAACATTATCAATCCTCCAACAATTTTTATTTTGCAGAGTAAGAGGTGCACTATCAGGCATAAGCTTATGCAAGTTTGACCACTTAGTGTGAAGAATAAAGTTGGGTTATCATGTCAGTAAGTTCACTATGACATGTATTCTAGTATGTCTTTATGCACCGAAACAAATTAACCATTCAACCAATTTAGTGTGAAGAAAGTCATTGAGTTCTTTATTAACAGGTAGTCCATCTTCTATATTTATTTTTACAAATACAACAAATGTTCCTTGGCTTCAATTCCTCATTATCATGTTCAACAAAAAAATAGTGAAACCTTATATGTTTATCAAATCTTTGGTCACAATACTAAGTAGGTGTAATGCATAATCATGTAGGTGAATATTCACTTAGCATCACTGTAACCACTGTAACTAATTAGCAATACATGTCGGGAATAATGTTGGGAAAACCACGATAAACAAACACTTGGTGTTGTATTTATTTACCAATGACAACACAAGTTTATCCATTTAATTAAATTTTGATATTTGGTTGTGCATTAATTAAATAAAACCTTTGTGATGCCAAGGCAAAATAATTCTCTTTTCATTTCCAGTGCCTCTATTATTTGTGTTCTCTTTTTGAACTCTTTCTTTTTTATTAATTGGTGCACATCGTTTTCTTCATTGAACACCCCATTTGTAGAAGAGCTAGCATTATCTTCCTAAATATTCAATATAGAGAAAAATATAATATGCATTGAAAATTACATTTTTATGTTGAGTTATGAAAATATATTTTACAATAGTGATGTAATACCTATGTTATGCTAATGCTAGTACATATGCTATCCATATTTTCTATTGCATTTTGGAATACATCATTTATGGTGAATACATAGTTCAGTGTGTTTGGTAATCTAATTATAGAAGTGATACCATTAAAGTTGGTTGAAATATTTTGTGTGGATGCTTTTTTATTATAACGATTCATTTTAGTATATTGGTTTTTTATACCACCATTATTATGTGTTGGTATTGAATGTAGAAATTCACTTGGAAGATATGATAGTTTCATGATATCAACCAAATTTTGGAATTTGATGGGTTGGTGATGTTGAGAATCAAGATATTTTTTGGATAATTCAACACTATTGTTTTTTCTCCTCCATCTGAGGATGTAATATTTTTTTTTTATAATTTAAATGACATTTGACATTGGTATATTTTTTATTTTCATGATATAATATTTGGTAGAATTGATTTCTTCTTTCATAGGATGTTTGAGATTGATTTTGGTTGTTGATATTTCAAACTCTAGTATTGGATGACATATATATGAAGATATACACATTAATATGTTTAAACTATGTCAAATAATATTAGAAAGTAGAGAGAAAAAATACTATGAAAATTACACTATGTCAAATAACATTAGAAAGTAGAGAGAAAAAATACTATGGAAATTATATATCTGAAACTAGAGAATAAAGTAATTCATTTTCTATGATGGAAATAAAATAAAATAAATCATTCCTCACAAAAAAAAAAATCAAATTGATTTTTTTTATTTAATATTTCATTAAAGTTAGCATGTCACATTAAATTTAATGATTCATTGTTTTTACAAGGATACCATAAAAAAAAACTTATTTAGGGAATCTTTTTTTCTAAAAGTTTTGTATGTTTCTAATACAATGAAATAAACAACTGAAATAACAGTTCAAGTATCTCTTGTTTCTATAGAATCTATTAGTACGTCATCAATTGCATCCATATTTAGACAAACAAGGAAAATAGTAATGTTGTGAATGAGTTTCAAACATTTTGAATAGTTAGAATGTGTAATTGGGAACGCATAGATGTTGATACCTCATTATCAACTTCATTACCATAGAATGTAGTGCTCAAGTCATAGAAGAAAAATTGAACATGATTGTATTTGCACATCAATATGATATTGTCATTACATAAATTGGAAAATATTTAGGGAATTTATTATTAATATCTAATGTTATATTGGATATGTTATCCCCATTTCTAGGGGTAACTTTAAGGATATGATGTCTCTAGGCCCTCAGGTTGCATACATGGAGTACCAAGAGATGGATTGATTGACAGTGTCCACTCACATAGATAGAACCTCACCTCACCACCATACTTCTTCATTCATCGTGATGTCATTCACCACGCCAACCTTCTTCCGAAAGAAACTGAATCTTAATCCATAAGGTAATAAGTCAAGTGTCATGGTAAGTGTCACCTTAATAATTGAAGAATTTGAATATGTCGCATTAAATATTCTCTTGATTATGGATCGCTTGCTTGGAAATTTTTCTTTTTTCCCTGTTCAACCTTTGTGAGTGGCATGGTTTCCTAGTAAGTGGCCACCCTCAGGGAAAGAGTTGGTACTAGAGGGTCTCCTTGAAGGGTCATCATACCATTGCCACTCATACTTGCCACCTTACATTTCTTATTCCCCTCTGTTTCCCCATCTTTTAGGTTTTCAGGATTATTGACCCAAGATGGGCATGTACCTCATTTCATGGGAAGAAGGGGCCACTAGGCTTAGAGGTTCCCTAGAAAAACCATCATGTAGTAAAATATCACCCTGGGATCCTGAGAGCAATGAAACGCCTATCAAAAAAATGAGGGACCCATAAAAAAATAACTAATTGATGAATGATGCTTTCCAAGGTAGAGTGTATGTTGTCTATGCATTTCTTTTTAGTGCCCCTTACAATCTTCAACATGGAAACACGTGCAAAATGAATGGATAATAAAGGGCTTGGGAAAAAATGCTTTAAAAACAAAAGGAGGAAAAGTATGTGGCCAACCCTCTCTATATTTTAACCTTGTACAATTATTTACTGCAAACATATTTTCAATAAAATAACAAAAAAGATAAAATGGAAAATACACACATTACACGGAGATTTTTCCCCTAGAAACCCAAACCGAGAAAACCAGCATATTATTTATTCCTCTCCACATACATTGTTTACAATACAATATACATATAGGATCTCGTAGTATCCAAAACCCTAATCCAATAACCTGGATTAGTCAACAACCCTAATTCCTTAATCGAAAATAGAAAACCATCGATGAAAACCATGTGCTGAAAAACCGACCAAAAACAGACACAAAGAATATAACACATACCCAACATTCTCCCACTTATTTTTTCTTTGCATACAGGGGGTTACAAGGTTACATATTCAATAATTCAGGACAACAATTCCCATAGATCCTCTTCACCAATAGAACTTCTCAATGCTCACAGTTTTTGTTATTGAATCTGCAACATTCTTCAAAGTGTCCACCTTCATCAGTAACACCTTCTTTTTCTCAAACATGTCTCTCACAAAGTGATATTGAACATAAATATGCTTTTTCTTTGAATGATAAGTTTGGTTCTTCACCAGAAAAATTGCACACTAGTCATCAAAATCTATCCCTACAGCTTGTTGTACCAAACCAATACCCGAACACAATATTTGTAACCATATTGCTTCCTTGCTTGCATGAGTGGATGACATGTATTCAGTTTCTATTGTTGAAAGTGCCACTACAAACTATATTTTCGCATCCAATTGATTGCTCCTCCAAACAGGTTAAACACATACCCTCTTGTAGATATTATATGATCCATATCTCCAAGCCATTCTATATCCATAAAGCCATGTCTGTCCAACACTCTGTCCAAACCTGGTCTTCCTTGGTAGCATAATCCATAACTAGTGGTTCCACGCAAATACCTGAAAACTCTCTTTACTGTCTTCCATTGTTCCTTCCCTAGTTTTGACATATACTTGCTCAAAACTCCCACTATATGTGCAATGTTCAGTCTAGTACAGACCATTGCATACATCAAACTACCAACTGCACTCGCATATGGAACATGATACATATCCTACTCCTATTCCTATGTATTGGGACATTGATCCACAAATAACTTTACACATATATGAATAGGGACCCTGACTGGTTTACATTCCTGGATATTAAACCTCTGCAATATTGTCTCGACACATTTTCTCTAATTTAACTAGAGCTTCCTGTTTTTCCAATCTTTTTTAATTTCCATGCCCAAAATGAAATTTGCAACACCAATATCCTTCATGTGAAATTTAGAGGACAACTGATTTTTCACATCCTTGATAATCTCCGTGTTGTTTCCTATCAGCAATAATCCACATACAAGACCAAATAAATCACATGATCACCAATTAATTTGAAATATACACAGTGATCCTCTTTGCTTCTTGTGAAGCCAAGTCCCAACATACAAGTATCAAATTGTTTATACCACATCCTTGGTGATTGTTTTAAACCATACAGGGATTTTTCAACTTGTATACCATCTCCTTCCTTCCCTTCACAGAAAATCCTTTTGGTTGTTTCATGTATATTTCTTCTTCCAAATCCCCATGTAGGAATGTTGTCTTCACATCTATCTATTCTACTTCAAAATCAAATGCAGCGACAACCGATAACAGAAATATAATAGAGGTTAACTTGGCAACAAGAGAAAAAATCTCACCAAAATCAATTCCCTCAACCTGGGAATAACCCTTTTCTACTAGCCTAGATTTGTATTTCTCCACTTTTCCTTCTTCATTCAGCTTCTTTTTAAATACTCATTTGCTTCTAATCGGATTTCTTCCAGTCGACAACTCCACTAGATCCCAAGCATCATTCTTGTCCAAGGTTGTCATTTCTTCAACCATGGCCTTTTTCCATAGTTTTCCATCCTATGAATCCATTGCCTCCCTAACAGTTCTAGGATCATCATCAGTAATAGACAAATCAAAATTTGAACGAAAATCAGGTGGATTATATTGTTCCAGTGTCCTTTTTTCTCAAACCATTCTCCTCAATACTAGAGTATGAGGGTCTTATTCTTCTTATTATTGTTCTTCTATAGAGTCTAATTCATCATCCTTCGACTCAAACTCTATTTTCTTCGGTTCTTCCTTACTTGGTAGGGCTTCCTATTTAACAACATCTTTAATTTCTCTAAATACCACATCTTGTCTATACACAACCTTCTTAGTTTCTGGGTTCCAAAGCTTATAACCTTTGAGACCATACTTATACCCAATAAAGATACACTTTTCATCCTTCTTATCTAGCTTACTATTGTTTTCCTTTGGAACATGAACATAGGCCTCACAGCCAAATACCTTGATATGTTTGAGAGAGGTTTTCTTACCAGTCCATACCTCATGTGGAGTCTTGTCATCCAATGTTGATGATGTTTATCGATTGACTAGGTAACATGTAGTACCCACTACCTCTGCCCAGAATTCTTGCCCTAACCCGGCACCATTGAGCATGCACCTTTATTTTTCCATCAGCGTCATGTTCATCCTTTCTGCAACTCCATTCTACTGATGTTTATAAGGAGTATTCATCTTCCTTGATATACCACATTTCTTACAGAATTCTTCAAATTTATTCCTATGGAACTCTCCATAATTATCCGTCCTCGGAACCTTAATTATTTTATCTATTTGATTGTCAAAAAGAGCCTTAAACTCTTTAAACTTGTCAAATACTTCATATTTCTTCTTGAGGAAATATATCCAAGTATTCCTCGATAATTTGTCTATATATGAGACATAGTACATAGATTTTCCCAATGATGGAACCGACACAGGTCTAAACACATCATTGTGCACTAGATGTAAAATTGCTTCTTCCCTTGTTGCACCAGAGGGGAATCTTACCCAATTCTACCTCACATATACACAATGTTCACAGAAATCAAAATCCAGAGAGAAGATAGACATACCTTCAACCATACCTTTACCATGTAGTAGTCCAAGACCCTTCTCTCTAATATGCCCCATTCTTTAATGCCATCGCATAGCCTTTTCTCTAGATACTATAGGATTTTTTTCTTCCTCAAATCCAATATCATGAACAATGGAACTATTACACCCATCACCAATAGTACTTCCTTGCATCTTATACATATTTCCAATCTCAACTCCCTTCAGCAACACCATTTCTCCTCGAACCATACTACAAGTTTCTTTTTCAAATATTGTTTTTACCCCTTCATCATCCATTTTTACTACAAAAAACAACTTTCTGGCCAATCATTGGATGTGAATAACACCAAGTAGTGTTCTAATCCTTCCATCTATGAGCCTCAAATTGAATTTTCCTTGTCCTATGATTTTGGCTATCGAATCATCACCTAGGACAACATTACCTCAATCATACCTTTCATATTCATAGAACCACTCCTTGTGGGGACTCATATGAAAGGATGCACCTGATTCAACCATCCACGCCTCATGATCTGCATGTGTTCTTGAAGAATCCAATTACACTTCCCCTCCTTCTTCCTTGGAGGTATTTTCTTCTATAGATAGAGCACCTTTATATCCCTTCACTCTCTCAATTCTTTTGGATCTATGTGGTGATCCAAATGATTAAATTATCATAACATAACAGAATTACACACCATGTATAGAATGTGAGCATGGAGAAAAACTCCAATATAGATAAGTTACAAAATAACTCCTTAAATAATAGGGGAACCCCCTCCAAATAACCAAATACCTTTCATACTTCACAATTCACATCCTCCAATAATGAATACATGAACTCTATATATACCTATGCACATGAGGCCCCTTTACCATTAGGTCGACCTTATTACATATATATTTACACATTACATGTACATTTAGGACCATATATGCCATCCCCTCCCCCCCCGCCCCTTGGGGTCATATCATATATATTTAGCCCCATATATGTTTCCCTCAAGTCATAACAATCTACATTCCATCTTGAAGTTCCCTTTATCACAAACATACTATCCCATGAGTCTGGTAGTCTGGTAAAGAGCACAGTAAACTGATACACTTATCTTCATCTGAAATTTTAATCTCAACAAATAATAGTTGACTTACCACAATATTGAAGCAATTTAGATGCTCTGTCACCGAGTCTCCATCTCTCATCCTTAGGTTATATAGCTTATTATGTAGGAATAGTTTATTTACAAGGGACTTAGATTGATACAAATTCCCCAACTTATCCCATAACTCCTTAGTTGTATCTTCCCCTGACACATTCAATAATACTAAATCTAAGAGACACAATTGAATTGTGCTCTTCGCCTTTCGATCCAAATTTTTCCAGTCATTTGTTGACATTCCTCTAGGTGAAGCACCTAGATCCACCATGATCCATTAATCTATGTCTACCAAAATACCTTCCATCTTGAGCTCACATAGCTCAAAACTTTTCCCATTAAATTTCACTATTTTTATTTTTCAACTGCTCGCCATTTCTTTTCACTTTAAGAATCAATATTGCAAATATCCCACTGTAACAAGGATTATCACAGTCTCGAGCCAAGCCCTTGACCACAAAGTCATCCCCTTGAAGCCAATAATTACTCTAATAACAAATGTATATTTCAACCTTGTACAATTGTTTGTTGCAAACATATTTCCAATAAAATAACAGAAAAGATACAATGGAAAATACACACATTACACACAGATTTTTCCCTTGGAAACCCAAACCGAGAAAACCATCATATTCTTTATTCCTCTCCACCTACATTGTTTACAATATGATATACATATATGATCGTGAAGCATTCAATAACCCAAATTAGTCAACAAACTTAATTCCTTAACCGGAAATAGAAAACCATCGGAAAAAATGATGTGCTGAAAAACTGTCCAAAAATGAACGTAAAGAATATAACACATACCCAACACCCTCTAAAAAGGAACCAATAAATGAGACAATATGATCCCTTGTATGTCATGAAACCCCATACCTAGAAGTCTAACCCCATGCACCTCACATTCACTACATAACCTAGAAAGGATTATCCTTGGGAACATCCCCCACTTGAGGAATTGGTTCATGACGCAAAATCACAACCCGCACGGTCCGACCCGCTCTCACCAGGACCTTCTTTCTCCTCGGCCCGAAGAATGCAATGGTTCTTCTGATTCTCTCTCGAGAATCCTTCGTACCCACAGTAACTCTTCCTCTCGCGCGATCCTCCCTTCCTTGGTTATCGGGGGATCGGCTCTCGCGACTTCGCGAACTCGACAGTTGAATACTAGACCCTTGGATCCCCGAGACCTGATGTCTTTGGTCAACGTTGACCTTCCCTCACTCAGCAGAACTTCACTTGATCGCGACTTCGCGACTCGCGTCACTACACCTTCGGGTTCCCAACCTCCGAGATCCGAAACGTCGAGATGCCAATAACTTGCTATCTCGCCTCTTGCTTCCTCGCCACTCGCGAGAACAATCTCTTGGCCCTTCAACTCCCGAGATCCAGTGTCCCGAGATTTCCTACTACATCACCCGACTATGACCCACACTATACACGAAATTGGCGAGACTTCGCTTCTCGCGATCTCGCGATCTCCCTTTACAAGAAGTAGGAATCTTACCTCGTGAACTCCCGATGCATCCGATCCACGAGACGAGTCACACTCCTTGTGGTCTCGATCGATGGATTCTGTCCAATTTGGGCTTTGTATTTTCTTCCGTTTGCACTGTAGACTTCACGTCCATTTTTCCTCCTTGGCAAATCCCGAATAAGGAATGTCTCTCCACAAGACCCGTCCGCCAACCCGCTCGCTTCTCCTTGCAACCTGTTCGTGAATGTTCTCTCCACTGCTCTTCGACCACTTCGAAGGACTATCTTTCCTGAGCTTTGGTAGCTTCTGAGCTTCTTCTGGAAACTCCCTGCATGCACTCCGTGAAGATGATCTTCAACCATGTTAAGTGTTGAGGACTTTTGACTCTGTGCACTCCAGCAGCAGCAGTCTATCAATGCCTTAGCTCAGAATCGCAACTCTGAGACCCCATCTAGCCTGCGCAGGTCTTGCACAACTCTATCTACCCAAAACACTTCGGGGTGAACAAGAACAAGAGTTTAACTGTTAAGCCTCATCAACGCACTCTATGCGGATGAATTCAACTGCACTCTATGCAGGAATCTCCTGGCTCAAACAGAGAAACAATTGAAACTCATTTCCTCATTCTCTCAGATTTCAAACCTGCCATGCAATCACATACGCAGCATATAGAAGAAAATCATAACAAGAAGCAATTATGCAACAGCATAATATCAACAACACCCAGAGAATAACCACAGCCATGAAATTGAATCAAAATCTTTCTTCTATTAATTCAATCTGTACATGGGTGTTCTCCACAAGTTCTCTGCTTGCTCTCTTCTTGCTCCCTGATTTTTCATATGAATGCTAATGCTAATGAATTACAATAATACAAATGAGGGTGCCTATATTCTGTTTGCCCTCACGAAAGTAAAACTGTCTAATCTAGACTTAACTATTTTATCTACCTGCATTAAATCTAATAAATGCCTCAGCTACCTAAGGACGAGAGATTATCTGCTCAAGGTCCATTACAATGTACAAGTGCGCTTCATCACATCAACACATTAATGTTTGGCGCAACATAATCAAAGTATTTCAAAATTTGGTGCTGGCGTTGTCCAGCTGTCTTTTCTGCTCCACGCGCTGGCTTGCTTGATGACGTGTGGATGCTCCTGCATCATACTCCTCGGATCAAAAGATTTCATGGGCTCCTGTCCATGAGCTCCTGCACATTCTACCCATGCTTCTGGATAACTACCTCTGTTTCCCAGCTGGCATCCTCCACTGGGTGATTCTTCCATTTCACCAGGTATTCAAAATATTGCTTCCTTCTGGTCTTTTTTCTGGCTCGCTTGTCCAGTACGCACTCCATCTGTGGTTTTTCTGCTATTGGAATCTACTTCTGCCACTGGACCATTGGTTATTCAGTCCCAACTTTTGCTTCTTCATCCCTGTATGGGTATAAATCTGAAACATTGAAAATCGAAGATATCCCGATGCCCTCTGGCAACTCAAGCTCATATGCATTCTCCCCGAATTTCTTCAGAACTTTACATGGCCCAATTTTCTTCATCTTGAGCTTGTTATATGTTCCCCTCGGGAACCTTTCCTTCCTTAGGTGCATTAGAACCATGTCCCCAACTTCAAATTGAAGTTGTCTCTTCCTCTAATCAGCTCTGCGCTTATATTCTTGATTTGCCTTCTGCAGTCGTTGCTTCACCTGACTGTGAAGTTCCTGCATCACCTCCGCGAATTCTTCAGCCCTCGCGTTGCTGGTTTCAGCCTGTTTCGACTCCCTGAGCTCAGAAACTCCTCTCGGCTGTGTCCCATACAAAATTTGAAACAGGATCCTTCCTATACTCTGATTCACCTAATCGTTGTATGCAAATTCTGCCTACGGCAATATCTGGTCCCAACTGCTATGGTGCTCTGTCACCAGACTTCTCAATAAGTCCCCTAGACTTCTGTTGACCACCTCTGTCTATCCATCGGTCTGGGGGTGATAAGCCGAACTAAATGCCAGATTAGTCCCCAGCTTCTTCCATAGTGTCCTCCAAAAATGACCTATGAATTTCGTATCCCGATCCGAGACTATGCTTCTCGGCAATCCATGCAATCTGACGATTTCCTTGAAAAACAAGTTCGCGATGTGCGTCGCATCACTGGTCTTCTGACACAGGATAAAATGTGCCATCTTCGAAAACCTTTCCACCACCACAAAGATGGAATCAACTCCTCGCTGTGTTCTCGGCAATCCCAGAACAAAATCCATACTAATGGTTTACCATGGCCTCTCAGGTATGGGCAATGGTTGGTAATATCCTGTGTTCTGTTTTCGGCCCTTTGCGTGTTGACATATCCTACACCTGTCAACAAGACTCTTTACATCTTCTCGCATTCCTGTCCAAAAATACGATTCGCTCAGCTTGGCGAATGTTTTGTCATGTCCAAAATGACCTGCTAAGCCCCCACTGTGCTTTTCTCTCACCAGATTCTCCCTCATGGAGCAATCTGGAATGCACAATTGATTGCCTCTGAACAACAATCCTTCCTGGATCATATATTCCAGCCACGGACTCCGATCCCTGAGAACTGGGTTCTCAGCTGCTTCATAAGCTTCTCTGAAGTCTGCATCACCTGCATACATGTCTTTTAGATTTTCAAAACCCAAAGTCTTGACTCTGAATTCCTGCAGCAATAAACATTTCCTGCTCAAAGCATCAGCCACTTTGTTAGCAGTCCCCGAAATGTGCTTGATCACAAATGTAAAGTTTTGCATGTACTCTACCCACTTTGCATGCTTCTGGTTCAACTTATCTTGTTGACTTACAAACTGCAACGCATGATTATCACTGTACAAAATGAATTCCTTGGGTATCAAGTAATGCCTCCACTTCTTTAATGCATGTATGATGGTATAGAACTCTTTGTCATATGTGGAGTATTTTAGTTTTGCATCATCCAGCTTCTCGTTGTAATATGCAACAGGTCTGTCATCTTGACTCAGGACCCCTCCAACAGCATACCCACTAGCGTCACATTTCACTTGGAATGTCTTCTGAAAGTCAGGCAACACCAGAATTGGTTGCTCTGTTATCTTTCGCTTCAACAGATTGAAGCTTCTTTCAACCTCTGTTGTCCAATGAAAAACTTTATGCCGCTTCTTCACCGTATCCATCATCGCTGTACTAATTCCACTAAAATTCCGAATGAATTTCCTGTAGAAACTAGCCAAACCATGAAAACTCCTTACCTCGAAAACATTTCGGGGTGATGGCCAATTCCTGATCACTTCTACTTTCTCAGGATCCATCTTCAATTCATTCGCCGAGATTACAAAACCCAAATAAATGAGTTATGTCTGCATGAACGAGCACTTCTTCAAATTGATCAACAACTTCTCCTGCTGTAGCCTTCTCATTACAATAGCCAAATGTCTCAAGTGTTCAGCCTTGGTCTTGTTGAAAATCAGTATATCGTCCAGATATACGACCACAAACTTGCCAATGAATTCCCTCAGGACTTCATTCATCAGCCTCATGAATGTGCTCGGCGCGTTTGTCAAACCAAACGACATGACCAACCATTTGTACAAACCCTCGTTTGTTTTGAACGTTGTCTTCCATTCATCTCCTTCTCTCATCCGGATCTGGTGATATCCGCTCTTGAGATCAATCTTCGAAAAATAATTTTCCCCACTCAGGCAATCCATTAGATCATCCATTCTCGACAGTGGAAATCTGTACCTGATGGTGATCTTGTTTATAGCCCTGGAGTCTGTACACATCCTCCAACCTCCATCCTTCTTCGGACTTAGTACTGTCGGAACAGCACACGGACTCAGACTCTCTCTGACCAGTCCTTTGTCCTGCAGATCCTGAACCTGCCTCTTGACTTCCTCATTCTCCTGAGGTGTCAACCTGTACGCTGCCTTGTTTGGCAAACTTTCTCCGAGTATGAGGTCGATATGGTGACTCACCCTTCGCATCGGTGGCAACGAACGAGGTAGTTCGTCCACGATGATATCAGCGAACTCTCCCAACAGTTCCTAAATCTCGTCTGGAAAGTCGTCCACTCTTGTGCTTGTCAGGACAATTCTCGGTCTCCTGACCACAAAGAATTGTGGATCTTCGTTCTTCTCCATCTCTGTGAGAAGCTCCTTCCCACTCATGAGAAGTATGGTGCTAGTCACTTCCGGCTTCACTTCTTTATCTTTTATCGGAAGCAATTTATGGAGTCTCCCATCCTTCTCTAAGGTGTATGTGTTCATTCTCCCATCATGAACAACATTCCTGTCATACTGCCATGGTCTCCCCAGCAGTATATGACATACGTCCATGGGAATAACATCACACATAATCTCATCATGATAATTCCCAATTTTGAACTTCACTAAGCATTGTTTAGTGACACTTACCCGGTGTCCTTTCTATAACCACGAGACTTTATATGGACTCGGGTGCTTAGTTGTTTCCAGCTCCATATTTTCCACCATCTTGGTCGAAACGAGATTATCAGTGCTCCCACTATCAACTATGACCTTGCATTTTCTTTCCTTGGTTGTACAAGCCGTTCTGAACAGTCTGCTCCTTTGCACTGAGATGTCCACCTCTTTCTCGGGTGCTAAAAGAAATTTATGCATCCCAAGCGACCTTCCACTGTCTGCATCTTCTTTCTCATCATCACGCCTCTGTGCCTTAGTGATGTGATTTTCTCCTCTGTCCGGCTAACTGTCTGGACAGTCAATGGATTTATGTCTGTCCTTTCCACATGTAAAACATGTGATAATTCCTCCACGGCCTCTTCCTCTACCTCGAGTACGAGGAATAGCGTTGGCGTCAGCATATCCGCCACCCTGCTCTGCATGTTGCCTCCTCGGCTCAGCAATTTGCTACCTTGGTTGTGAGGTTCCACCTCTCTCAGCCTTACCCTGAGGTCTCGGCCATTCCTCCTTGGGTTTCTGAGTTCTTTCTTGGGTAATTTCTTTGCCTCTGGGCTGGCTCCTGCCTCGCCCTCGCTGTCCCTGCTTGCGGCTCAGCTTCTCTTCAGCTTTCAGAGCCATTTGGTACGCATCCTCAACTGTTCGGATGGTAACCATGCTCAATTCATCCTGAATATCATACCTCAGCCCATTCAGGTATCTCGCCACCTTCTCGTCATCACTCTCCCGATGGCCAGCTCGGATATTGAGCTTGTAAAATTCTTCGGTGTACTCCTTCACCGTCATCATCTTCTGGCTTAGGTTCTTCATGCGCCTGAACAAAGTGATCTGGTAATCTCTGGGGATGAACTTCACTTTCATCTTAGCAATCATCTGATCCCAGCTCTTAATCTTTTGTTTTCCCTTGCAACGCCTATCCGCCTGCAATTCATCCCACCATAAGGCTGCATGCCCTTTCATCTTTGTAACAGCGTGCCTTACCTTCTTATCCTCTTCGATATCCTCATAATCGAAGTAGGTGTCGAGTGCTCGGATCCAATCCAGCAACTCTTCTGCATTTAGACTTCCCTCATAGATGGGAATGTCCATCTTTGTCTTTGAGCTCATCCTGGCGATAGCTCTAATCAACCTCTTTGTCGAGGCATCTTCTGCTGAGACCTCTTCAGCATCATGTCCAGCTTCCTCTTCCACTTCGAAATCGCTGAACTCTACTGCGCCAGCTCCCTGCCTTTGGGTGGTCTCCATCTCTTCGAGTCTTACCCTCAGATCTCGTATCTGTCACTCCATCTCTGGGTTCCCTGCTGGCCTACCCCTTCTTCGGGCATCCCTGTACTCACGATTAGGTGACTGCCTTTCTCTTCTGGGCGGCATAGTGAATCTCTGTCTTTTGCTACAAAAGCAAAGATACACAGGCTCTGATACCACTTGACGCAAAATCGCAACCCGCACGATCCGACCCTCTCTCACCAGGACCTTCTTTCTCCTCGGCTCGAAGAACGCAATGGTTCTTCTGATTCTCTCTCGAGAATCCTTCGTACCCACAGTAACGCTTCCTCTTGTGCGATCCTCCCTTCCTTGGTTATCGAGGGATCAGCTCTCGTGACTTCACAAACTTGACAGTTGAATACTAGACCCTCGGATCCCCGAGACCCGATGTATTTGGTCAACGCTGACCTTCCCTCGCTCAGCAGAACTTCGCTTGATCGTGACTTCGTGACTTGCGTCACTACACCTTCGGGTTCCCAACCTCCGAGATCCGAAATGCTGAGATGCCAATAACTTGCTATCTCACCTCTCGCTTCCTCGCCACTCGCGAGAACAATCTCTTGGCCCTTCAACTCCTGAGATCCGGTGTCTCGAGATTTCCTGCTACGTCACCCGACTATGACCCACACTATACACGAAATTGGCAGGACTTCGCTTCTCGCGATCTCGCGATCTCCCTTTACGAGAAGTAGGAATCTTACCTCACGAACTCCCGATGCGTCCGATCCACCAGACGAGTCACACTCCTTGTGGTCTCGATCGACGGCTTCTGTCCAATTTGGGCTTTGTATTTTATTTTGTCTGCACTGTAGACTTCACGTCCACTTTTCCTCCTTGGAAAATCCCGAATAAGGAACGTCTCTCCACAAGACCCATCCGCCAACCCACTCGCTTCTCCTTGCAACCTGTTCGTGAATGTTCTCTCCACTGCTCTTCGACCACTTCGAAGGACTATCTTTCCTGAGCTTTTGCAGCTTCTGAGCTTCTTCTAGAAACTCCCTGCATGCACTCCGTGAAGATGATCTTCAACCACGTTAAGTGTTGAGGACTTCTGACTCTGTGCACTCCAGCAGCAGCAGTCTATCAATGCCTTAGCTCAGAATCGCAACTCTGAGACCCCATCTAGCTTGCGCATGTCTTTCACAACTCTATCTACCCAAAACACTTTGGGGTGAACGAGAACAAGAGTTTAACTGTTAAGCCTCATCAACGCACTCTATGCGGATGAATTCAACTGCACTCTATGCAAGAATCTCCTGGCTCAAACAGAGAAACAATTGAAACTCATTTCCTCATTCTCTCAGATTTCGAACCTGCCATGCAATCACATACGCAGCATATAGAAGAAAAGCATAACAAGAAGCAATTATGCAACACCATAATATCAACAACACCCAGAGAATAACCACAGCCATGAAATTGAATCAAAATCTTTCTTCTATTAATTCAATCTGTACATGGGTGTTCTCCACAAGTTCTCTGCTTGCTCTCTTCTTGCTCCCTGATTTTTCATATGAATGCTAATGCTAATGAATTACAATAATACAAAGGAGGGTGCCTATATTCCGTTTTCCCTCACGAAAGTAAAACTGTCTAATCTAGACTTAACTATTTTATCTACCTGCATTAAATCTAATAAATGCCTCAACTACCTAAGGATGAGAGCTTATCTGCTCAAGGTCCGTTACAATGTACAAGTGCGCTTCATCACATCAACGCATTAATGTTTAGCGCAACATAATCAAAGTATTTCAAAATATGGTGTTGGCGCTGTCCAACTGTCTTTTCTGCTCCATGCGCTGGCTTGCTTGATGAGGTGTGGATGCTCCTGCATCAGTTCACCCAATAGGGCATTATGACACCTCTCCCATATCTGAATTTGGAAAATTGCATACGGTATTTGAGCACTTGTTTGATTTGAAAGGGTATATTTGATGCAAATGTTTAGACAGTTCTTGTATTAAATGTGATTTACTTTACATGGTACATATGACTTGAGACCCTTGCAAGGCGAATTTACTTGTATTTGCAGGACCTTGCTTGGTGGATACTTGTGGAGGAACAAGCCTTGCTTGGTCCTTCATGGGGACATGAAACCCATACAGTGAATACCATACCCCACTCATTGGGACAAATTCGATGAGGGATGTTTCCTTTGGAGGCATTTGATTATCCATTGGAGGTGACTCGCTAGCCTTCCTAGCCCCAACATTAGGCTTTGGAGGCCATGCACTTCACTTTTGGGGCATGACATCATCACTTGGAAGGTTAGGGTTTGGTGGTGCAAGGTATTTGATGATGATATGGCTTATGGTATTTGTCATTGGGAGACCCAATGAATTCCTCAACAAGTTCAACTTTTTTCTCTTTATGCGCACACATCACCTCCTAAGGGAGTGATGTCATCATTTTAGGGATTTCTTCATTGAATGTTTTTTTAATTTCGTAAAAAGTATTGTTTAGGAAGGAAAATTTGTGAGGTCAGGCCTCCTCAAATTATGAATGTGGAAAATACTATTTTAGGTGACCTCATATAAATAGAGGTCACCTCACATTTGATTTGGGCATAACTCACTTGAGGATTGCATACCTCTTGGTTGAATATTTCGCCCTACTTCAGAAAATCTCTCTCTCATGATAATGTGGATGATTATTACTTGTCTATTGGAAGGAAGGATAGGGCTATCTATTGGATGCTTTGTTCTTTCTATTGTGGTGAAATATTATTGGTAGATGAGGGTTTTACTTGCCATCTCTTGGAATTGGTATGGAATTTTCTACATATTGTTGTTGTTTCTTCTTGTTTCAAGTTTATTTTGGTATAAAACCTTGGAGGATTATAATTTCATACACCCTCCACCAATATCTATCATTTTATCATTGAAAAAAAACTATTTTCAAAGGTTTCTAGGAGGAGTAAAACGAATTACACCCTCCTAGATTTACCTTACTAGATTTTGTTTTCTCTAGGGAGTAAAAGAGATTACACCCCTACAGAAGTAAAAAAACCTATCTCTCACACAAGACACTCCATTAACCCAAATTTATAAGGCACTTATCTACTTGCATTGGATATATAAAATTGTTGCATTGGTATACATGAAAAATTGAGATATTTCATTTGTTCAAATTGGAAACTATTTCACATGATATAAGATTTATTGTGCCCTAGGGGCATCTTTATTAGAAAATTAATTCTCTTTTTTGTTACAGATTATTTCTATAGACATTAGGGTTTCAGCAAACTCATCTAAACCCTTTCATTGTTCACTATTCTACCATTGAAATTTGCTTGCATGATGCCATAATTAATCCACTTGTCATTGGCTATATTTTGAGTGGATTTTTGTTGATTTTAGTGGTTATATTTTTCTGTGGTAGAAATTTTTTAATACATTCATTTTTCTATCACGGTAACTTTTTTGACAAAACCTAATAAACAGACCTGAAAACCCTCAAAATCTTGCTTTATTCATTGGAAATTTAACTAGTCATTACTAGCTTAGTTTCCATCATATTATACTTGATTTTTGTGGTTTAATTTGCAGCCATAGGAAATTTTTTATTTCTGATTTATACACTTATATATTGCTGAAATTTGGACAGCAATGTTTCTTGTTGAATCCCCATTGGCTAAAGGCTTCTTTGCTCATCATTTTTCTTGTTCCAAGCAAGGCTAACATTGTTTTGCAGGTACACAACCTTTGGAAATAATTTACCATTTCACAAGACCCTTCGTCAAGACTTTCTTCACCTCTGAGCTTGACCTATAGGGGATCCACTCATCATCATATCACTTTCCATCTCAATCCCCCTAGGGTCACTGAGATTCCCCCCTTGTGGTAATTTCATCATCACTAAAGCGAGGGGACTGTCAATCTAAGGTGACAATGGGTAGGTACTCATGTAGTTGTCACTCATCCATGGATTGGGTTGGGATTTTCCCAAACTACAGATTGTGCGATAAAAAATTTGTGTTGTTGTCGGAGAGGATTTTGAATCCTCTTCTGATCCCTAATGACATCGGGCAAGTTATTCTTGAATCCTTCACCTATATCTTTCCTGGTGACTCTGTTTCAGGAAAGTCTCTTTTTCTTTCTTGATAAGCCTTTCACAAAGCTCATCTAGCAACTCCACCATCCCAAAACTCATATTTCCAAAAGACCCTTCCCCAAGGAAGATTCAAGCCTTCCAAGGTTTACCGAAGAAGGTCTCCTCACAATTATCCCGTTGTCAAAACCTTGTTCCAAGATAACCTTCCCCTTGCTCCAATGGATAATTATTTGTCAAAAGTCCTTTAAAAGACCTTAAACTTGGTCGCTATCCCTGGGTAACCCAATGTTATTCCCAAAGAGTCTCACAAATGGTTGTCAAAGTTCACAAGTAACAATGTGGTTACACCTGAAGAACACCATTATGCCATATGTGTGACCCTGGAGAATGAGGGTGTGGAACATGAAGACATTGCAATGAAGCAAATATTTATGTCTCTTAATGAATATGCCCAAATGTGGTTCAAAATCCTACCTGGAAATCACCTAGCATCCTATGAATATTTCTCTAAGTTGTTCAAAAGCATATGGACAAAAAATAAATATAGTGGAATGCTAATGACTCAGTTCAACCAAATCAAGAAGAAAGAGAATGAGATGGTGAATGAATTGGATACCAGGTTCGAAAATTTAAATAGTCAAATATCGTATGATGTATTCCCACCCGAAGTTATTTTCTGCCTTCTCTATGTAAATTCCTTTGAAGGGAAATTTGGTTTTATCCTAAAGGGATACGAATATTGGCACTTTGGAAAAGGCCAAAGAATATCGTGCAGAAATCGAAGAAAATTTTCTTTTCTTGAATATTTCTCCCTTTCATTATCCTCACCCCGGGGTGGAAGAAAACACAAATAATTCAAGTAGTAATGTGAAATATCCTATCACTCTCTTGACTGAGAATTTTGATCTAATGAATACTTAGTTTTTTCAAAGTCAAAACCAAATCATGAACTCGTTAAAAACCATGGAAATAAATTAGTGTTCTCTGAGACCTCAGTTTTTCAGACAACATAGGGATGCTACATGTTGGACGACAAGGCCTCAATAAGAGGAAAAGGCTCCTAACACTTTGAATCCCACTGGAATGGTCAATATAGAGGAATCACCATGGTGTTTCCCTTGTCAAGATCTGCATCCAGAAGATGAATTCCCAATACGAAGGGAAGAGGAAAACTAAAGTCCCACCGACGGTCTAAACTTCATAAATACGATTTTCTCTTTCCAAGATGAAGAGTACATGGATATTACATAGGAACAACTTGATGAGGTCAAGAAAAGGGGAGATAGACAAGGTCATATCTGAGTTCTAAATCAGATGGATGATAACATGAAGAATGAGTTGAGGAAGAAGGGAATATTGGCATATGAAAGAAGAAACAAATATTTTGTTACTCCATCATATGCAGTAAATCCTCCACTACAGGTTACCAAGGAAGTGCCTCCACCTCCTCCACCTCCAATTCACGACTTCCTCCTAAATCCTACATTAGCAGATGAAGATATTTGATTGGATATAAATGTACCAGCTATTATTGGGAAGATGAATATGTCATTACCTGTGGTTGAGATGTGAAATATACCTTTCGTGAGAAAGGAAGTATTGAAAGCATTGAAAGTGCCAATAAAAGTAGAATATCCTCTTGTAATATTGAACATTGTCTATCATGGACAACAAAGGGAAGAAATCCCTCCTTTATACCTTTATTTAGGTGTGAATGGACTCTCTTTGAATAATTGCATGTTGTATTCTATAGATTCATCAAATGTAATTCCCTTAAAGGTCATGAAATATCTCGGTTTAAAGACCACATGTCCATATGGAATGTTTTGCGGTATTGAATCAAAGAAGGTGAAGGAACATGGCCTCATAAAATATGTCGAGTTCTATTTGCAGGACTTCCCTCACATCAGCCTCATCATGAACATAGTTGTAATTGATGTTATGGATTTTTGGGGTATTCTCTTATCAAGAATTTGGTTCGCTACTCTTGGTGGTTTTCTCAGTATGGATCTCACTCATGCTTATATTCCTATGAGGTATGGTACTTTGAGATTTTGTATAACCAATAGGTGGTTGACAAACACGTAATGGATCTGAATCACCCTGATTATCATAGTGAGTGTGAGTTTTATGTTCCTCACTGGATCATTCAGTATGATCCATGGGATTTTCCTTTTGCATAGGAGGATTGCATAGATACACTACTCCCAAGGATAGGTAAGTATAAGGAGAAGATTGTAGTGTTCCAAGGAAAAGAGATAGGATCCATAAAGATATTTAAGAAAGATGAAGATAAGAAGGGTATTGAAAGAGAGTGAGCTATCAAGGACATGGTCAAGGCATATCCATTAATACAAACTTACATTGAAGACATACTTAATGTGGATTTTGATAAAGGAAGCCTTGCATTCGTGTGGGATAAAAGAAAGGTCAAGCCCAAGTATGACAAGATGAATGAAGTTTTTTGGCTTGGCCCTTACATTGTCAAGAGGAAGTCTAAGAAGGGAACATACTACCTATATTCCATGGATGGGAGGAAGATGTCATTACCAGTTGATGGGTCTCTCCTTTGACCATACATCAAAGGAACTTGACTTGTTCAAGGCCATGGGCCCCATGTAATTAGGTAGGTCATTTTCTTTCCCATGCATTTGCATTCATGTGATCATGATAGCTTAGTTTCATTTAATTAGTTTTCATGTCATATCTCATTTTCATATTTATTTATGTGCATATATGCATGATTGTATGATTAATTTACTTAGATCATTTTACATGTTAGTTTAGAAATTTTTGAAAAAATGCAAAATTTTCTTTCTAAGATTAGTTGTTTTGGATATTTTTATCATATGGACAAAGGGGTGAGAAAGCCACCCTATATATCCAACATTTTGTTGTTTCAATGTGTGTAGGAACAAGTATTTCCTAGACATGTTGTTGTTCTCGTGCACTCTACAGAGAGTACATGTCCCCAAGTAGGAGACTTACCCCAATTTCTAGGTGTAACTAAGGAGATGAATTCTCAAGGCCCTCAAGTTGCAGACATGGAGTACCAACATATGTATTGCTTGACAGTGTCCACTCACACAGATAGAACCTCGCCTCACCACCATAATTCTTCGTTCATCGTGATGGCATTCACAACTCCAAATTTCTTCTGGAAGAAAGTGGATCTTGCTCCATGAGGTAACAAGTCAAGTGTCATGGTAAGTGTCACCTTAATACTTGAATAAATTTAATATATTGCATTAAATATTCTCTTGATTATGGAGCATCTACTTGGAAATTATGTTTTTTTCCCTATTTCACCTTGGTGAGTGTCATGGTTTCCTAGTAAGTGGCCACCCTCAGGGAAAGGGTTGCTACTAGGGGGGTCCCCTTAAACGTTCATCGTACCTCATTTCATGGGAAGAAGGGGCCACTAGGCTTGTAGGTGCCCTGGAAAAAACATCATGTAATAAAATCTCTCTCTAGGATCCTGAGAGAAATAAAATGCTTCTCAAAAAAATGAGGTACCCATAAAATAAATAACTAATTGATCAATGATTCTTTCTAAGGTAGAACGTATATGGGCTATGCATTTCGTTTTAGTGCCCCTTATTGTCTTCAAATTGGAAAAGCATACAAACCAAGGTAGAGAATATGTGGGATATGCATTTTCTTTTAGTGCCCTTTACTATCTTCAACTTGGAAACACATAAAAAATGAATGGATAATAAAGGGCTTGGAAAAATATTCTTTAAAAACAAAAAGAGGAAAAGGATGTGGTCAGCCCTCAAAAAAGGCACCCATAAATGAGACAATGGGATTTTGTATTTCATGAAACCCCATACCTATAAGTCTAACCCCATCCACCTTACATTCGATGCATAACATAGAAAGGATTCTCCTTGGGAACATCCCCTACTTGAGGAATTGGTTCACACAATAGGCCATTATGACACCCCTCCCATATCTAAATTTGGCAAATTGCATAGGGTATTTGAGAACTTGTTTGATTTGAATGGGTATATTTGATGCACATGTTTAGATGGTTCTTGTATTAAATGTGATTTACTCAGAATGATACATATGACTTGAGACCCTTGGAGGGATCATTTACATGTCTTTGCAAGACCTTGCTTGGTGGATACTTGTGGAGGAACAAGCCTTGCTTGGGCCTTCATGGGGACATGAAACCCATATGGTGAATTTCATACCCCACTCATTGGGACAACTTCGATGAGGGACATTACCTTTGGAGGCATTTGATTATCCATTGGAAGTGACTCAATATCGTTCCTAGCCCCAACATTTTCCTTTGGAGGCTATACACTTCACTTTTGGGGCATGACATCATCACTTGGAAGGCTAAGGTTTGGTGGTGCAATGTGTTTGATGATGATATGGCATGTTTGTTGAAGGAAGACCCTATCACATTTACATTTGGCCTTGGGAGGCCCAACAACTTCCTCATCAAGCTTATTTTTTTGCTATTTATGCCCCCAGGTCACCTCCTAAGGGAGTGACGTCATCATTTTAAGTCTTTCTACATTGATTTGTTTTTCAATTTGATAAAAAATTATTGTTTAGGAAGGAAAGTTTGTGAGTTCGTCCTCCTCAAATTATGAATGTGGACAAAATTATGTGTACAAACTATTTTAGGTGACCTCATACAATTAGAGGTCACCTCACATTTCATTTGGACATAACTCACATGAGGATTACATACCTCTTGGATAAAAGTTTCTCCCTACTTGGGAAAATTGATATCACTCTATCTTTTTCTATTGTGGATGCTTAGTACTTGTCTATTGGAAGGAGGCTAGTGTTATCTCTTTTATTCTTTGTTCTTGCTATTGTGGTGGAATATTCTTGGTATGTGAGGATTTTACTTTCTATCTCTTGGAATTGGTAAGAAATTGTATGCATATTGTTGTTGTTTCTTCTTGTTTCAAGTTTATTTTGGTATAAATCGTTAGAGGATTATAAGGGCATAAAACCTCCACCAAGATCTATCATTTTATCATTGAAAAAAATCTATTTGAAAAGGTTGCTAGGAGGAGTAAAAGGTCTTACACCCTCCTAGATTTACCTTGGTAGGTTTTGTTTTCTCTAGGGAGTAAAAGGGCTTACACCCCTAGAGAAGTAAAAAAACCTAGCTATCACACAAGAGACTCCATAAACCCAATTGATAAGGCAATGATATACTTGCATTGGAGATATAAAATCGTTGCATTGGTATACATGAAAAATTGAGATATTGCATTTGTTCAAATTGGAATCTATTTCACATGCTATAAGATCTATTGTGCCCTAGGGGCATCTTTCTTAGCCAATTAATTCTATTTTTGGTTAAAAATTAATGCTACAGCCATTAAGGTTGTAGAAAAATCATCTAAACCATTCCATTGTTCACTATTCTACCATTGAAATTTGCTTGCAAGTTGCCATAATTAATCCACTTGTCATTGGCTATCTTTTGGGTGGATTGTTTGTTGATTTCAGTGGTTAGATTTTTCATTTCTATAAATAGTTTATACATACATTTGTCTGTCACAATAAATTGCCAATAACACCTAATAAACAGCCCTAAAAACCCTCAAAATATTCCTTTATTCATTGGAATTTTAACTAGTCATTCCTATCTTAGTTTCCATCATCTTATACTTGATTTTGGTGGTTTAATTTGCAGCCATTGGTAATTGTTTATTTCTGATTTATACACTTATAGACTGCTGCAATTTGGGACAACAAGTTTTCTTGTTGAATCCCCATTGGCTAAAGGCTTGTTTGCTCATAATTTGTCTTGTTCCAGGAAGGGATAACATTGTTTTGCAGGTACACAACCCTTGGAAACCATTTACCCTTTCAGAAGACCCTTCCTAAAGCCTTTGTTCACCTCCAATCCTTACATATAGGGGATCCACTCATCATCATCTCACTTTCCATCTCAATCCCCCTAGAGTCACCAATATTCCCTCCTTGCGGTGATTTCATCATCACTAAAGCGAGGGGAGTGTATATCTAAGATGACATTGGGTAGGTACTCTTATATTTGTCACTCATCAGTGTATTGGGTTGGGATTTTCCCAAACTATAGATTGTGTGATAACATGATATTAAATTCCATCGCAAACCATCTCGATATTGATAAGAATCACTTGATATATTGGCATAAAATTGTGGAACACTTCTATTTACGGTATCTTCTATTATCCGTATTGTAGTTGTAAAATCATATATGAAACATAGAATTTTATTCCAATGCATTGCTAAGAAAATGGACCTTGTAATATATGATTGTTGAGTAAAATGTAGCCCCATTTATTATTTTCAATTTTTAACCAATATATATGGTATAAATATATAAGATAGTTTCCATAAATCATATGAGCATTTAGAGAATACATTTTTCCCTTATGGAAAATGGTATTTTTTTGGAGGTATTGGATCACCATGATGAACGTATGCTTCTCTCCATTGTCTATGAAGACTACTATATATAAAATATTTTGGAGTATCTATAATATAAATAGGTTTGACAATCACCCACTCATATTCTTGTTGATCCAAAATTCTCAAAAGTATAAAAAAACCCAATAACCAAGATTGAGGAAACCTATAAATGTAGAAGTGTTTGTGAATGGATTGTTAATGTAGCAGTTCTTTCTTCTAAAGAATACATTGGGGAAAAAAAGAAAAATAATTGAACCATATGAAAATTCAACTTTATATCTATTACTTGGATATGGAATAGATATCAATGATAATTTTCCTAGTTGATTAACATAACTACCTTGGAAATATTGCTCACAATCACAAGGAAGGTTAACCAAAACTCTAATTTCTTCTACTCCACATTGTTTCCATGATGTTAAAAAACTTTTATTTTGTAAAAGTGTATTCCTTTATTTGCAAACACTTATGAAATGGATAAGAATAGATAAATGAATCCATAGAAAGATAATTTCTAATCTCTCTATTGGTATGCAGCTCGATACGTTAGGCACCATATACATTTATTTATTTTTGTTTGCTAGTGTTTTTGTGACTTGCAGGACTAGCCTTTGGCTAAGAAAACATGAACCAGGGGCATCTAAGCCGTCAAAATCACATGGGGATCACCCCCAGCTTAGGCCACACCAACCCTTATTTGGATAGAATTTTTAGGTGTCTCCTCCCCACTACAAAGGGTTTCAAACCTAGGTTGTCGTACAAAAGAAACCCTTCAAAACCAATCATGTTAGCAGGATTTGACAGGAACCATATCCATTTCACTAATATTACATAAAAATAATAAATGCAACATACAAACATCAACACTATTTTCAACATAAACAATCAATTTTTTTGTCAAGTTCAATAAAGTATTTATTTATTAATTAATTTATAAGTAATGCATCTCATTGTCATTTTCATGATAAACATGATGTAAAATATCCCTATATATAAATTCACGATATAGATAATTGACATAAATTTATTTACAAATGAGTTATTTTTTTAATGTTTATATGATAAACATGGGTGGATAAAGTGTATAGTGACATGATGTAATTGATGGTGTTGATTCACATGGTTATGAAGCATTGAAAATATATATAGATATGTATATACATAAATAAGGTGCATTAATTTCTAGATATTAATAGTGATTACTCTAGTTTGAAAAAGAAACCACAGGTACATATTGACATGGGATTGTGTCAATATTGTATGTACCTCGAATTGAGTCGGGGTACTATGATATCTCATGTGATTGATGATATTTTTTTAATTTATGATTATGGGCCTATTTAATGTATTGATTTCAGTGCATTCATGCATAGGGAATATTCTTACCAATTGGTCCACACATGGGTAATGGGCTTGTATGGAACATATACATAGTATAACCAAGAAAGCAGGAGCATCATCCCTATTTCCACATACTAGAACTTTTTTTCCATGTTTTGGGTTGAAACATGCATGATGATTTAACCCAAAGGTTGCATGTTTCCATGAGAACAAACCACGGATTTGGTCACTCAATAGGTTTAGCTAAGCGGTGAAAAATAAGGTGTCATCCTTATTCCTTAGTGACAATTAGTATTGCAATAAGGTAGGAATGAGTTGATTTAATGTGGTCTCAACTATTTTACCATTTCCCCCACTAAAGAAAAATGGATTCTTGAAGAGAAGGTGTGAACATGGCACAATTGGTATACAGAAAGGTAATTATTGAAGGACATTAAGGAGCATGGTACACTTGGTATCAATTACAATTATTATGCATCTATTAGAAAAATAATTAACTAGCATGTACATTTCATTTAAATTTAAAAATTGATTAGTATTAGCACGCATCCCAAAGGTGGGATATCCCTCTAGATTTGACCAATTTTGGCCCATATCGGTATGAAACAATATCTAGAAAATCATAGCAAAAATCATTTCCTTCTGAATAAAAGATACATTAAGAAAAAATGTCTCAAAGGATAATTTTTTCTTCTTGATGGGGAGACATATACATCAAGCCATAGAGATAGCGCAAGAGGGACTTCACTCCATTCACACTAAAAAACATAAGGAAATCACTTACAAGGTTGATCTCTCAAAATCCTTTGACAAGGTAAGTTGGCTATATATCAGAATCCTCTTGATTCACCTAGGATTCATCCATCCTTTTGTCACCTGGAAAATGAATTGTATTTCATCAAACTCCTTTTCCCTTCTCATAAATGGATCAGAAACAAAATTATTCAAAGTAGAAAGAGGACTCCACCAAGGATGCCCCCTCTCTCCACTCCTCTTTCTCATGGTGACAGAATGTCTCAGCAGAATAATCCATAGTGAAGCCACATCAACAAAAATCAAAGGTATCAAAATCATATCCTATTTTACCCCAACCCACATTATTTTTATAGATGAAATCCTAGTATTCTATGAAGGGAATGTCTCCTATATTTCCACCTTAAAGGATATTCTTCATACCTTTTGTATCGCAAAGAGAATGCAAATAAACATGGAGAAATCCTCCCTCATCTCTTGGAGACTTTCATATTTAGAATGTAAGCACACTTTTAGAACCTTGGGTACCCATGTTTCAAATAACTTGGATGGTTAGAAATATTTAGGTTTCAACCTGAAGGAAAATAAATACAACAAGAAGGATTGGCAGTGCCTATGTTCCAAGATAGAAAAAATATTAATCTCATGGAAAAACCATTGGCTCTCCTGAGCAGGATGATTGGTGTTAGTCAAATATGTCCTGGAAACAATATCAGTCTATTGGAATTCATTGGCTTCGGTCCCTAATGTAATCCTAGAGAAAATTAATCAACTATCCTTCATATTTCTATGGGTTGGAGTAGAGAAAAAAATGCCCCTTGTCCTAGCATCGAAAAAAGGGTCTTTATTCCAAAATATTATGGTGGATGGGGAATAAAGAATATTCATCTTTTTATACAAGCCTTAACAACAAATAATGTTTTGGGGATCATCACAAACTCTGGCATGTGGGCCGGCATTGTTAAAGATAAGTACTTCCCAAAAGACTCTTTAATTGATTGGATTCAACAAATCCAAAAAACATCCAAAAATAGATCAATCATTTGGAAGGACACTGTAAAATCCTTCCCATTGATTGGGAACTGGTTCATCTAGAAGATAGACAAGGTAAAATATGTCCTCATTGGTAGATACCCCTATATCAATTGCAAATGGAAACACCTTCTTCCATATCATGTAGTTCAGGATCTCAACAATGCAGGATATACTCACCTCTGTCACACTTCCAAAAGGAAATTCTCTCAGGGTACTATGCTATGGCTAAATGAGAAAAATGTACACATTTGGAAAGAATACATTGGTTCTCTTTCATATTCCATGTTCAACCTCACAGACCAACAAGACTCCCTCATTTGGTCCTTCAACCCAGCAGGGACCTACACACCAAATTAGGGCTATCTAGCATTAATATTGGAACACATTGAAGAGCCAGCCCCATGGTGGGGAGCCATCCTCTGGAAATTGAAATGCTCAGCCAAAGAAAAAATATTCATGTGGATCCTCCTCACAAACAAATAACCTACATAGAATAATCTTTAGAAACGCGGTTTTTTGGGGCCTAGACATTACCCTCTCTACAATCAGGACACAAAGGATATCCCACATGTGTATCTACAATGCTCGTTCACAAAGGAATTTTGGTCCATTATCTCCTCATGTATCTCCTTCCCTGATCCATGGCAGGGAACCTCTATTGAATATGCCCTCAAATCATGGATTTCCTCCCCCCTCCACCTCTTAGCACAAATATCTTCTTCTCATTGCAGCATGGAGTACCTAGATTTCCAGAAACCATGTTATCTTTGAAGAATCTGATCCCTCCCCCACCCACACATCCTTTTCATCAATTTTTATCCTACACTCATTCCCCAAATCACCTTCCCCAAAGTTATCCCCTTCCCATCCCCCCCCATCCATTGACTCCTCTCTACACTAGTCATTTTTTCACGGGGCAGCTCAGGGTTCCCCTTCCAGAGGGGTTGTTGCGGGAATAATATATGTTGATACTAACACAAAAATATCTTGTGTTTCCCACTTGATCACTGTCACCAACAATCTTAGTGAATTTTGGGTGGAAAAACTGCTCCTTACCTTGGAAAAAGAAAAAGGTTTATCCCAAATAAATATCTTTGGTGACTCTTCTCTAGTGATAAACTGCATAAATGGGAATCAATCCCTTCACACTTTCTCACTTTCAAAAAGTTTAGAGGACATCAGAACGTTACTTTCATCTTTATCTCATGCAACTTTTACACATGTGTATAGGAGATGGAATCAAGAAGCAGATGACCTCTCAAAGGTTGGATTGGACCTGGACCCCAACTATTGGAAAATCTAGGAAGAGAGAGAGAGTTTATTTAAAAGGTTTTATAAAAATGAATGCATTTCAAAATGTGCATGAAATAAAAGAAAAATTACTTTAATTAACTTAAAAAATAATTACTAGTCCACCCATGAAATAAGGAGAAGAAAAAGGGAAAAGGAGTTTCGTAACATACCCAACCACCCTTAGGCTGGCCATGCTAATCTGTAATCTACCTATCCACCCACAGGCTGGCCACGCTACTCCAAAAACTCGCTTCTGAACTAATCTTGAATTATAATAATATTTAATCTAAAATCAAGCATGAAAGACCCACATGCATTAATCAAGATCCATGCTACAACATAAAAGAAATAAACATTGTGCCATGTACAACAAATAACTAGCAGGAAGGCACATTATAAATACATATCTCGGAGATAATTAAATACACAACGGAATATACATTATGCAGAAAACACAGAGAGCACTTATATTTGCAAGTAAACATTCACCAATTGGCTGCAGACCAAGAACGTTCCTCCCAACCATAGACATTGTTTTTATTTTACTCTCAACAACAGGTCACCCCCGAGCTAGGGATATGAATCCACAAGGATGAGTCCTAGGCCAAATCTAAAACACACAACAATTGGATAACTAGCTATCAGGTTTCCCAACCACATAGCAAATTTGAATTCTCGGCTCTCTTTCCCCCTTGGCCTTCACAACCCAAAGAAATGAACACCTTTCTCTGCCATGTAGTTCCTCAAGTTGTTCCATTTCTCTCCATGGCTCCAGTGCTACTGGTCAGGAAAACTCCTTGCTAGAAACTCCAAGGATTATCAGTTGTGGACAGTTCTTTCAGAATTACCATCAATCTCATGCACACATGCATCCATTCCCTCCTGGAATGATCACTAATTTATTACATCCATATAGAAATGTCTCTTCTCTTCCATCCATGTGTTTCCATGCTCATACCAAGAGCACACAAATTAGCAAGAGTGAGGCACAAAAAATGAAAGAGTGAGAAGGGTCTAACAATGAATGAATAAGAACAAGTGAACCCAGAACAACCCCCAAAACATCCCACAAGGGATGTTTATATAATTAGATGAAAAAAAGAACCACATGGCCTTCCTCCCAAGAAGCTCATGTAACCACTTTTCTCCATAAAATCAATTATGGATAAATAAAAATATAATAAAATACTTAGCCCGTCAGGGCCCTTCTCTTGTGGAATCATAGCCCCCTATATCTTTTTCCCTTGTCCATCTTGTAGCCAATTATGTATTTAATTAATATATATATATATATATATATATATTACATTTCTAGGCACTCTGGCCCCTTTCCATATTTACCAACTCACCAGCCTAAGTTATAATTACATAATACATTCGAGTTCATAAGGGTTAAAACTGGGGTTTTACATCCCCCTCCCCTTATTTTGGCATTGTCCTTAGTACACAACACCATACCAATGTTATTAAAATTACAAATCTAAGCCCATATGGCCTTAATCCACACAGGTTCAGCCCAGTCTTATATACATAGGCACTCTAGCCTAAAATTAAACATGTATACATAGGCATTCCGACCCAAAACATGTATAATGAGCTTCAAAATTTATTTTTGTGACAACGGTTCTAGCCAGCAAGATCTCCTTCCCTATCAACCTGCAAAACCAAAAGAAACGAACTCATTTCTCTTCCATGCACTCCCTCAGGTTGTTCCACTTCTCTCCAAGGCTCAAGTGCACTCGTCCAATAAGTTTCAGAGTTGTGGCTTCAAGAACACTAGTTGCAACAAGTCCATTGGAATTTCTTGATTCCATGCCTTCATCATTAAGCTCGATTTCCTTTTGGTGTTCTTTTTCATGAACTTCCAACTTCAATAGCTAGCATCTCATCTGTATTATAAAAATGCAGTCATCATGAGATATTGTTATAACAATTTCAATCATAAATGTCAAATATGTTTTATATAGGAAAATAGAGTTTCCAAGCATGAGCTTCCAACTCTTAATGCATTTGTCTCTTGCAACTGTAGGCATCAATATGTATTATTACTTACAGCAATTCCATACCCAATACCATTATTCTTGTAATTTTCTCAACCTTCAATCAACCAAACCAATTTTTAGCATAATCATGTAACAATTTGTAAATATTTATTTCTCAAATATGTTTTATATAGGAAAATAAAATTTCCAGGAATGAATACTTATGCTCATAATGTTTGGCTTTTGCAGCTGTAGATATCAGTTTTCCTTCTGGGCTTACATCCCTTTCATATCCAAAACCATCCTACCTGTAATTTTCCTCAACCTTCACTCATCCAAACAAGTTATCAGTATCAGGCATATGTATATTTTCATGGCAACAATTACAAAAATTCACAAAGAGATCTCAGAATTGTTTACAACAACAATTCAATTGCTTCCACTAATCCAACTGTTAACTGGAATGAACCCATCATTCTTTACACATGTATTATGAGTCAATAATTTATTTCTTCTATCTTCCAATATTTCTATCACTTTGTTCCCTTGACAAAGATTTTCCATAATTTATCATTATATAACTACTCCCACCTGCAACTTTCTTGTTGCATTATCTAATAGCTCTTGAAGTGTTTTCAACTTCATGAGTTAGAAATACTCACATCATTTCAGTTGTTATCATAATCATTTCTATTTTATATAATATATACATGCATTCACCAAAATGCATTCAATAATTCCTATAATACCACTTGTAACATTTTCAACAGCTCCGAAAAGTGATCTCAGAATTGTAACAACAACAATTCAATCACCTTTAGCTAATATTCATATTAAATATAATGCAACTATCCATCATTATGTATTTTCAGCACCACATGCTTTTAATAATGAAAAAAATAATTACTAAATAAAATAACAAATGATGTGCCAATACCCATGGCCACAACTACACAATGCATCCATGCATTGACTACATAATACCACATAACTATGTCATGCATTCCACCATGATGAGTTGGAAGGTATGGCCAATGCCTCAACACATCATCCACGCACTTTCTATTGCTTGCCTGACTATTTGGATACCTTCCTTTTCAACCCAAACACAACACCAAGAATATAATTATTAAGTGTTCTTCAATGTCGGCAAAGAGGTTCGAGTCCAAACATCAGATATACACTAAATACCATTGAGAACTCACATAGTGTTATATCCCTTCCATATCCAACCATATTATGGTATCACACATATCTATCTATATGGATATTCATTGTTATAGAAAGAGTATGTCTCCTGAATCAACCTGGTTATGATCTCATAACCAATCATAACACAATATACAACTGATGATCTATCTAAATGCATTCTAAAATCAATAACAGTTACATACTCTAGGTATTTGGCCATTACATATCGATTTAAATCTTGAAAAAATAATTGAGGGAACTTCTTACCTCAATTCCCTTCAACATGGAAGCAACAAATGCATACATGGATGGTTGTTATCAACCTACTTGATTCTACTTGATCAACTGGTATTTGTAGAAGCTCACAGACTTCTTCCTTCATTATTTTGATCACCATTCCTACCACCCTCATGGGTCTTCACATAGATGGAAATCATAAGCAACAACAACATCCACATATTTAACCATGCTATATCATTTTTCCTGAATATATAATCCATCATTAGTCATACTCAATTTCCATAACATCACCATTTCATAATAACAGACTATTCTAAGTTCACAAGCATATTAAATGCATATCCAAGCATGTACATATGCACAATTACACATCCATATACACCAAGCATTTACTGACAGCATGCATACTAGTGCATATGCATTTTAACTTCATTGTATGCCTCATGCACTCTAGTGGATTTTTTTTTCAATTCACTTATTTATTTATTTATATTGTAGTTGGTTGTCCTTGAATTCCTTTATATCCTTGCTACCTTGTGTGCTCCCATTATGCTCATGTGCACTATTGTTCCCCAATCTGAATACTTTCTAGCCAAGTTTCCCTTGGCCATTTTGCAATCCAACCAATGTACTCAATTTGAAGCATATCCTTTTGGGTAGTCATATCCAACTTTAACTTTATGAAACATTCCAGCACCCTGGGATGAAGTAGCTCAAAAAATTCATCACTCTACTACCACAACATTCTTGAATCAAATACTATTACTTCTAGTTGTCCATTAGACTACTTCTTTCACACGTAATCTTTGCAACTATCTACACCTCTCTTCCTTCAAGGCTAGGCAATAATATTGTTCCTTTCTATTCCCATTCCTGACATTATTCACCTTCTAGCTTAATGTCTTATGTGAGGATTCTTGCTTTGTATTTGCAATTCATTCAGATCCTGTAGTTGTTGACTAATAATTTTGTTCCACTATCCTTGAGTTCTTTATCCACTTTTCATTAACTTCCCTATAGTTCTTTGTTGCCTCAACCAGCTTCTAAAATCCCTCTCATGCTTCCATGACTATGATATCTAATCCTAGACTGGAATTGATCCAATTAAATCTCTATTCATGCCAAATCTGCAAGTAACCATTTTTGTTAGAATTACACATATTATAGAAATATGCCAATTAATGCTAGAGGTACTTTTTTTAATTAATTCGAGAAGAAAATCTATCATCATTCTCCAAATGATAACAATTTGATGTTATTCTTCTCTGAGTAATATTTCTGATGATTGTACTCTTCCCCAATCTGATATCTAAGCTGAAATTTATGGCTTCCCAAAAAAATCACTTTCACCTTTTTTTTTTTTTGCAACAGGATCTTGTAGCGAAAATGGAATGGTTGTGTGCCAATCTTGTCAAACTATTCCACGACCCCCTCAAACTGGTACATAATTTGAATTATGCACATGTGCTTCCTTCAAACTACTTTCCATGTGACCACAGCTCGAAACCATGGGCTTATTAATTCTTTAGTGCCTTCCTCTATATTCTTCTACACAGGAGCTTGTTCAGAAGTGTCTACATGCTTGTTCACTTCTAGGCCCTTCGTTCCTCTAATAAACCACTTTACCTTATCATGAGACAGGTGTTGGCACGAAGTCCTCTGGACTTCGGCCTTCGACTATTCTCCCTTTTCAATATTCAAACTTCTCCCAGAATAAACTTCACTGAAGTACTTATATCATCTCCATTAGTAGATCAGACAGTCGATATTTGATCTCCCATTGAATGGAGGGTCCCGCCCCATATGAAGGCTTCAACGATATCAATGATCATGAATTAATCAGGCATTGGGATGGACGGTTCTTAATTAGTTTGGTACTTCAGCGCTCTGGGACTCTAGGACATTACATTTCTCAAGTCATTCAACTCCCCCAGAGTTTTACCCTCCAAAGCACTTACCCTATCCTTCCACTGTTTGATTGGAAGGTCATGAGGAATCCCTGAGGGTCCTAGATCAATGGCCCACGTGAATTCATTACTCCGAGACTCCTGGACATTTCCCCTCACAATTTTCTCAACTCCTCTAGATTTATACCTTCTGAAGCGGTCATAAAGTGACGATGACCGCTTATCGTCAATTAACACCTCCCCTTACGCTATCCTTCCACCATCTTAATCCAATGGCTATGACTTAACGAGATGGATGATCCTTATTCACTTCAGGACTTCGGCACTTTGGAACTTTGGGATATTACATTTCTCAAGTTGTTCAACTCCTCGAGAGTTATACTTTTCGAAGTACTTACACCCTCCTTCCACTAATTGATCCAACAGTTGAGAAAATTCCCAAAGGGATCTTCGATTGACAGTTTGCATGAATTTTCTACTTCGGCCTTTGGCACTTTCACTAAGAGTGATGTTGGACATTCATAGAGGATGTAATCTTGGACATGACATGGAATTTTGATGTCACCTATGGTGATGTGGACCCATAGTATGTGCGCAACGTGTCCCTTTGAAATGCATAGGTTGGGGTCCAAAAGGCCCTGAATTCATGTGACACATGTCCCCATGTGGCACCCCTGCCACGTGGCATAAGACACATCATCCACCAAACAAACAATCCACATTCATCCACTCCAAATCTGACAGCCTGTGTGATCTCGCGACTGTGGCTTTGCACTTCGTGGCTTCAGCACTTCGCGGCTTCGACACTTTGTGGCTTTGCCTAGTCTCCATTAGTCGTCGAAGTGGAAAATTTAAGGAGTCTCAAAACTTTTGTATCCTTGTACTTCTAATCTAACGTCTAACATTTCTCCCAAATTATTCCTTCGATCTGACGATTGGTGATATTTTGGGGCTTTGGCACTTCGATACTCTAGGATACTATGACTCTTGAGTAGTTCAATTTCCCCCGGAGTTATACCTGCTGAAGTGGTCATAAAGAAATGATGACTACTTATTTTTGGTTACACCTCTTCTTACTTTATCCTTCCACTAATGTTAGATCTGATGGTTAGCATTACCCCTGAAGATCTTCCCTCAACGTAATAGTTGGCAGTGTTTCGTGACTTCGACCTTCGAGATTTCTAGGACTCAAACTTATTTACATATGGAGGGTCAACGTCGGATGACCATGATCAACATCAAATATTTCACCCGGACTTCCTATCATATCGGACAGTCAGCAGGATTTCGCGACTTCGGCCTTTGACATTTCATGCTTCTGCCCTACCTCTCATAATCACCGAAGTGGCGAAGTTCCAGAGTTTTCTATCTCCTACTGGCTTCGATAAACAATTGATGATCAACCAATTCAATCTGACAGTTCTTTTTTACTTGAATCTCGATCTAACGATATAGATCTTCCTTGATTCAATGGTTGTGATCGCTCCCGAAATTGAAAATGGGACGATCACAATTCCATGATCCTTTACAAGGATCTCTGTGTACATGACACTTTGGCTTCTATGTGATTCCTACAATGCTATCTCTCCTGAGATTTCCTTCAACCTTTCCAAAGGTATTAATGCTATGTTCTATGAACCCATGCAACCTAATACGCTACCCCTCCTGAGCTTTATGTTTATATTGGATTCCTCTGTACCTCACTCTACAACGACCATTTAAAAAAAAGGAACTTTCAACCTTCCAAGTCGAACTCGACTCTGCAACTCTGCAGGTCGAACCCATTAAACTTCTTAGACAATCCTGAATTATTTCAACTTAGATTTTCCCACGAATTTGGGGATATTTCTCTCTAATATTTTCATTTTTCCCCAAATTCACACAGTTTGAAATCCGTGACAACGAATTTCTCAAATTCAAACTCATTATGGACCATACTAGTCTGGTGTTTCAACAAGAAGCTCTGATACCAATCTGAAGTGTACCTGGCCACCCTCAGATTGGCCACTCTAATATGTAACGTACCCATCCACCCATAGGATGGCCATGCTACTCCAAAAACTCGCTTCTGAACTAATCTCAAATTATAATAACATTTAATCTTAAATCAAGCATGAAAGACCCACATGCATTAATCAAGACTCATGCTATAGCATAAAATAAATAAAAAATGTGGCATGCACAACAAATAACCAGCAAACAGGCACATTATAAATACATATCTCAAAGATAATTAAATACACAATGGAATATACATTATGCAAAAAACATAGAGAGCACTTATCTTTGCAAGTAAACATTCACCAACTGGCTGCATACCAAGGATGTTCATCCCAACCATATACATTATTGTTCTTTTACTCTCAACAGTAGGTCACCCCTGAGCCAGGGCTATGAATCCACAAGGACGGGTCCTAGGCCAAATCTAAAACACAGAACAATTGGCTAACTAGCTCTCAGGTTTCCCAACTACACAACAAATCCAAATTTCCATCTCTATTTCCCCCTTAGCCTGCACAACCCAAAGAAGTGAACACCTTTCTCTGCCATGCAATCCCTCAGGTTGTTCCATTTCTCTCCAGTGATCTAGTGCTACTGGTCAGGAAACCTTCATGTTGGAAACTACAAGGATTCTCAACTATGGATAGTTCTTTCAGAACTACCATCAATCGCATGCACACAAGCATCCATTCCTTCCTTGAATGATCAGTAATTTATTACGACCATCTAACAATGGCTCTCCTCTTCCATCCATTTGTTTCCACATGAGCACATGAATTATCAAGAATGAGGCACCAAAAATGAAAGTGAGAAGGGTGTAAAAGTGAATGAATAAGAATAAGTGAACCCAGAACAACCCCCAAAACAACCCACAAGGGATGTTTATATAATTACATGAAAACAAGAACCACATGGCCTTCCTCCCAAGAATCTCATGTAACCACTTTTCTCCATAAAATCAATTATGGGTAGATAAAAATATAATGAAAGACTTAGCCCCTCATGCCCCCTCTCTTGTGGAATCATAGCCCCTTATTTCTTTTGTCCTTGTCTGTCTTGCAACCAGCAATGTATATATATATATATATATATATATATATATATATTACATTTCTAGGCACTCTGGACCTTTTCCATCTTTACCGGCTCACCAGCCTAAGTTATAATTACATAATACATTATAGTTCGTAAGGGTTAAAACCGGGGTGTTACAAGTTCAAATTCAAATGGGTAGTGCAAATTAATTGTAGAGTTGTGAAATATTAATGAAGGGAAACAATTGAATAAAGTGTGGGTTTTATAGGTAGCATGGCTACCCAAACTAGATATTCAACAGAAATTATCTCAGAACAACAACATCACCATAGTATGGTCAATGATACATTGTTGATATCCTAGTTCTATGAGGAAAGGTGGATGTATTTCCCACCATTTATCCTCTTAAACTTGGAGTCGTGGGAGGGTTGTGTTAAGCCACGCTGGCATAGACGTGTGATGGTGACTTCTAGTTTCTTTTTGGGTAAGCTTAATCAAGGTAGTTGACACTTCTACTTATAGGTTCTATACTGGAGTTAGGTCAATATAGTTAACACTCCAGCAAAGTCCCACAGAGGAAGGATAGGATGTGGAAGATGAAATTAGGTTAAGGAGAAAGGGTGTTCCAGTGTAGTTGTCAGTGTTTTTGAGAATCAATAATATAAATTTAGTTCCTGACATATTCCATTTTTATGTAATAAATGTTAGCTTAATTCAGTTATGATGATATACGTGTAATGTTCAATCCATATTAGATTGTTTTGACTAATGAATTATTGTTAATTTTTTTAATATGAATTATTGATTTATGCATTATGGTATTTTGCAAGAATACATGAATTTTGCATTAGATGTGATAGTTGTTATCATTAGTATAGGCATGAGATATGTATGCACCAGCTATGCATACATAGCTTTCATGTGTATGCTAGTATTATTACAATGTATACTAGTTAATACAATATTATTTTTTACCCTAGGTGTGTGTAATGTTTTAATATAATTAAAATTAATATTATTGTTTATCGTGGGTGTGTGTAATGTTTTATTATAACCAAAATTAAATGATTTTATTTTATTTATTAAACTATTCAATTTAATTTGAGATTTAATATATTATTTTGGTATGGGAACAAAAAAAATTATTTGAATTAGATTCAATTTGGTGTGATTTGATTTGAAAACCTATTGAATTTATATTCTTAGTTATAAAGTAGATTCTTATGTCAAAGAAGAAATATAGGGTAGGTGGGGAAGGAGTATTTTATTATTGTTGGCATCCCTAGAACCTTTCTGAGGATCTAGTAAGGTGGTGGGAGTAGGACCATAAAGGGAGAGATATGGAATGGTGTTATAGCATCAATTACCACCTCATATGCATTGATGCCTTTTTGGCCATACCATTTCCCTACTTGCAGATTTAGTTTCTCTTTTCCTCTTCTGAAATCATAAAAGAAAACCATTTTTTACATATACGTGTTCTATCAGTTATGCAAGATGCGTACATATGCATGTTGATCATTTACGAGGCATGTACACATATTTATGGCTCAAAAAATAATAAATTATATATTTTTGGGTAGGGTTTATGGGTTTCCGCAGTTCCTAACCCCTTATTTCCCGTTTACAATGGTATACAACTACTCCAACCACTTCGAGAGAGAATTAAAAGATCCCAAAGATAGAGGAGAGGAAATCATGCCTTGAATCATCATTATGTTGGTAAATTCTTGCCAGAGTCTACAAGCCCCTATCCTGAGATTGTGAACATCCCCTTTAGGCTTAGAAACCCTTGTTTTCATTCACTCTCTTTATCTTTTCAGGAAGAAGCCATATTTATTTCTTGGACTCACTTGAGTAAAGCACCAAGGGGTGGAGTTTATATTGACATGCATTCATGGTGGAGGAACATGGATGTCGGTTCTAGAGCAATGTGACAACAAACACAGGTTGTAGCAATATTATTTTTTGTTGTTCATAATAAAGAGATCTATTTCCCATATTTTTATGTGTTAAAGTGAATAATTATTACATTTAAGTTTTTAGTTATCAAGAACATTAATGAATATGTTTTCAATTGATATATTCTAAAAGTTAATTAGTTAGTTACTTTTTGTTTAACTGCCATTTTGGGATTGGGATTATTCTTTAAGTTCATTGCTCTGTTGTGGTTTTGACCCAAAGCCATAAGAGGAATATCTTCTTAACAAGATTGGTGACTCCACTAGGGAGCATCTCCAATTGGGTTGGTTTAGGGTGCTTGCATTGATTTTCTTGTATTTTCTTGATTGCTTTCTGCTTTTACTATTGAGTTCAATTGTTTAAGAAAATTGGCCTCTCTTTCTATCCCTTGAATCCAGTTCTTTCTTGCATTTTCTTGAAATTATGGGTACTGTACACTTTGTTATTCAATAACATAAGAGTACATGCACATCCTAGAAGAGTACAAAGCATGTACATACACACCCTACCTTGGTTACAAGCGCGTACAAGTCCTGTAAAGAGGTATTTTTTCCTTTTTTCTTGTTCAGGGTCTTGTTTTGGTCTCTGAAGGTTGTCCTGGGATCTCTTGGTTTCTATATATTTCCTCGGCAGTCTTAGAAGTTGATATTTAATTATAAAACTAAAATGAAATCAATTTTATTCATTGGTTTTATGGTTTTGAGTCTTTATTGGATTTGCTCTTTGTTTTCCATTGTTTTTTTGGCTTTCTTTATGTCTTAGCTTTTTCAATTAGTGTTTTTCATAAAATTAGCCTTCAATTTCAGGTTTTAGATCTAGGGTTTTTCAATTTTTTCTTGGGTTGTTAGTGTGTATACACGTTTTCCTTTGAAAAAAGAATCATACATATTCTTCCTATTGAAGACTAGAGTGCATATATACACTCCTTGAAGAAGGCTTAGGCGCATACAACTACATAAGTGATTTTTGGAAATTTGGGTCATACACACTCCCTGTAGAAGGCTTAGACACATAAATACGCTCCCTATAGAAGGATTAGGAATGTATATAATCTTGTATACGCTCACTATAGTGGGGATAGGGGCATATGGAATTTGGGAGGTGATTTTTCCCTCTATTTCTCAACCTTTTAAAAACCCTATTTTGTTTTTTTGTGGGGAATTTTTTGGGAAGATTGTTCTTGGAACTTCTAGTTGGCTATATAAAGTTGGTAAATCCTTAAAATTGAAAAGAAAACAATTTTTTTTTATCCTTCTTTGGCTTCTTTTGATTTCTTCGATTACATAACTATAAGACAGATCTTATTCTTAGGGTCTCAATTTTGCAGTCGTTGTTGTGGTCATCTCTTAAACCTAAGTTTGTACCTAAGTTCAATACTTTTCTTTTGTTCTTTCCTTTGATTTTTCAAACATTAAAATAAAAAAAAAAATAAAAAAAATAAAAAGGTATATATATAGCATATCTTTTTTATTTTTTTCTTTAATATAAAGAAGAAGAAAACACACACACAAAAAAAAAAAACTAGTTTGTTGTCAGTTAGGTCTTTTTCTTTCTGTTGCACTGTTTTGCATTCATATTTGAAAAAGAAAAATGTATTAGTATAGGAATTTGTTTTCTTTTCATATTGAAAATAAGTTAAAAGGAAAAGAACAAAAAATGATATTCGTGTTTGTTTATTTTGATTATTTTGCATCAAAAAGACAAAAGATTGCATTTCAAGGTTTGAAAGATTGTTGATGCATTTTTCTTACTTGAAACTCTTTTTCATTGTAGAATTAGTGTGAAGTTTCCTTTTCAAGTGTTCTTATAATTTTCATTTTTCAAGAGTCTCAAACAACATCAATTGCACTTTCATGCCCTTTAAGTAAAGAACAACCACTAAAAAAGAATGATAAATTTAAAATTTACTAGACTTTTGTTTCTAGGGTTCATCAACTAGTCTAGGTTAGGGCCTTAGATTAGGATGGAGAGTAAATTATCTAAGGCTATGAACTGAACATAGGAGTCTAACTTAAGGAGTGCCAAAATCCAATTGTTGTATAGGTGTGGCTGGGGAACTCCTCTAACATGGGAGCCAAATACAAGGTCTCATGAGGGTAAGTAGCAAAGATTACCCCTCCAATACGTGCCTGAACATTTGTGGATTGTGCATGCATGGGGATTCCTTAAGTACCACTTCCCCCCCTACATTTTCAGCTCTTTTGGGGCTTTCAGGTGTAGCTACGCTACCCATACATACAATCCTGACTGTCGACTGTTCCTCTGGACGTTGATTGTGAGTTGGTGTATTTAGTTTTCATTCCTAGGTATCATAGAGGTGATTGTGGGGGTCTTCTCACGATACATGGGGTAGACATCGCATCACACTTTTAGTACCCCTTGAGGGTGCCCCGCAAAGTGAGGGTTACTTGCATTGAGTAGGGTTGTTACATGGAGGTTGGGGTAACTACTTGTCACTCCTTTGTTCTTCGGTATTGAAACTTAATCAACCCATCTTTATTTTTGAAGGGTCATTTTCCTCTGTTTGTTTAGTTTGGATTTCTTCTTTGTATAGTTGGCCTTAGTTTGTGTCTTTTCCACTTATTTTAGATCATTGATTCAAGGTGATCAACCAATAACTCAGTTTGTTGTGAAGTACACCTAGTCTTTATTTTAAAAGTGTGGAGTCGCCTTCTAGAAGGCATGGGTTTTTATACCACTAGTTTGTCAGAGTCAGTGTGGGAGACTTTTTCGGATGTGGACAATCCCACAAGGGATGAACCTATGCACAATAATTTCATGGATAAAAATCTTAAGGATACCAACCAAGGGACCCTTTCCCAAGGGGATTCTTGTGCTTTTCCTTTCTTTGGAAACGTCGATGCCCCGTTTATGGCCACTTTGATCATTCTTGGGTTGAATGTTGGACTACCGGTTTAGTTTTGGACCACTCCAAATGTCCCAAATGCTCTTGATGCTTCTCAGGTAAGCACCTTATGTCATGGGAATCGAATGGATTATTTACCTTCTGCGTTAGAAAAAGTTAGTTAGTTAGCTACATTTTGTTTAACTTCCATTTTGGGATTGGTATTTCTCTTTAAGTTCATCACTTTTTTGTGGCCTTGACTCAAATTCATAGGGAAAATATAGATCTGTAACAAAATTGGTGACTCCTAAGGCCATACTAAACCCGATATGTTGAGACATGGACTCAAAACTTTGTTCTTTTCTCAAGGGAGATTCGACTGTTGCTAAAAATACTAAAGAGAAGACTCTTTCCCATCATAGTTTTATGTTTTAAATTCCGTAATTGTTACATTTAAGTTTTCAGTTATCAAGAACATTAATGAATATGTTTCAATTGATATATTCTGAAAGTTAGTTTGTTAGTTACATTTTGTTTAACTAACATTTTGGGATGGAGATTTCTCTTTAAGTTCAAAGCTTTGTTGTGGATATGACCCAAATCCATAGGAGAAACCTCTTTGTAACAAATGGTGAAGGGGGTTGGATAATTTTGGGGAGGAAAAAATCTTGGGGTTTGGAGCGGAGGGAAACCTAGAAGTGGAAACTATGAACTATGAACTTGGAACATTAAACTTGGCACTGTGACAGAGGAATGGATAATTTGACATACGGTGGCTCTATTATTCTAGGACTTTGGTCATACAGGACTAGGAAACCCCCTAAGGTTTCCTAGATCTAGGGAGTTGACAAGTTTGTTCCTCGTTAGTTGGACAAAAAATCCAATTTCAGGCGGCTATATTTGGAGAGGATTCAACTCTATAGGGAGTAGTTAATCTACATAGAGGGATAAATCAAATAGAATTTATGAGTATTCTCCATCACTACATAACCCAAATTATGGATTGCTAAATTAGAATTTGTATAGTTATTAATTTCTTGAAAAATGGTTGTGTTGGTTGTGGAGCCTGATTATCTTCCTAATTCAGAGGTCCTTTCTTTCAGCCGTGTTTATACCCCATGAAGTATTTACACCCCAAAAGTATGTACACTCTTCCACGCAGGGGAGTGCAAAGGGGGGGTACCCCCTCTGCGGGGTCTAGGGGCAAGCGGGCCCCCAGTGGGGGTTCGGGGGCGAAGCCCCCGAAGCAAAAATTGTCTTGTAAAAGCATATTGTAATTTCATTGTAAATCTGGACCGTTCATTATAAGGTCGCAGATCTAATGGTAGATATTATGTTAGGGTTTTTTGCCCTAGAAGGCAACCCTCTTTTATGAGGGAAATGTATTACGGCTATGGATGATGGGGAATATTGTATTCTGAGAGAGGAGACTGTGAGAGAAAGAAGAGGAAGTTACAGCGGGTTTTGCTGTAGGTTGTATCCCTTCATTTACTGGATAATAATAAAGGAAGGACCTGGCAATTTCTCTGGTAGACGTAGCCCACATTGAGTGAACCACGTAAATCTGTGTCTCTCTTGTATTGTGTGTCTTCTGTGTTTTGTTTCTGCATTTGTTTTATTTTATTGCTCCGCGATCCTGTTTTTCTAACAGGTTGTAATTTCCATGCAAATGTCATATGTATGTATGTATGTTTTCTTAACAACATTGAGTAAATGTTATTAAATTATGCAAAGAATAAAAAATTTCCTTTTACAAACTTATTACCTCAATTCTACAAACTTAATTTATGAATTCCAACAAAATAAATTAGTTTAAATTTTGCACAATAAAGACAAACAAAATAGAAAAAAAAAATATTACAATAGAAATATGAAATAGAGTTTCAGAAGAAAAAAAACATTTTGCATTCAACGTTCATTCATATATTAAAACTAATACAAAATGTACAAGAAACAGAAGAATCACATAAAGACGTACAATTTGGAATTAAGTTTCATATAGAATGAAAAACAATTATTTCATCCTTTAAACACTACAAAAACATCCCTAAAACCCTTTAGAAACAATCCATAAAACCTTATGGAAACAACTCAAAAACATTAAGAGAAAACCCAAAAGAGGAGAGAAGAAATAACAGGAAAGAAATCATGTACCATTGTCCACTATATTTAAGAAACTTGTAGAGGCCACCTACACACCTGAAAAGGAGCCTCAACTATAAAAGGGACAAAGACAAAAGAAAAAAAAATTAAGGATTAGATGAGCACGAAAATTCTTTAATATGAAAAATTGGAAAATAAGAAACTAAAT